>VXBJ01007633.1:263310-443027 GCA_013400055.1 Nycticryphes semicollaris | reverse complement strand
TTTTTTTTTAAACATCAACACTGCAGAGCCTACAACTTTGTGTGAGGCCAGGGAGAACAACCTTATCACAAGGCTTACATCCATAAAGGCAGTGGGAGGCTTATTATTGTCTTCAATAGGGCCAAGATCTT
The DNA here is from genome assembly GCA_013400055.1 of Nycticryphes semicollaris. Classification (NCBI taxonomy): domain Eukaryota; kingdom Metazoa; phylum Chordata; class Aves; order Charadriiformes; family Rostratulidae; genus Nycticryphes; species Nycticryphes semicollaris. The sequence continues at coordinate 442,896 of VXBJ01007633.1, read as the reverse complement.
TCCCTGTGACTCCTGGCACAAAAAGATATTAATGCATTTAAAATGTGATAGTTAGCTGAACTCTATTCTGGACAATAAATATATACTTAGTAAAAACATGTTTAAACATTATTTACTGTTGTAAAACAGCCCCAGCAGACATGAATAATTTTTCTGGAGCTGTAATATTACTTGATTTGCAATGCTTAGCAAATAATTTTTTTGGCAAGTTATTTATCATGCTATGCAAACTGCCTGTTCTTTTGTGATATTAATACTTTATTCCTGTTACGTATTTTAATCATGATTTTACAGAGTGAAATGCCATTCAAGAGCTAATATATTCTTGTAAATATGAAATTAATTAGAAAGTATAGCGTAAGATAGTTAGCACTTCATTATTTGAGGCACCAGTAACATGCTTATGGGATATAAAGTACAAGCAGGCATTTCATAACTCTTTTTGTTCAAATGACCAGTGTGAAACTACAATGTTTACCACAACAAAAGGTATGCTTTGCCACAGGGAATACTTGTATGTTTGAACAGAGAGGGTTTTGATTTAACAAAGCCTTCTTTTGATTTTACATAAAAAGATCCAAGTCAGATACACAATAATGTTTATTGGACTTTAGACAAGCCAGCAGAAGTGGTAGATAACAGCATGTTTTAAGTATGGAAGCTACAGGGGGGAGGAACCCAACAACCAAACAAAACCTGTTTTCAGTAGAAGGTACAGACTCTACTGGATTCTTCTGTAATGAAATGCTTGCTAACACCTGTCTAATAAAGGTCTCTCTGTTCCTTTCTGCTATAAAACAAAGGAAAAACAAAGCTATTTGAAAAACAAAAAGATGAACAGATGACAGACATGAACTAGTATGTCATGGGAACCCATGCTCCAAACTCTTTCATTCAGGTCTTTTTGGATCACACTGCAAGCTGAGGCAAGTGCATGTCCAAGTTCCTCTGCCAAGACAGAGTGGGTAGGAGACACTTCAGGATGAGCAGGCAGCAACTGCCTGTAAGAGCAGCAGCTCAGGCAGGCATGTGAGCCAAGAGCCTGGTTGGGTGAATTTTTTTTTTCCTAATCTCTTTACTGTTCCCTCTAGGAAACACCTGGGCTGCTGATTTACATACAGATCTCTCTTTAGCACAGCAACTGTCAAACTGGGAGCCTTGTCAAACTGCAATAATAATAATAATAATAATGTAAAAGCTTCAAAAGGCAAAAAAAATCTAATCATGCTGTGCCAATAGTAAAGATGGCAAATAATCCTTTTGCCAAATTGACCAGACAACTTGGGCAAGCAGAATAGACAGGTTAGTTGAATGGGTCAACTTGTTCAGGCTTCCTTTTTTTTAAAAAAACATCAAGTGGAAGAATGAGCTTCATGAAGCACTGGATTAAAGCCCAAGATGACCTGTTTGTGCAATAACAACATCTGCAGATGAGGCACTAAGCAGCAATAGCTGATAGTATATAAGGTAGTTACTCTTTTCAGTAGCTTTGATAGTTTCTTTCTACTTTTGAGAGGGTGGTACATGAAAATGTGTGGCCTCAGAGGAAGTTGTCATCACAGGTGAAACAATCTGACTTCCTTCGCAAACACTTGAAGTATGTTGTGTTAAATTATCTTAGTGCAGAATTATTCGATATTCTTGATCAGAACTACTCACTTTCAGGACAGGGTATAGTAGTGCCACCCAGACACACAAATAGCAGGCAGAGGCCAGCTACAACTTTGCCAAGTCAGAGATACAGCCTTCCTGCCTGAGAAACAGGGTGTTTTACTGAGTGAACCATGGTTGTAAGGGGCTCTCCATAGCCACAAACTGAGATGTTCCCCCCTGAAATTATGATGCTGCTAGCAGTCAGTGAACAGAAAGCCTCTGCTTTTTTCCAATATGTGGATATGGAAAAGCCTTAGTGCAGGAATTTATGGTGCCAGATTAAATTCATAAATAGGAACATGAAGCAATATCCTGCAACACACCATTCCTGTCTGCTTGCCAAAGGCCTGGGATGAAAGTGAGTTCCATTGGATGTGATGTTTTTGGCAATAGGTAGATGACAAGGCAATGAGTGTATCTCCTCAAAAACCTCACACTTCCTGTTTGAAAAAAATAAATCTTCTCTCTTTTCTGCTTATCTACACCGAAGGCTAAATCATGGTAGGAATAGTAGGTCACCTGATTTTGTTGGTAACAGAAGAACAAAGCTATGGACCCCAGGTAAAAAAGGAAAACAGTAGGCCACATAGATGAGAAAGTGTAGTTCTGGAAGAACCTGACCTGCCTCGGAAGACTTCTGTATTTGCATTTTACCCACAGCATCAGATTTTGGGTGACAGGCACTCTCAGAAACCCTGTAACTTTCCAAGAACACTCATTATCTTTTCTAGTAAACTAAGCAGGACCCGGCTTCAGGCCCAAGCAGTGGTACACAATCCTCTAAACTGTTTATCTATTAATATACTATCCTGGCACTGTTTCAGCCCATGCCAGATAGCCTCCCACAAAATGTCCTGGCACGAGACAGAGGATAGCAGTGGCCAGTATGAATTAAGCAACATTTGGAGTGTGGGAAAGAATTCAGCTTGCATCCAGATGGCAATACACTGCATGTACAACAGGTTCTGTCTCGGGGTTTTTTGTTGTTTTGTTTGTGGTTTTTTTTTTTTTTTTTAAACAGACATAGCCTCTGTGGTCAGAGCAGGGTGCAGAGATTCTTCACTATTATTGTGACTTCTGGTGCACCACTTACAGCTATCCGAGGTGTTGGACTGCTTGTGGACCTTTCAGGGCAGTTGTCTTAGGCCAAGACCAGGGTTTGGAGCCTTTCCCAATTAATGGTGTGTTATTTGCTGTTTGGTCTGCAGAAATCTCTCTGCCAGTTTGTTTATGGGAGGGCATCTTATAGGCTGACAAGTCTATGCAAGGGAAACTCATTGGGACCTGAGACTAATTTGTTGCAATAATTATGACTTCATACCCAAGACTCAAGCTTCTTGATAATCCAAGCTGAGCCCAGACGCTGGCTGATGGCCAGTGATTTTTCTGTTCTTTAAGGCAGCTGGCTTTAATGAGAAAGGCTGAGAATGAGCAAAAGTCACTTTGCTGTCCTTTCCAGTGGTCACTAATCCCTCCTTGGTAAAGATTCTGTTTTAAGTCAAGTTCTATCAGTTGCTTCTGTCTAGCCTTCCTATGGAGGAACAAAGTGACTGGTATCTGTGTAGATGTAGATTTTGGTTAACACCTGTTGATATAACAGATGATAGAGCTGGAAGATTTCCATCTATGACGTGAAACAAACACTTCACCATGAAGACATTACCCTTCATGTTAAGAAGACCAAATGGAATCTTACAAAACAGAAATAGTAAAGTTAGCAAAATACCTCACTATCAGCAATGAGCATCTCATTTCTGGCATTAATTTTGTTTAACCAGGTAGCTTCTGTTACAGGAAAAAAAACCCCAAGTTTCCTCCCTTTCTTTTTGAAGAAATGTATTAACACTATTGTGGTGGTACTGTTTCCTTCCCAAGTAGTTTTCCATTTATTTTTAGAGCAAGTAGTTCACATGATCAAATCACAGACAGATACAGATCAAACAAATACAAGTTTCTTGGACTTTTCAAAGTGGGGGGTTCGAGTTGTGGCTTTTGGTGGTTTTGTTGCAGGGTTTATTGTTGTTTTTGTTTTTAATTAAGATAACCATTCCTCAGATGATTTTTCTGACAAAACCTCTGGACCATATAGTATTGTGCCAGATGAACGTCTGGGTTTGTTTACTTGCATTTAATTTTAACTTTGTATCTGTACACCATTTCCCCTTCACTCACATAAGTCAGGCAGGTTAAAAGTATGGAGAGCAACACTCAGGTTCATTTCAAAATAAGTTGTAATAAGTATCCAAATACTGAAACAAACTACAATTTTGATACATTATTTCATTAAAGATCTCTACTGCTAGGATAAATATTTTTACATGACTACTAAACAAGTCGTACAGTCATTATGATGCACAGCTACTGGATTTCTAGGAAAATGGTGATCAGCGAGGAAAAGCGTTGACTTGGATTACAAATGTAGGAATGCAATCAAAAGTTCAAGCTCAAATATATGTCAAGACCACTTACACAAACTTTGCAGGGTGCCAGTACACCTCATTCTTACTGACTTGGACTAACTAGTGTCCTTTAAACACACTGGGCTCCATTAACTAAGAGGAAGCTTTCATCCAGTGATTAGAACTTATCTGTCAGAAACCAGCTTCTCTCATATAAACCCAGCCTGACCTCAGCTATGAGGTCTCTGGCTTTTCTTACCTGTATTTAGTGTTAAGAGTCTATTTCCACGTTAGTTCTTAAAGGTTGCTTATCAGCTATCACACCACGTAAGAAGGAATGACATAACATTTTGTATCCTTGGGGCAGATACAGCTGTTATTTTGCTCTTACCTGTATCCTCTGCAAAAAACCCCAAAACCAAAGGAGACCACAAAGAAAACCCACCACAAAAAAAGCCAGACCAGTATATTCATCCAAAATAGTCACCACTGGCATTTCTCCACAAAGCACTTCCCCTTACAGAAATCATACAGAATTGATGGAAAGCCAAGAACAAATCATTTTAAGGACAGATGAATACCAGCATTCTCCATAATTCCATGATTTATCTTTAAAATTTGGATTAAATCAGATGCCTAAGGGCTTAGAACGGTGCCAATACTCAGATGTTAAACAGCTGGTACCTGCTTATTCTCCAGACCACAATCTCTCTGTAGTTTTGAGGCTGATTTCCAAACTGTGAACTAAGGTTCTTTTTAACTAGTTAGTATCATTCTCCTCAGTAAAATCAAGAGGAAGTTGTCCTGATTTCGCTCAGACCTAGGTGTTTAAAAACACAGCTACGTAGAGTCAAAAAGTCAAGTCAGAGCTGAGTCCGCCCCTTGAAAGGCCAGCAGCCACCCTGACACCTAAGTTTCATCTTCCATCATCAGAGTCACTAAAAACAGGGCCCCCATTTTTGACCACAACATCTGTCTTTATCTCTAACCTTAAATGACCAACACACCTCATTCATCCTCAGTCAGCAACATCTTGTGTGTGATCTGCCAGAACACACAGTCCTGTCCAGAGAGACAGGGAGAACACAGCTCTACCCTGGTGCAGCACAGCAGGAGTGACATGCTCACATTACATGATTTTTGCAGCAAAGTTTTTTATGCAGCTTTCAAATTCCCAAAAGCTACATCTATACTTGTCCATCCATGTACAGAAGTAACAGTTGCTCGTGCACTGCTTAGTCCTCTGTGTATTTACCTTTTAGAACTTGTCTAGGAAAATATTGCCTTAGCAACAACTGAGCAGTATTAAGAAAGAGAAAAGTGATGTGTAGGAAGAGAATTATGGTGATGGGGGTGGGGGGAAGACATTATTCAATGTTTTCCACATTTCCATAGAACAGAATTTCATTTCCTTGAAGTCATTGCAGTCAATGACAAGGAGGTAGAAAGGTGCATGTGAAATACCTCTGGCTGTGAGCTGAAATAAAGTATGACTAGACACACTAAATAACTAGTGCAGGCAACCACAGGCTCCGAGGGTTTTTTTTTATTGTATACTCATTACCAAAACAGCTTTTCTATATTTGTAGAATTCCTTTTTCCTCATAGCCATATTTGATGGAAATTCAGGTAGCTTGTGTGCCATTATGATAGACAACTAGTTCTTGAATACTTTCTTTCCTCACTCTTACAGACATTAAAAGCAGTAGCTATACTTCTTAATAGGGATTATAATTTCAGGACAGTTTATGCCTATGCTTAGTCACTTCATCAATGACTAAAATACAAATTCTGTTTGCTCTACAGATCATGTGTTATTAAAGAGATTGAAAATAGATCTTTAAATAAGTACTTTGCTTGCTTTTAAGACAATGTGGCTTCTGTACCATGATGAAGTGATAAAAATACACATGACATCATAAAGCTCATAAAACTCACAGCAATTTTACTACTGAAAGTTTTACAGCTGTCTACTTGAACTCATTTTGTTTGAAAGTCCTTGGTCTAACACTTTTGGGGGCTGAACAACAGCATACAATTGAACATAACTAAGCTTCTTTATTTTCACATGTATATGAAAATTACTTTTGTCATTTTACCTAAGTAAGGAAATGCTATATATAGAAAAGCTAAAAACTTTCAAGTCATAGGCTTCAGTAGGTTTTTTGACATCATCCCTAGAGAGGCAGAAACACAACAAACAATATAAGAGCAGTTTCCTTCCTAAGGATACACAGAGCAGCAAAAACAGCTTAGTAAGTAAAAGGAACAGTGTTCTGCAGAATGGAAGTCATTATCCTGTTGGTTCGTGTTTTTCACTGATCATGCCCTGTTATCATGAATGGGAGGTGCACACATCAGTAGGTTAGACTTTAAAGCCAAGTTTTAAGTATTTTTTAACAACGTCAAGAGCTGAATAAGTCATAGAAGGTGCAGGCTCCGCAACTCTTGAGAGCTACAGAGTGTAACAACAGCTCTGAGGAAGAAAAAAAAAAGTATACTACAGAGCATTTTTGTGCCACCAAAGTTGCAGACCGTTATTAGGGGATAAATCAAATCTCTGCCTCCCCATAGTTGCCCTTGGGGAGTGCCATGGCTGGGAAGCTACCTCCTAAGGGGGAACTGCACACCATGCTGCTGCTTTGCTGGAAAAAGAACCCTGCCTCATGACCTTCTGCAACTCTTTCTTGGCCTTGAGCATAGCACACCTGGACTGCACAAGCAGTTGGAGTACATTTTCCTGTTGGGGTTTTTCGTTTTAGTAGATCCACCCCAAAAAAAAAGTTTTCACAAGCAGACATACATAAAATTGGTATTTAAAGTTACTTTCACCTGGGCCCATGTACACGCACCTTTCATGATGGTAAGGGGGAAACAAAGGTTTGCCTAGAACAATTTACAGTTAAATAGCAAATAAAAATTAAGTTTGGAACAGTAGTATCTGAGCCAGTAAAAGCCAGGTGCCCAATTCTGCAGTAGCACAGTTACTCAAGTAGAGCAAGCATCAGAGGAAGTGTTAGATGACTATAGTTAAAGGGTATAGGGAGGATACTCCTAGGACATGCCCAGATACATCAGATTTCAACAAATGAAAAGTTCATTTGGATTTCATATAATTCAGAGCTGCTCTAACAGAGCATGCAGGGATAAATACAGGCAGAGTAACAGAAAATAAATGGTAGTATTTAAGAAGATTTACCACATTTGCACATGCTCATTTGGAAAAATGATGGAAAAAGATGTCTAAGTAAGGTTGTCTAGGGTTTGGGGTTTTTTTCTCCCTTCTCAGTTTTTCCATTATTAAAACAAACAAAGCTATGGCAGAATTCCTTTCTTCATTTAACATCCCAGTAGGTGTGTTGACTAGTAATACTGTATTCATATTGAGCCTGGACTTCCATATTAACAGTTTGTCCACTAATACATTGCATCCATCATATATATCTTTTAAAGCAATCTTTGCCACCCCAGATTGCTGTTACGTAACACCTTCCCGAATTTCAAAGCTAATTGTCAAGATATCAGCCTAATTTCTTTGTGCAACCTCCCATGTGATATCCTTTCAAAATCTGATGAATGAAGTACTGGACTGACAGCAGGGTTTTAATCACAGCCTTAAGCAATTATTTCAGTTATGTCCATTTTTCCTCCCACACCTGGTCTGCTTTGCCTGTTTACCTTTACTCTTTTTAGGTCAGGAGTGTCTTTCACTACGGATTTGTACAGTTAAAACCAAGATGTTTTATTAAAAGCCATCAAATGCTACTATCAATGCAGTACATGGTCACTGCAGGTACTTTTGTAGGTACCTTGCAAGAGAACTTCTGTCCCTGAGAAATCTGCAGATTGAGAAACCGCAAGTGACTTTTTGTCATCTGAAACAAATCAGTAATTTATTTTTTCCCCAACAAGCAGTGCTACTTCATATGATAAGACAATAAAGGAATGTTACAAACAGAAGATCCATACTTTTTAGCCATTCATCTAGAGGAAACACACTGATGTTTCACCCTCATCTTTCCATTTGCTTCTGATTCCAACTGTCTAGCGCTCTGGCAGTGAAAGCATGTTTGGAACAAAAATAGAACCCACAATTTGAAACTATCGAGTATTGCTTTGTTTTGCTTTTCCCTTTAATACACAAGCCACTTACTGAAATGAGGAAAGCTTTTCACCCAAAGAGAGTTTACCAGAACAAAAGGGGTTTGGCAGAATTAATGTGCTTGTGACTCCTAGAATATTTTCTGATACAAGCTTTTCCAAATACAGGGTGGGATCAAGAAGAAAGAGACCTCAAATCAAGTGATAGGACAGAGGTTTTCTTCCATGATGTGGAAGATGCATACCATGGTGTAAGACCACAGCCTCCCTAAGAAACCTCCTGTAAGTCAGAGTGACAAGCATTCCCCACAGCACATGAAGTCACTCGATGTTCTTCATAACCTGAGTTTCCGTTCTTCCACATAATACAGTTTGTGTGGACTTTACATATAAACTACACCGACACCATAATCTTCTCAAGAGGTTGCTTGCTGCCAAGCTCTTCTCTTGTGTGCAGGCCAAGGAATATGGACATTTTCCGATCCTGTCTGTTAAGGCTTTTCTGCAGGAAGCTGGCTTTCTAGGGTGTGAATTTGTGCTTTAAAACCATCTGCCCTCTCTTGCTTCATCTCAGGCAATGCTGTAGTGGAAGGAATAATAAACCCTCTTCTAAGGTGAAAAGATCTGGTAACCTGGCACTAAACCTCCAATTCTAGAAAGTCAGATGAAACTTGGCCTGAAATACAACAGACTCCAAAATCAGATCCACCTGAGGTATAGCCTTCCATTTATCAGGCTCTGACAGTAATCTTGCCTGTAGAAGCACAGGTTGAAGATTTACTAGTAAACTGCTGTAGCGGATAATGTTGTTTTCCTTCTCTCACTTCTCGGGATCAGTTTATTTAATCTAGAAATGAGATCACTGCAGGACAATGCTTTCCCCACACACACATAGTGGAAGTTTGCTAATGCACAGAGGGATTGATGGCTGCTGGAGACAGACAGAGAAGCACTCAGCATATTTGCAGCCAGGGAGATTTAGTCTGACATTAGGGGGGGGGGGGGAATCTTTCCAACTCTTAAGAGTTACAAGCACTGCATTAAGTTATGAAGGGATGTTCATCTTTAAGAACAGATTAGACAAGAGTCTCTTCTAGCTTACTAGTATGAGAAAAGGGAATGGATTAGATTACTGATAAGAAAGTTTGTGCCTTCAGCCTCATGTTTCTACAATGCTGAAGCAATACACAGCAAATCAAAGCTTAGTTCAGCTATGTAAACAACTACTTTCTACACTGAACCAAGTTGTTACCCTATCTTTGCTTTCCATGCGGGCAGAGTAACCTTTGCTGTCCTTAACTCCATCTCATTTTCAACATTAGTCTTCTAGAAACGAGTGCCAATCTTTCTGGGGAGTGTCACTATTTCAGTTGGTATCTGTGTAGATTGCCCAGATAACCCCCTGATGCCAGCATTAGTCAAGCACCCCTTGAGATCAGGGTGCACCACTTGTGTATCACACTACCAGATTACACTCACAATCTGTTTTCTCCTTAGATTCAATTCCGATGAATACCTCCCAGCACCACCTCAGGTATTAAAGTCCTTAATTGCTACAGCAGGCACTGCCCTGTAGACTGCCCTCACCTCTTAGGCAGCTAACATTCCTCCAGTGAGCCAGATGCAGCCACCTTCTGTGCCAGTTGGCTTTGAAAACAAAAAAAAAAAAAAAAAAAGACTGTCTACGTCATCAGCAAACTACATCTGGAGGTCTGTCAATAGTATCTTGTATCTACAGATCATGTAGGTACTAGCCATTGTTGATGCCTAATGGCAAACTTACCCCTCCACCCCCCCTTAAATAATACTAAAATATAACTATCTCCTGTAGATAGTTGTGGACACAACTTGCCTAATGCCCACTAGAAAAACTTGTGGATGCAAATTACACCTGGAAAAGAAGAAAGTGAATTTCTGTTCAATTAAAAAAACCAGCATCTACTCCCAGCATACAGACTGATGACGTGTTGTTTTACAGCTTAACTGTGCAGTGAGGCCAGGAGGCATATTAATACCAAGTGTGGTCGCTGAGGAGCAGATACACTTTCTGGCAAACCTGACAAAGTTTTATACATTGAACATCTGGGGTTTTATTTTAATCTTGTTATAACAAAGCCATATATAGCGGGGCGGGAGTGGGGGGAAAGACTTACAGAAGTAGAACTGTTCCTGAAGCGACCCAAGATAGACTAAACAGACCATTTATCTTAGGAATCTGATTTTTAACCAGGGGAGAAAAAAAATAAAAAGTGTTAGAACCTATGAACTATAGCTAGCCTTACCCCTTTCTTCAGAGTACTGTAACTTTCCCCTCAAAAAATTTAAATAGGCTGAAGGAGATAAGAAAAAAAAAAGAAAGAGTTAAGACTTCCAGTTATGAAAGTGGGTGAAAAAAACCCAACGTTTGGTAGCTTTTAAGTTACACCTTAACAGATGGAGCATTCCAGCCTCATCCTGAGCCATAAGGGAAAGACTTAAGATACTTCAGCCTTCCTTCTGCAGACTTTGCTTTCTGTGCAAAATAAGGAAGGCAAGATGCTTTCCAGGTGGTCACTCAACTGCATGATGTGAAAATCACATCATGAGTTGCCCCACTGAGCCTAGAGCCAGGAACACCACGTCTTCCATTCTGGTTATATGAGTTCAAGGTATGACAAGGCTCTACAGAGGGAGAATCAGATGCAGGCTGCCTTGCCAGAATAGGACTCCAAACCAAGTATGGTCTTCCCTTCCATCTACCGTCAAGCTGCAAGTTTGGAACTTTAAGTTTTTCTTAAGTTTTATTGTATGGGAGACAAAGGAAAAGTCATTTTTTCCTCACAAAGAGGATGCTACAAAGTCACTCTGATTTATGCAAGGAAAGCACATCGCCAAAATTACTGAAATACAATGCATGAACAGGAGTACTGCAGAATGCAACTGGCGTGACATTCAGCTACTCTGCTGCCAGAAATAAACTAATCAAGTCTTGATGATAGTCATTTGAATATTAAAGGCGTTAAACATTCATCTACCTCACGGATGAAAATAAAATACCTCAACAGAAAGCAGTTAAAATAGAGCAAAATGGTATTCCCAGGGACCATTTGAGTTTACACCGCAAGAAAACATTGTTTCTATGAGCACCATCAGGCACAGAGCAGGTACTTGCTTATATTGGTTAATCCAACAGTTTGGGGGTTTTTTCAAACTGGTAAAGTGTATTTCTGCTTTAAAAAAAAGCAAGCAAACAAAAACCCCAGATAACAATACAACCTGAACAAGCAAAAATTCAAAATGCTGCCAAATTAACCTTAATAGTAAAGTCACAGAATAAACAGGAGTGCTTTAAATGCACAAACAGAGCAGTCGATGCATTACCACAGTGTGCCCTCAGAGATAACTCCTTGGTTCACACAGGACTTTGCAGAATGCTCTGCCAGACACCACTATAAGTTCATGACTAAAGAATTACAGCTTCATATTTTTGTATGTTTAGATTGGCTTATTTCAGCACAAAAAAATCAACAATTTGGACAAGCAGCTGGATGCATTTTCAGTTCCACGGGATAAGAAAACAAAACTGTAGTGACCACCCAGAGAAACCCTGGTTCCGCCTGTGCCTGCCGCCAGAGCAGGCCAGAAGGACCACAAAACCCCTATACACAGTCTGTAGCACTGTGAAAAGGCTACTGTCTTTTGCAGAGATTCTCCATGCAGGTCCTAGCACACCACTGTGGCTGCACAGAACGGCCACCAAGTCAGACCAAGGCTCCTTCCAGCCCAGTACACAATCTCTCACAGCAACAAATGCCCAGACGAGAAAAACAAAGTACATGGTAATACCAGCACAAAAATTTCTCAGAGCCTCCAACAAGCAACAACCCCAAGACCTCCCAACTTAGAAGACACACCAACAGTACCAAGGGGCTGCACACCCACTTTGCAAGCTGCGCATCATAGTTCAGCCTTCCATGACTGCCTTCTCCTCCACACCCCCCTGCAGGGCATAATTCCCCTTCCTTCTGTTGCTCTTCTATTTTAAGCCCCAAGTGAAGCCCTTGATTTGCTGATGAGGAACACCTTGTGCTAGGGGTGAGACAGCAGCAAGGCACTTTGGCCTGACTCTCTCTCTCTCTCTTAGGAAGGTCCTGCTGCAGAAACGCTGGCAGATTGCCACATTGCATCCTGCCACCACTGGTCTGTCTTTCTTCTTTTTGTGCCAGATGCATTTCCCATGACAGGCTGCAGCTCTATCTTACATACTAGAGGTGAAGGCACAGTTGGACTCAATGATTTTAAAGGTCTCTTCCAACCTAGGTAATTCTATGATTTTGCATTCTGACAGGGGTTGTGACCCTCAGGTTAGCCATGAGATTTTCAGTACTCACACAGATCTCCATCCCTTCCAGCTGGGGCTTTCCCAGCTTCAGAGGCTGTGAGAAGCAGCAGCGTTACCATGCACATCCTGACTGAACATTCTGTGTGTCTCAGATGTGTGGACCAAAATATAACTACGTGGTTCCTGTCACTTGAGCAATTAAATAATTTTTATCCTCACTTTGGTACTTTGAAGCCCGCTGTGTGATTTTCCATTTCCGACATTCCTCTGCTCAAAAAGCAAAATATAAATAGGATCACAGACCAATTGTCCATCCTTCCCAGAGTAAAAATCAAATCCGCAGTATTGACAATGTCATATGCAAGTAGCAATTGCAGAGTAGACTATATAGCAAAACATAAAGATTCTGCACATATTAAAGGAATTTGATTTTCAATTGGACTTTCAGCTGTCAGACTGGTTTTTAAATTCTATTAATAGTTTTGAAAATCAGTGACAGCATTTTTTGTCTTGCAGTGTAAAATTGGTTAATATATGAAATAAATATCTTCAGAGTACAGTAAAGCAATTTAAATGCTTGAAATACTTTATTGGCATTATGGGAAAAAACTTAATTACTAATTCTGCTATTAATAAAATAAATTTAGTTTATTGTTTAACATTGCCTAACCTTGCAGATTTACTATAGTAGAATTCTCATCAAGTAAGGAGCTAGTGCTAGACGTAATTCATTATGTGGAAAGGAGGCAGGAAAATACTCTTCTAATGAAATTTTAGAAGTTTTTTGGAGTAGCCAGCAGGTATTATCAGCCCTGTGGAAATTAACGCTTAAGTGCCATCTTGGACTCTGAAAATCACACTGTTAGAGCCCGCAAGGGACAAAACATTGAAGAAGACAAATGGAAATTTAAAATTAATTTACCACAAGCAGGTTAGTCTAGGTGGAAGTTCTCAATGTGGAAATGATGGTATTTGGGTCTCTCTTTCACATCTTTCACCGTTGCTAAGAAACAGCAGCATTACAGTAGAGTAATCATTCCTACGCCATTCCAAATTGCAGCTAATTAGCCTATGTGTGAAGTGGAATTCCTAGCATGAGAAGGTAGAGAGAAAGTTTATGTTTAAATGCACAAACCACTACAACTGAAGAACTGAGAAATTCTTCTTAATCAAAGTGTTCAAATGGCGAAAAGCTTTGGGAGGTTTACATTTCCCATAATGTTCTATAAGACTTGGGCAGAATAAAGGAATCAAGATTAGCTGTGTCCCCAGATCTGTCCTTTTGCAGAACCTTAATGAAAATTCTCAGCTTGAGTGTGAAATCTGATGGGTACAAAGACAAAGATGATGTGATTGGATAAATTAAAAGGGAAAAAAAGGAATTTGTCCTCTGTCACGCTTAGTGTATACAGCAGGAAGACCTTTACAGCTTAGGGGAAAGTGGGAAGGGAAAGAAGCGGTTGGGGATTTTTTAGAAAATTTGAAGGTACGCTTTTTATATGGAAATTATTAAAAAAAAAGAATCTGGTACAAATTATTTGGGAATAAAATTGTTCAGATTGCACAAATATATCTGATTATCCTTGTCTTCTGCATTTCTTATTTACCTGAATAGGTTTAAACATCATGGTCTTGAACAGAAATGAGTCTGGGCTTTGTCATTTGCCAGGGAATTCTCTAATTAGTGCCCTTGCTCTACGTAGCTGTATTCAAAGGATTTTGTCATTTGATTTCCAAACATGAGTGAAAAATTGGTATTTCATTATGAAAGAACAATGAACAAGTGCCTGCTATTTGAAGCTCAGGACAGATCTGTCATTCTGTTTCCAGCAAATTTATGGTAGCAGTAATACTACTTTTTAACTCCCTCAAGTAAGGAAATTTTAAATACCTCAGAAACTTACTGCTGTGAAAGCCTTTTTTTCTCTGTTCAGTTTTATATGGGGAGGATTTTCATAACTTCTGCTTGGAAAGGAAAAGTTGCTTCAGTGTCTTTTCCTTTTTCTTTTCCCAAATAGGGATGTTTTGGAAAGACCTTTCTAACACAAATGCAATGGGCTTCTCAGTTCTCACTGAGCAGGGACTCTCACAGACTGCCTGGGTGCTAAGTGGTAAGATTAATAACCAGCTAGATCTACACTGTTAGACAGCCTTCATTTTAGTGGTTATTTCTAAGAGCCAACGTGCCATGTCGTGACGATTTATTAAGCAGGATGTACTCTGCAACCAAAACCTGAAAGGTATTTGTGTTCAGTATGCTTTGAGAGCTTTCAAATTACAAAAGTGTAGAAAATATGTTTTAAATACTTGTTTGTTAAATATATGTGTGTATTTGTGTATGCGTTGCTATTTCCAGACTGAAATTCAAAAGTTATTACTCTGATTATTACTCAAGCCTCTATATTCCTTCCTCTCTGTAATGGTAGAAAGATTGATGCATCTTGTAAGAAATCAATGATTATTTCATTTTACTACTGATAGGGATGTCAGAGGGCTTTTAAGATGTATTATAAATAAACAGTGTGGCAGAGGCTACAATGTCTGTGACCCAGAAGAGAAGCTGTGATAATTTTTGGAGCAGCTGAGTGCTATTTTGGAAGCGAGCTGCACAACTAGCTGTTGTCAAAAGGGGCAGAAGAAGGTTAAAGTGTACGATCGGGAGGGATGGATGTGGCCCAGCCCGACGGGAGGAAGACATTGTATGGCCACAAACACGTAATGGACTGAAAGAACTGAGGGTGACAGGGTGATAAGGCTTTCCCTTCTCCTACTCCTTTCTCTATTCATCCCACCTCTGACTGAAACTCATATGGGTAAAAAGGTGTCCCTTGAGTACACTTCAGTCCATATACTGCTAAGGGCTTATGTTGGCTTTAAGCAATTTGAAGAGATTTGCAGAGATTCTTTGTATGTTCCATTACCCCCAGATAATACAGTACTAAGAAAAATCTTTAGTTGTAGCCATAGAAGATTATCCAAGGTTGATCATGGCTGGGAAGAGTTTTACAGAAGCTTGCTGGCATGTGAGAATGCAGTTTTAAAAAGCATGGTGGACATTCCACAAAAATCGGTTTCAGGGCATGTGTTTAAAGTACATAAATATGTATTTTAGTGTGCCATTACCCACTGAATGTCATTGTGAAAAGGTAGTGAGGTGTGGTATAATTCAGTGAGATGGCAAATTTTGTTGCTGGTTCCCAAATCTAATGCATTGTTTGATTGTAGGGAATGTTACCCGAGGGACAGGCAGCCCTACCTGAGCTTAGCACAGTGTCTTTAAATTACCTTTTATGAGATTATTCTGCAAATAAAACAAACCACGAGTTAGAGTAGCTCAACTGTAATTATCACAGACTCCACCGCTGGATTGTGAGCGCTCTTTTGGCTAATGCCTCAGACTGCATCTCTTCTGGCTTGCTCCTACAGACTTTTAGAGTAAGAACTGTGTTCACTGGGAGTAGCCAGGGTTCTGGCTGCCCATATGCAATGTAAAGGAAAAGCAGAAGTATTCTGCACCCTGTCAGAAACTGTCCTCCCCCTACCCAAGGCACAGCATTCAGCCTCGGCAAGAACTAACAACTTATTGTTTCCCACGCAGAGGTGGTTGCAATGCCCTAAAAGCATCAATTTAGATGGTAGTTCTGTGCCCAGAAAACTTGAGGTCCTAAAACCAACCTTAAGAAGCCCTTACTGAAAAGAGTAGATAGTTCTGTAAGTGCCAACCCCTTCATATATGGTCTCATGGAGCAGCATGACAAGGGTAATTCCACTCTGTAGGAAGGAAAGCAGTTTGTGTGAAGCTGCGCTCTGCCTGCAAGTCCCAGTACTGTTGAACCTTGTTTCAGGGAAGTTCTCGTAAAGGCTGGCGGAGATGGGGGCGTGCGACACATGGATTTGGCTTCATGAATCCTCGGGCTAAAACTCCTCCGTATGGCATGAGCAGCAATAGCCACTATTACAGCGTATGAAAGGGAGGAGCTGGCCAGACGTACAGACACTAGGCAAGGACTGCATTCCTGCATTCCCAGTGGTGTGCTCTGGCAGATCTCTGTGCTCCAGTGTTTCAGCTTTCAAAGGGAGCTTTTGGAAAAAGGCTATGGAACAGCCACTCGGTTTCCACTTGACAGAAAGCAACAGTTCAGGCCCACTAACTGTAGATTCTTTTTAGAGAACAACCCTAGAAATGAATCAGTGAAAGGCGTAGCACCAAATAGGCTGCTGTTTCAACTGGCAACTGAGGAGTGCGCTTGTGTTGGGCTATTTCTGTCTGCCTTGTATGAGAATAATTTCCATCACTTTAAATAATTTTTCCAAGTAACACAATATGGTTTCATTTTCCAGCACTAGTGCAGGAGAAACCTTTATTTAAATCTTGCAAACAATCATTGATAACTAGATGAACTGGGAACAGAGCTAAATATACCAGATACCCAAATGAGCTTGCTATCTACTCCAAAGTGCTGGAAAAAAGAAAAAATTCTGATTAGGTTTTTGACTGGCAAACTTCCAGCCCCAGCAATAAAGGCAGGCCCTGTGTACTCTGGAGCAGACATGCTTCTTTAGCATAGAACACAGTGAACTCCGCAGCAATGATGACTATAGCCAGCTATGGTAAGGCTGATCTGCCAAGGAACAAACGCTCACCCAATAGACAACTGCAGTGATTTTTCATTATTTTGTTTCATTTTGCAGATTACTCAACTTTTCTTCAGTTAAGCATGCTTATATAGTAAATTTAAGTTTATAGATAGTTGAGTAGGTTTTCTTAGTTATGTTTTGCACTGATATATTGGAAAAAGTTCACAGCTTGCTCTAGTCTGGATATGTTCACCCAGGTTTTACTTATCTAGGCTGAGTGCTAGACTTTACTTTCTATATTGTTCACCTAGTAAAAAAGCTCTGTGGAGAATTGTGAATTTTTTTACTCTATAGAGAGCTGGTACAAGTGATGTATCAGTGCATGAGTGGCGGTGCATAACCTCTCTCTAAACATCTGAGTTTCATCCAATAGAAGAGGGAAAGAGAATGCTTTATGGTTTAGTGTGTTTTCTTGTTTGGCATTTTTGGGTTTAATTAATCTGCCTTTGTTCCCCTGATAATAAATTAGGTCATGAAATTACATCTATCTCTTTGTATAACTTGAACAGCGTAGGTGCTACCATAGAAGTCAATGTTTTCTGTGCTGCATTCTTTGCTGCAGGTTTTTTTAGGTGGTCATTATCAAAGAATGAGCAATACAAATACAAATGTGCCATCAGAAGTTACAAGCTTTGAAGATCTGTATAACAACTGGTCCTAAATAAAAGCAAGTACTTAAACAACACAAGCAGCAGTTATATGGACAAGAAAGAAACCTTTCATGTAGTGAGTACCTACACAGAGTCTCCTACTGATCACCACCACATGAAAGGATACCAAAGAGAAGCCATGTGAGACTTCAGTCACACAAGGTTAATACATTACCTGCTTGAATCATGGAAATACAGAAGAAAGAACACAAGGCACTGAGAAGTTAAAAAAAAAAAAAAGTCAGCTTGATTTAATTGGAAAGCATCACTCGGCTGGCTTCTTTAGTAAATGTTGGAAGCCATCCCAACTTATTTATATATTTAGAAGTGATATAATTCAACTCATAAATAATTTCTTAATAAGCAACAGTTCTCCCAAAGTATGTGATTTATTCCTGCAGAGCTTGTGAGAAATGGGGTTGTTTCTTTAGTGCTGCATACATTTAGGCCATTTTATGACAACAGTAATTTTTCCATTGTATATTTTAGAAGTAGGCTATCCCAATAAATGCATTTGGTATCCTATGAAATGACAAAGGCTTTGGAGAGTAGGTAATAATAAATGCTGAAACAATTGTTACTGTCAGTCCTGTGGTGTCATAGAGATGAAATTACAATATCATTAGGGAAATCTACATAAGTGTATGCAAGAATAGACCTGATTAAAAGGCAGCCTTTAACTGTTGAAAGATTAGAAAAATCTAGTGATGCCATGTTGTCATGAAGAATGAACAAAATCCTGAGAAATTATAAAACCAGTATGTGGTTATATACATATTTCTGCATATATACATGTATATGTGCACATTTGTTGGTGGGTTTTTGGTTTGGTTTGTTGGTTTTTTCCCCAAAAAGACACTGAGTCTACCAGACCAAGGTCAATGTCAGCACTGTTAGTTTGAAGAGGAGCAGAAAGCTGGATTCCCTGTTGCACAACAGAAGCAACTCACTTTTTCAGCCAAAAATCTATGCAGCAAAGCTAATGGAAATGGCAGACACAGGAAGAGCGAGTTTTTTGACACCCTGGGAGATTGAGAGGAAATCATATGGAATTTTATAAAAAAATTCATGGATTTACAACAATATTTCAACCAGTTAACATTTTCCATCAAAACAGCTTAATAAGAACATTTCCAGCTTATATCAACGCTAGGGATAGTTCATAATTCATTAATTTGCCTGTTCTCAATTGCATAATTAGAGTAACATTTTCCCATTTGTAAGTCTCTTCAGGTCCAGAGTGATTATTGTTCTTCAGTCAACCCATTAAGAATAAATCTGATGAGGGGAGTGCTCTCTCCCTTGGTATAGATCTGTAACCGGTTTATCAGTGCAGGTGGAACTATGCCAGCGTACACCAGAGGATTTAGCTTCTTATTTTAAAGAGGAGCAAATAGTTTCAGAGGCTGGATCTGTATCTTGGGAGAGGAGATATAGGAAGACCATAAATTCTTGATTCAGAGGTTATGCTTTTCTGTGGCTTAAATGCAAATTTCAGCAAGGCTCTGACTCATCTTTGGGATATTGTTCAATATGGCTATTAAACAGTAGATTGCACAAACAAGGTAGGTTAGCTTAGTGCAGGCAAAAATTTAGGGCACGTTTGGAAAGATAGGAGAGGGGAAGGGGAAAAACCAGTATGGATTCTTTTAATTCAATTTCACACTGAAGTCTGTTCATTTTACTTAGAACATACCCTATAAATTGATAAAGCTATTTACATGAATAAGTTTAAGTAGGGCTTGGCTGTCAAATCCCTGGCTGTTACAGAAGTGTGTTTTGATTAGTTTCAACTTGCTTTGGGTTTAAAAAAAGTAACAAGCGTTGCTGAAAATCAGTGAGGTGCCAAGGCTGGCAACTGGAAGTCCCCCGAGCCGCCAACCATTCTAATCAGGGTACCGCTGAAAAGTGCCGTTTTGAGAGCTGTTCTCTGGCAATGGAGAAAGAAACGTCTTTTCATTCATTTTCTTCCCACTTCAGTGATTAGTCCAGGACTAACTGAGTAGAATAGGCTCGTTATTGTACCCGTTCAAAGGGTAAGGATTTTATACTTTCACATGGAGGTGGCTTTGCTGGTGTAACTAACTGCTCACCGTTAGTCAGGATTTCAAAAGCGTTACTTTGCTCCACTTACCACTTAGATCATTCAGTTCATTTCTGTACATCTCAATTAGGGAAAGCAAACCAAACAGCTTTACTCTCTGGAACTCATTCATTAACTGTGCTTCAGTGTTACGTTGCAAATTCGGCAAGGAATCAGAGGAAACTTTTTCCACTGAATCTTTTAAAGATTCCACATAAACATGGCTGTTACCATAAAATTTATCTAAGTGTTGTCCCCTCCCCAGTAAACATCGTCTGAAATATTAAGCCAACAGTGGCCATCTTAATGTGCAAATCAAAAAATGCAGCAAAAGGCAGCAACTAGAACCAAATGAGACAGGGGGAATGGCTATAATTACAAAACACTTGCTGGAAAATACCACAGTTTATATTGCATGAGAAAGAAAAATGTAGTCGTGAAAAGGAAGCAATGACCCTCTCGAATTCGGTGCTTTTCTTCCGTGGTATCCAGAGGGCTGGGTCTGTGAGCCCGTTTCCCGTGCTAACATCCCTGTACGGATCACTCACCACTGAAGGAAATGGCTCCTTTACTGCGTCAGTGCTGCGGAGGCACCAAACTGCAGAGAACGCCCTGTTCGGTAGGGTTTGTGCAAGCATTGTGTCTTACCCGAGGAAAACAAGAACCAGTGCTTAAAGGACTTGAGGAGGTCCTTATGAAAGATTCCTTCTCTTATGAAAGACGTCTTATTGAGAAACCTCATACAGCCCTGTACTTACCTGCTAAACAAATACCACCCAAAGCAGCCCCTGGCCACGTGAATTTGCTGTGGTCCCCAGAGTGACAGCACAACTCTCTCCTGTGTCAAGAGGAGCTGAAGCTGCAGTACCCCAACTGTAGTTCTGTTTGATGAACAGTTTCCACCTCTGCATCTTTGCTGGTGGCGTGTTGAGTAGCACACAGATAAACCTGGTCTGAAGCAGGGAGGAGAGCAGGGGAGTGTTTGTGTGTCTACTGAATGATTACTATAAAACAAGATATCTGAAAGAACGTTATTGTGTAGAAATGAGGGGAGGAAGGAAGAGTCTATTTGGCTTACACCTTTGCCTCTGAAGAAAATAAACCAGGAATGTTTTGCAAAGGAGATGAACGAGACAGGAGATGCAGCTATTAATGCAATACAAAATGTCTATTAAAAGAGCAAGCTAAATGCACTGTGTGTCATTCAACACTCTCCATCTAATCTTTCCTCACCCAAGCAGAGATGTGGTTTAGAGCTTCCAGGTCAAATTAATTGGGAAAAATTGGGAAAACAAATAAAATCAAAGCTTCGTAGAAATATACCCCTATCATTTAGACCATACTAGACATTGTCAGAGGCCTAAACCAGTTTTGGCACAGGCTTTTATTTGAAGAGGAAAGTCCATTTTTCTTGTATAACAAAGAAAGAGGAAAAGATTACACAGGCAGGATTTGAAGAACAGAGTGCGATTAGAGTTGCTCATATTTAACCAAAACACATTAACTAGCTTATGTGATAAGAATGACAGCCAACAAATAACATGGAACTAAGAGTTCCAGAGATCTTATATATCATGAAAGCTTGATAGAAATAGCCTGTAATATTTCAAAACTATGGGGTTTTTTAATCATCCACTGCACACATTCCTGTCTCTGAAGCTGGGTTTTTTTTTTCATATATTGCTTCGGTGACCTATGCCTTTTGTCTCTTCACTTCTGAAGCTAAAGCAAAGATAATGCCATTAAAAGTCACTCCTAAATTTATCCATTGACACAAGTAATTTATATTCCAGATGAATTGCATAATTATTTTATTAAAAAAAAAGGAGGAGGAACGAGGCAAGAACAGACACAGTAAGATTTCAGCTTGTTCTTTGCTTGAGAAGTTGTCATAGTGAAAAATAAACACAACTAAAAGAAATCAGAAAATAGCCCTTCCCTGCATTTACTGATGCAGTCCCCAGTCAGGAGGATGAGAGCTTGAGTATGAGAAAGACATACTTGTTGAATTTGGGACATGAATTCAGGCAATAGGCACTATGCAATACATGGTTATTCTCTGGTAGCTGTGGGAAATTAGAGAATGATGACACCAGATGCTCTGTACAGAGACAATACAGTCTGAGAAATGTGATGAATAGAATCTCAAAAAATACATTTGATTGGAATGCGTCCCCTTTAAGTTCCCTCTAAAAGAATTAGGAAAGAGCACTGGGTGGATATTAAGTCAATTTTGAATGAGAAATGGTTGAAGTCAAACCTGAGCACGCCATGGAAAGCATGGCAGTGTCTTGGAAAAATAATCTTTCTGTCATCATACACAACATCGTAATTTTACATGCCCAGTTTAGACCATTGTCACTGGTATCAGTAAAGACTTCCTTTCATGAAACGCTGACTATAACAAAAGAATTCTGGCTACGCAAAAGGAGACCGAATCATATCCTAAATCTTTTTTGTGCGCATCTGGGATCTACAGGTATTTCAGAAGCAGATCCTCCTACAGCAAATGCTGCTCCACGAGGTAGCATTTTCTTTACCTTTGTAAAGAAAACAAAGATCAAGTATTTTCTTTAAACACTTTGTTTTCTGTAGTTTATCTGAGCAGATATCTAGATAACTCTTTCTTACCATGACATCTGGGGCATTTATTTGAATTTCTGTAAATTTCTTTTCTGAAAGAAAGCATAGGAAAGAGCTGCCTCCAAAGGCATGTATTTTCATTGATTCTTCTGTCAATACACAGGCAGTACATGATGTTTGCTTTTTAAAATAAAGATCTTTTATATGTAAATGTAAAAAAGAAAGTAATTAAATGACACTAGAAGAAGCCACTACGGGCATATCCAAATTAAGACATCCAAGTGTATGCTTTTTAAATATTTAAATATGCTAAATGGCTTTTATAGTGTTGCTAATTTTTATTCTGGAATAAAGCAGGTAGCTGTAGAATTTTCAAGCAGCTCTAGGTTTTTGCAGACCATACCCATCACAATGTTAATGAGATTTATCAGCTTCCATTTGACCAATTTACAAAGCAGCACAATTATCGCAGCTGTTTAGATTAAGCGCTGCCCTGAATGAATTCCTGTGGTGTATCATCACCTTTATAGACTTGTGCTTATAGCATTAGTATCCTCAGTTAAGCAAAAGTCACTGAATACAAATCTCTCTTCAGTTGGTGTCTTAAGATGCGTCCCCTGCATGAGCTCTGGGCAGATAACACCAGCCAACCATGAGCATGAACATGGGACCAAAACGTAGGCAATGACAGCTGACTTTTTTCTTCTTTTTCTCCCCCCTGCCCCCATCAGAAATCTTGCAAACTCTAAAGCACTGCTTGGATTTCTAGGCAGGCTCTCACTATATAAGAGACAGGGTTCTGGCACTTACACTTTTATTTCTTCAACAAAAGCTTTCTACAAGTGATTTCTGTGTACATGAAAGTCAAGTAAGTGTCAACGGATGCACCATTACGCTGGCACCACTAGGCTCAGCCTAATGAGAGTCCACATCGTGGGAAGCCAGTCTGAAAGCCTCACTGGGGTGCCCATTTGCTTTAAGAAAATGCGATTTTATCATGAGTGTGTTTTTGCATTGGAGGGATGGTTGTTAAGCATCCTGGAAGGGTAAAGCTTCTGCAAATATTTTCTCTGTAAACATGAGAGCATTTAGTATTTGGGGAGAGAAGACTGAAAAAGCAGCGAGTGGTAGATCATCCTCAGGCTTAGGCTTGAAGAAAAGATAGGCAGACAGACAGACAGCTGACTGCTGGGGAGATGCTGGTAGCATCACTTCTACAGCAAACCTTGAGAGACCTGGGAGGACCCAGTGCTGCCAAAAAACTGGAGACATGCAACTGAGCAAGTTCACCCCAAAGGCAAAGGCAGGCCTCAACAGCTAGCACTACCCAAGGGCTCCTCAGCAGCACCATCAGGCCCGGAGGAAGAGAACAGATTGCTGCAAATGGAGCTTTTTGAATAGACTTGGGGGTTGGGGGGAGGAAAAAAGAAAAAAAAAAAAAAAAAAGCATGCCAGCTCTTGAGTTTTGGCAGCAAAACCAGTTCCACTAAGTTGAGGTCAGTGGAGCTCAATTTCTGCTCAGTTATTTGCTAAGGGAAGCTTCAAATATATTGGAACTGTAGGGCTTAATAGCATAACACCAGCAGCCCAAATTAGCACTAGTTAAAATGAAAAAAAAATCAACAAAAGGGCTCCTCTTCCAGACCTTTCACGTTAAGTCTGTACTGTGCTAGGTCTCTGTGGGGAGCACTGCAAACTTGCTCTCTTCTGCTTTAAATCATCCTGGGAAGTTTCATTAAATTAATAATGACTGTTAGTGAAAGTTAAATGATTTATTTTAGAGTATCATTCAACTTGATGATAGAGTTTATTTAATGTTCCTGCTAACAGTTTATTCCCTGTGAGCAATACAGCAATACCTACATTCAGAGCACAAACACTGGAATATTGTTCTCTAGGCTTTGGTGCAAACCCATAGGAAACTCTTGAGATTATTTCAGTAGATGAAATAGTAGTAATGAATGACAGGTATAGAGTCATTCCTTGTTAAGGCTCCAGTCTCCATGTAAAAGCATACAAATACATCATTTGATTGAAGGCTCTCCGTGGCAGTGATTGCTTTCTGCTCATTGTTTCTGTCATTAGATGTGAATGTCCTTGAATTATGCTACGGCAACTGCGTGAGTACAGAGCAGGAGCTACAGATAGCTCTTGTTTTGGGGAAAATGAACCATACACAATGCATGAGCATAGTACTCTTACACCTGTAGACAAGCATACAATAGGGATTGTTAGACCCTTCTGCTAAGGGAATTGGACCAGTTACCAGAATTTGGGTGTCCAAGCGGTCTGGCCCATCCTAACATACCAAAGTCCTTCTTGGTGGGTTGCCTGTACACTGTAGTACAGACCAGAACTGTTCAAGTCCCTCTTCAGGAAAGGAATTAACATTTTTGTTTATTGTAGAAAAAGTTGAATGGGAAACATGAGATTAGGCAGAATCCAGTGAGAGCTGAGTTTTGTCATGCTTCTTCGAGCAGAAAGAGCACTGAACTCAGCAGAGCTGTAGAGCAAAACTAAGAAATGCAAGATTAGGTATCTACGAAAAAAGAACTTACCGACTCCTAAAAAGCAGGAAGAGGAAACTGAGCTGTATTTCCCCTCAGGCTCTGAGGAATGTCATGTCAAATCCAGGAGAGATCTGATGGTTCTGAACTCACCTTTGGAACTTTCTTGATCAGCCTCAAGAAGCTGCCTATGCTTCGAATGGCTCCAGGAGGAGAAGCAGTATGCTGGTGGCTCTCTTTCTTCAGCACGTACCAGACACACTGTACAAATTCATGCTTGTGATCAAGAAGCAACAAAATCAACCAAATTCCCTTCAGCAGTAGCAGCTGTTTTGATGGAATGAGTTTTTGTTCCTAAGCACAATTTTTTTAGCAGAACTGTAGAACTGTCTATTATTCTGCTACCATTAAGTAGATACAAAGGCAGCAGTCCTGCTGGCACCTGAAACACTGAGCTGGTAAGAGCATGTGGGCTCTGCTACCTTACTTTCTCTTAATATCAGTCTGGGCCTGATTCAGTTGATGTGGAGTCTCTCTCTAGAGACTGTTGTGACTGCCATATTCAGAGGGAACATTTCTGCATCGTCCCGGATATTCAGCTGGATACTTTCAGTACATATGGAGGTATCAGCACAAATAAACTCAGTACGTATGTACTCGGAGATTTCACGGAATTGAAACCTCACGAGGGCTGGCACATTCTGCTTATCTGTCTTTATCATTGAGGCTTGTCCTTTCAGGGCTTTCTTTAGGTAACGTAAAGGCAGTGATTTTTTGATTTTTCCTCTGCAGATTCAATCCTGACTCCATATAGCTGCAATATCATATAATAAGGATCCTTTCATATATATTTTAAAAAAGCCAACAACCACAACACATTGCTGTTACTCACATGCCTCAGAATAATGAAAGACACCTCCTAAGAACTGTCTTGACCATTTCGGTGCTTTTCCAGTGGTTTTTTTCCATTTCTGCTTTCCTGAAATAAAGAGTTGTACTTAGAGCGAACCTCTACACCATGGGTGGTTATAGCTACTGCTGCTAAACTGTTATTAGAGACTCCCTGGTGACAGAGAAAGTGTCCCTATTACCAGTATATCCCTCCTGGCATGATATGTTTTGCGACATGTATACACACAATGAACAAGACAGAAGTACAAACCCCGATTGTCTTCATTAGCATTTGTTCTCTCCAGGAGTTTTGACTGTAAGGTACTGTTTATGCTGCTTGGGTCAGTTACATCGCTGTGCAAGTATTGACACCACGCTCAGCACTTTAAACCCCTCACCAGGAAAAGATCTTTTGTGGTCTATTTCTTCTCCCTTTTTTCCAGTATAACCTCAGGATTTTTTCTTTCATTAGTGTAAGACAGCAAGACACTGCAAATTTTGGCAGATATTATTCATGCAGATCTTGAACCAAGGAGGAACAGAACTGACCTGCAAATCTACCTTACTGAGTTTTGTGTCCTGCCACAGGAAACAATCCTTTGCTTTTATTGTAACATTCAGCCTGTATTTTCATTAGGCTATACTAAGGCTTTCGTGGTTTAAAAATTATTCCTTTTTATTAAAGAAAATGTGGGATAAACAGTGGTCATTCTGTGCAAGAGGATTAGAGAGAACAAGTATGGAGAAACAGCAGGTGGTCTAGTTCGTGTGGGATGGACAGACACAAATTAGACTGTGTCTTTTTTTTTCCACGGGGATGGAAGCCATCACACATTCCATTCCCAGTGTTTGGTACATCTTGTTGCTTGACCTAACACTGCAGATGAGCAACGCAGAGCAGATCACCCGAAGGATGTATTAAAGTCCACATCAGGCTTCATCTTAAAGGAAAACAGGGTTATAGATGACATCTGAAGCAGGAGGTACCGTGTGCTTTCTTCCTAGCAATAAATCCCCAATCAGATGCACAAAAGCATGTCAGAGATGGAGAGCGTGATGAATCCCAGCTGCATTGCCCAGCCTTAATTTTTCCTTTGGTCAGGAGTTGTCTATTTAGAATCTGGGTTGGCCATCTCCCCAGCAGCTAATCCTTCTCCAGAGGCAGGGGAAAAGAAAAAAAAAAGCCAAAAAAAGGGGAAAAAAAAGCCCAGGACTCCACACAGCCTAATATTCTGCAAATGTAAAACACTTTTTTTTTTTTTCCTAATGACCAGGCAAACAGTAATGCATTGTTTAAAACAATAAGTACATGGAGACTCTTGGAGTTTTGTTGTCCTCTTCTGGGACCCACAGTTAGCAGCCATAAGCAGAATATCTTTTTCTTTTTAAGTATTCACGTCTTTTGCCCTTTCAGCTACAGCTTTGCTGTTAAGAAATACTTCTCTAGCACTTTCAGACTGAAAAGAAGACATTGATTTCAGCCTGGATCAACAGTGTTGACAAATTCAGTTCAGATTTTTCCTGTAGAGGTACGCAGAGCACCAGTGTCTGTGTGTGGGCAGCTGTTTCAGTGTAGCACTTGCTTAATCTGTTCTCTGGTGAAGCAAGGAATAAAAAACTTAATCTACAAGGAGAAGGAATTTACTCTTTTGCTTGTCAGCCAGGATAAGCAGATGATGTTTAAAAACAAAACAAAACAAAAACCTATTTTTTTTAAAGTTATAACATCATTGGGTCATTTATAACTGTACCATTGAATTAAGTCATCGAAGATAGGTTCTATGATATCAATTCCGATGGTTAAAAATCAAAAAGCAAACAGGTTGTTTCAGCGAGGCCACAGCGGGGTTGTCTGCTGGAAGGCTCCAAAAAATCTCTAAACTTGTAGTGGGGGGAAAAAAATACTTCAAAAGAGTTAAAAGAAATCGGAGCGGGCATCATTCAGACACTGATATTATCAGCAGCTCTTACTCAGACAGGGAGGATGCCCTCAGGTCTTTTATGGGCTTGCACAAGCAACATTCCCATCTGGTACCCTGTTCTAAAGCAGCGGCACAGAGCAGCAGCTGATCCCAGCTGAGCGAGACACAACTGACTGCTTCAAATGGCACTGAAATTCTCACAGCCGTGTCTGTGCCAGCAGAGCACGGCCCCCTGACCTGGTACGGGACGTGAAGCACAAGTGTTTATAGCCTGGCTGAGGAAAGCTGGTCCTGTCCCCACCCTGCAGCGGGGCACAGAGAACGCAGCGCACGGCTGCTGCCGAGGCACCCAACGCTGGGGCAGAAGGCCCCTGGGCAAAGAGAGCGGGAAGTGCTCTGCAGCCATGAGGCAGAAGGAGGGTCACTAGAAAGGCAAGTGCTGAGTTATTCAGGAGCATTTTCATTACCCCTGAGAACTTCACAAGGCGCAGTAACTCTTCCAGACGTTTTGTAGTCTTTTTTTCTTTCCTGAATATTCTCAGACAAGGAATTTAAATTTTAGACTACACTTAGTGATACATGAGGTGCCTTCACAAATCTAGGCCTTTGTATTCATGGAGGGAGTGAAAACTCTAATACACAGACATGGGTAGCACCCACATACCCTCTCAGTAATGATGCTGTGACATACCAAATATTATAAGTAGGCATGACTCAAGGTGAGGGCTCCTAAGAACATTTCTTCAGCAATTGACTTACACACTTGCAGAGTCTCTTCTATCAAGAGTTTCAGTTTGGTTTTTTTACTTTGTTTTTTTTCTTTTGTTGGTTTTTGGAGGTTTTTTTTTGTTTAAGAATATTAATCAGTCACAGGATAAGTCACACTTTAAACTCCCTTATACCACTGGCAAGCCCTCACGTTGCAGCAGGTTTGTCATCCTTTGTTTTCTTTAGTGATAGTCATATCATGGTCCCACTGCCCCAGCCGTGTTCTAGCCATAGCCCTGCCTGTTTGTTGACTGTCAAACAGCAGGTCCAAACACATTGGAAGTCCTCATCTTCCCCAGCCCTGTGACCAATGGCTGGTTTGTAAGCACTAATCGGCACCTTCAAAATACTTTTCTTTAAATAATTGATTCCCCCAAAGCACATAAGCAAAAAATAAAAATGAGATAATAAATTGTCTATGTATAAGGTTAATTAAACTTTTTTTTTTAATGGTTTAAAATGTGTTGTGATCAGTCTGGAGTGTCTGCTCCTGGTAACGCTTCTTGCCACTATTGTCCTCTTCATCTTCCCCTCATTTGACATTTTTCTCTGGTTTGAACAGAGTTTGGAAGTGTAGCTGAAGTTAAGTGAAGTGCAGCTGAAGTTAAGTGGAAAAATTAACAGCTCCTCTAGTATTTTATTCAGAGACCCACAGTATGCTCTTCCAGATGCACTTGATCTCTACCATTGTTTTGTTTCCCTCCTGTCCATCACCACCTTAATTCAAAACCTAGTGCTCAAGCAGGCAAGTACCAAGGCAGTAAAGCAACAGCATATGGCATTCATAAAAAAACGCCCTCATTTGCCAAATACACAGATGCCATTACCTGCAACCAGATCCAGGCTTAAACAGCCTGTCTTTCCCCTCCATCCCCGTGTTCGCCGTGGCCTCTTCTCATTTATACCCTCAGTTGAGGGTTACCCTGCCCATCCAGCACTTGTACTGGGTCAGTGCCCTCAGAGCATTTCATGCAAAGGTGGCCGAGTAGCATCGTCAGTGGGGTTTTCTTTTCTATAAAAACAAAACAAAACCCACACTGCAATGTTGTTTGCAGTCACTCCCCCTCTGTGGGACAAGGAGGGCTATTTTGGGTGTATCTGAGCAGTGTGCTGGAGGATGGTGAGGAGGGCCGTGTGCCCTGCAGAGAGACGGCTGCAGTTCGGGAGGGATGCGGTGCTGCAGCTGCCGACCCCCATCCTCTCCCTCTGGATGTGGCAGAGCTCAGCCTGGTGCAGCTGGGGAGCTCACTGGGTCAGCAGCAGCTTGACACCTTCTGCAGTGGCAGCCTATTGTGTGCGTTTCAAAAGTGTATTCACCTTGACCTGCTTTAGCAGAAATACTTTTCCCCCCAATTTCCTTCAACCTCATATTAAGCCACAGGGAAATGCCACCCTGGAGCTTTGCAGAGTCTTTGGGCCAGCTATCCTTGGGGTCCCAATTGCTTGCTTTCTCATGGAATTTTGTACATCCCTAGAGTATAGATGTGGCTATTTTTCATGCCATTCTTAATATATTAGAGTCAAAAATAGAATTACTCTATGTAAAAGGCAAGGATGTAATATCTCTGGAGAAAGAGCAGTGCACTGCAACAGCAAGCAACTTCAAGGCACAAAAATAAACTCTCAGAATTTTCTTCCTGAGGGGATGGGAAATGGGGGGAAAGAAATAAATCGGTGAGGCAGTACCCAGAAGCCTGTTTCTCAGCTGCACTTGATCTGTTTAAAGCATACACATTGCACAGAGGCCTTGTTTAATATTTAGGGCTGATATCACCAGGCCTTGCTCTACTAGTGGCATATTATTATGTTCCTGCTGGGAATGACCGTCTCCTGCATGCTAAAGAGACTGCCGTGGATGGAATAGAAAACATTAGAGCTACAGAAGCACAGGGAAATCAGCACCTCCTGTTAACCAGCAGCACTGACTGGGGGAATTACCAAGCGCTGAGCCCAGGAAAGCAGCGACACCTCCATAGCCCTTCTCCTTCCCTCACCTTCCTGGAGGGGGGCATAGAAGAAGACACAGAAAAGTTCATGCATCCTGAGCAAGGACCCAAGTCGATCATGAAATTGTACTCGGCTCCCCCAGGATCTGTTGCGAGTGTCACAGTGTGGGAACACGCAAACATCAAAG
Source organism: Nycticryphes semicollaris (assembly GCA_013400055.1). NCBI lineage: Eukaryota > Metazoa > Chordata > Aves > Charadriiformes > Rostratulidae > Nycticryphes > Nycticryphes semicollaris. Next base: position 412,246 of record VXBJ01007633.1, on the reverse strand, counting down.
AAAAGGCAAGGCTGCTCCCAGGCACCAAATCCCCTTCTCTACCAGGAAAACACAGCCAGAGGACGAAGCAGGAGATTTGCTTCTGAGCCACTGCAAGTGCATGCTAAGGCCCAGATACACCGTTTAACAGGTGGAAAGGACCCGCCATATAGTTGTACAGTGCCTGTCCTGGCTCTGTTTTCTCTGCATGTGGTTTGGGGGTTTTGTTATTGAAGAGGCAGGGGGAGAGACTGAGTCATTACATTCCTGGAGCAGGATTTCTGTTTCTGAAAGCAGAAAGCCTCAGCAACCGTGAGGTGATTCTAGCTGCCGGGTTCCAGGATGCGGAGCTGTACCCCCCACGCTTCGGTAACACAGCCTGCATTTTCCACTTCTGTGCTTGCAACTTTTCTTGTTTCCTCTTCAAGTTTGGCTCAAAACAGAATCCACCAGTTTGCAAATGGCTCATAAAGTAAAACTGCAAGTTGTACAGATCATCTACAAAGAGGAAGTTGCTACAATAATTGTATCTGGGTGAAAACAGGATAGCTGTGAGATCGTGAAAGCTTTCTCGTGGATTGTAAGAGCCTCAGTGGCAAGTAATACTCTGGCAAGAAAACCCCTTCATTTCTAGATAATTGTTACTCCTGCGAGGAAGAATGTGATGGTTGCGTCCTTTTAAAAAAAATAGCCTCTGAGGGTTTTTCCCTTCACAAGGTAATTGGTTTATCATTCGTTATATGCCTGATGCTCCCCCAGAGACTCTGTCCTAAGTGATAAGCAGTTCCTTAACACATATCAAAGAACTCGTTACTGTCCTATTGTGAAAATTACATGGCCAGACATTAAAACAAGCATAATTTTCCTATAGAGATAATAATTATTTGTCTAATTAAGTATTTTGCTGCATAGTCACCATGATACCTTATTTTTAAATTCAGCGTCTTTAAAAGGAAGATGCAAGAAACGTCACAATTCTGGCAAACACAAAGGAGATTAAACACCAGATGTTTCAGAGGCTGCAACTCTCCCAAATGACAAGCATTTGCTACGTAGCATATATGGAAAAAAAACCTAACCAAACCAAACCACCGGCAACCTGAAGGCCAAAAATTCTTAACCAAGTCAAAATGTCCCCTGTTGCCACCAGAGCACTATCTGCTAGGGTTTGTGAGCTATCCCTGCTGACCTAAGACCCTGCTGTGGTGTTTTGGATGTCAGTGTGCCTCTTCACTCTAAAAGAGTCTTTTGACCAAAGCCAGCATTTAAAGAAAAACCTACTAATGTAATTGTAAATATCTGTCTCAAAATAGAGGAAGGAGATCACTAGGTCATTGCCACAGGCAGTAACAAATCCTCCTGCATTCCCCTTCCCTAAAGATCAGGCCAGGTGACACCTTGGTCTGTGTCACTCAATCTCTTGCCACTGTCTCAAACCTTTGCTGCCCATGTGCAAGCCTTTTTGTCATGCAGTCTCAGCCAGAGTTAAACCAGGATTTTCTGAGGTAGAGATGTTCAGTATTTTCGATGTATTTTGCACTTGGTACCAACATAATGAGCTGACATTGAAAGGCTTTAAACCTGTTTATAAAAACACGGTGGTCAGTTTATCAAAATCTCTTTTAGCTGTATAGTTAAGTTTAAGAACCCCAGTCATCACAGTATTTTACTATCGCTCCTGGCAGACAGACCTTCTCATCTCTGTAACTCCTGAGCGGTTCCAGATAAGAGCAAAGCCTTGTTCGTGCCCTGTGTGTGCACCTCGGGGCACTGCGTAAGCAAACTCGGTGTTGTTTAACTGTTGGCAATTGTGGCGAGCACAGCCAGATGTGTCTGTGCCTTGGCAGAGCTCCCCTGCCAGCTGCAAAACGAGAGGTGCAAAGTTTAAACTGAACACTTGGAAGTCACTCTTCAAAGATACCATTCCCTGCACTGCAGCCTGGCTTAGGTTTGGGTTCTGATATATGTTATTGGATTAAAGAAATTAAGAGCTTTGGCAGCCTCTTTCAGAGAGGTGTCACTGCCGCTTGTGTGTGCCAAGCTCGTACTTGGCAAGCACGAATCAAGGGCTGGGTCATCTGCAAAGAAGTTGCTGCCTGGTACCACCATTTGGTTTGTGGCCAGGGGCACAGTGCACGGAGATGGTCCTCACGGAGCCTTCTCGTCAGGGAGTGGTTTCCTCTCTCACAAGCTGGTTGTGAGTTTTCAGGATATGACCAAGTGCAATGTCTCATTTCTAATGTCAAATAGCAGCCGTACCAAATCACAGCACCATGTCGGCTGTGCCGTATGATGAAGGGAACTCTTGTGAGGGTTTCCACACTGTGGGCCAGTTTCAGCCACGGGACAGTGCTTCTATCCAGACACCACTTGCCAGCTACTGCTTTGAGACACAGGAGCAGAATACAGCGGTGCAGTTCAGTTCCCAGCCAGCTACTGGGGGTATCAGGAGAAAAGCTGAGCCAGCCCCTTTCTTGGCATCTCCAGCAGAGCTGATGGAAACCGCAGCTGAGCTCCTCTCCCTCTGGATATCAACTCTGGAAGCATTACCAAGATGAGGACAACAGTTTAACCGCTTGTTCTGTGTTTCTCCTCTTTTCAGAGGGGGCTCCCCAGCCTACCATCCCCTCTGCCTGGTATTGAAAGGCACACTCCAGTACGTAGCAGCAACAACATAGGATTAGTAAAGTAAACGCCAGATACAAGGCAGGCAGTGCAATTAGACTATCATTAGGAATCTCCAGTTGCGAGATTCCCAGACAGTGCTTTTTTTGCAGCACTAAGAAAAATGGGCCTTTTCCCATTCAGTCACATTCCCTCTGTGCAGGGCTGGTAGGGCTGGTGCTGTCATTTCCAGCATGTCCAACTTTTACCTTCCCACGTTTGGATACCACTACGTTCTCCCAGGGTCATATAATTATCAGGCTGTAATCTCCTGTTCCACTACGGAAATGAGCAACTCTTTTATGTTCGCAGTAACAATTTAGAAGTGTTAAAAGTTTGAGCGTCTGGCCCCTGGTGCTTACACGTGTTTAAATTGGCCTCCCAGAAAGCTGAAATATTCCATCTGGTCTATTGGATTTCTTGGCTTAGAGTTACTGGAAACACTGAATGTTTCTTCTGCAGTGATCCTGTAGCTGTCCAAGAGCAATACACACGCTTGGAGCTCCCTGGCTGCTCGCTACTGGAGCGCTATGAGAGGAGAGCTTTTAGTGCACTTTTTTTTCCTGTCTGCCTTTAGAGCTATTTTGAAATCCCGAGTTCTGCGGTTCGCTTTTCTAATCAATCTTAGAGCACGTAAGTGATACTTGAAGAATAAATAAAACACACAAGTTTGCAGCTCATTACCTCTAAACATTTAGTCTGAATACTGCCAATTAAGTAACTAGATTTTTTTGTTGTTTGTTTTTTACATTCTCCTCTCCAAGGCTGCAGTAGCTTTTTCTTGTCCTTACTTACAGCTTTACATAATAGCCTAGTAAAGTTTCCTGCTCTTATGTTCCTCAAAGGTTATTTATGCCTTATTAACTATTTATCTCAAGAAAAAAAGAGACATTACAGGTAACTCCAGGATATAATGGAACAAGCTGCCAGCCCAGTAAGTTCACAGCAGCACTGCATTAGCTGCTGAGATACCCACTGCTCATTGAATTCCCTGCAACAGCCTTACAACGCAGCTGCCTCGTTCCTTCCCCTTGGCATTCCCAGGCTCAGGGGCAGGTGTGTCACCAGGTTAAAATACACAGATGCAGTCAAACTGGGTCACACAAATCATTAAAACAGCACATTCCTACAAGAATTCTCTCAGCCCAGCTATCTCATACTGTAGCAGGCTCTGAGAGCGTGCCTGTCCCTTGGCTTAGTCCCTCTCCCACAAGCCTGAGCAACTGCTGGCAGCTGGAGGGATGCCACATTTCCAGCAGCTTTGCTGACTCCTTAAAGCCTGTCTTTTGCTGCACTGCATTTGAAAACTGAAGATTCAGGAGTATTAAAAATATTTCAGCCTCTTCATCATCTTTACTTTCCTATGTATTTCCCTCTTGTTCAGTAAGATTCAGCCCTTTGCTTACAGTACAGCTGCAGCACAGATGCAAGGACCTTCTCTGATGCCATCGCCTCCCATTGCACCAGGTCACAGCAGCCCGCTGCCGTCCCGCGGCCTCTTCATGCTTTTACCCTCAGTCCTTTAGCTTCCAGCAGCTCAACTCACCTCTCCAGGGTGCTCTCAAGCTAACTCGGTGTCCCCCACACAGGCACCACTTGGCAGTGACTTGAAAACAGCCCACGACCAGCTGCCGGGAGCTGGGGCTCCTCTAGCAGTGCGTGTGGGAGAGACGGCACAGGGCTCCGGGGGGGACTGGCTTTACACCTGGTGAAGTCAATGCTCCAGGTAATTAAGTGGTACAAGCTGCAGCAGTCGCTGCAGTGGCAGCTCCCAGTCTCAGCTGTAACCCCACAGGTGCAGCAAACCCAAAGAAATTGTTTTGTTTCCCTTCTCTCCAAGCAAGCCCACCAATCCAATTAGAAATGCCCCTGACAAACTCCTACTCTGTCCATTTTGACCTGTGGGACAGCACAGCCCCCCTCGGAGCTCACTTCAACGGGCCTTTCTGCCATTTGCCAGGGGAGAAAATATCCTGGTGCAAAACTGTAGGAAGGCTTTGACCAAGAAGTGGCTAACTGGGAGGGAAATGGATTTGTGTGGCCTGGGGGGGGTGTTGTTTGGTTGTTTCCACGTCTGCCTAATTGCTTTCGGAAAATGTTGACCAGGCTCTCTCCTGGGCATAGTGGGAGCACATTCTGGTTCACTGGTTCTGCCGTGTGTTTTGTACAGAGTGGCTGAATGGATATTTACATGAAAATAGTATTGCTGAGCATTTAGTTCTAAATCATTTTGTACTTGGTACAGCCATCTGGAATCAAAATATTTCGAGACTATTACAGATGCTCTTGCATTTCAGTCTCCAAAACTCTTAAAATATAGAACACTTACATCCACTCTCTAGAGTTGCCAAACTTTTTTCCGCACTTCTGTTATTAAGCAACTCTGTTATTAAGCAATCCTGTTATTAAGTGTAGTGGATTGTGCTCAGCGCTGTGTGCCAGGAGCTGGGCGGTCACTGGTGGGGAGCGGGGCAGGGCCTGACGGCAGGACGGGAACCTCTCCCCGCCGAGCTCCATCCTCTCTGCGGGAGCCACGGCCCTGGGAACGCAGGTCTGAGGAGCTGCACTTCCTGAGGGATGGAAGATTGCAATGGGATTGATCCCGTCACGCAGGCCTTTTTGAGTAGCTTTTATCATACGCAGCTCTAAGTGGCAGATAGAGAGAGCGAGAGCAGATCTGAAGGCAGAACTGGTCCTTAGTTTAGTAAAAACGAAGACGTCAGAGCTTCTATTATGGCAGCTGACCATTACCCAGCAGAGCAGCACGCTCGGAGGCTGCTTTTTCTTTTTTAGCTTTGGTGTAATGTTCCTGGAAGCTAATAGCATCTATAATCTCGGTGCTGATTTGTTTTGCTATATGAAAGAAAGCAGAAAATAGAATTGCTGCACGTAGGAGGCAAAGATGTTGTATTTTGTGTAACGAGCAACGTGCTGCAGTGAGAAAGGACTGCCACAGCAAACCTGCAGTGCCCAGGAAAGCCTGAATTTAATCATGGGGCTGACCACTTGTGGTCTTTGAAAGGCAAGGCGTCACCTTGGTGTCTGAACACTACGTGATTCTGAAGGCAGGAATCCAAACCACCCCTCACGTTTTCCAGCGTATGCTGCCATGAAACCCTGCACTCCCTGAATCTCAGCAGAGCAGAGCCCTTTGCAAAGAGCCCCCACGCCATCGTCCAGGCTGCAGGAACGGGCTGATGGCTGCCTCCCCCTCCTCCTCATCGCACACACGTTGTCTGACCCCACCAGCAGGCACAGACCACAGGGTGAGGCTCTGCAGAGTGCCGATCCCAGCGGCCAGGTTGGCAGCTTGCTGGTGCAGCTTGGGTGCACCAGTTGTCCTCCTCCCTGAGCTTCTCCATGGTTTCCTGAGGCGGGGGCACTGCGGCAGCAGGCTGCACCTTCTCCGTCTAACAGAAAGCACCACAGAACGCTACAGCTGCACAAGCTTGTCCCCACGGAGCGCAGCCCTTCCCCACCAGGACCTTGTCTGTTTGAGCACAGCTGACAGGGACAGCGCACAGGGCAGTCCTGGTGGTGAAACTCGTTACCAGTTACTACAGATTTTACAATGTACAGAGCAGGCCAAATGACAGAAGGAGACAGGGGAAAGGAGGGTGCGCAAAGTAGTGGGACCTCTCTGGTTTCTGAGGGCTCTGAGCGCTCACAGCTGCTGGAGATGCCGTGGAGAGACAGGCTGGAGGGACAGGAGCATGAAGTGGAGAAGGGTGTCCCAGCAGGAACACAAGGTGTGAAACTGGGGTCTTGGACTGAAGAAAGGAGAGCAAGAGAGGGGAGAGGAGGAGGATATGGCAATAGGGCCTGGTGAAGGAAATCATGGAGGAAAGGGGAATACAGCTTCTACAGAAAAGTTTAGCAGCTCCAATATAACAACAGATTTATCTTATTTTCAGCAAGATGAGAAGGAGCTCAGTCTCGTGCTGTTCAACAGCAGATCCCACAGTTGGGACTTGCCATGGAAAAACGGCCTGGCGTTAATAAGTTAAACTGAGGCTGATGCTCTGGGGCTGCACTGCCCATTTCCTGGCTTGCACTTTTTGCTGGGAGCTGTGTCATCCTTGCTCTGGGTACCAAACCCAGGGCTGGCATCTTCGCAGACAGCCCTCTGTTCAGTTTTGTGGATGAGAGCATGGACTTGGAATTTCGGAATGTACCCCAGAACAACCTTTCTGGTGCCAGACAAACCTCACTTCTGATGCTTTTAGAAGCTATTTTTTGATGCTATTAGAAGCTTTTGGGTGCTAATTTGGCATCAAATTTTGTCTCCCAGAAATCACATAGATGGAAGGGCAGCTGCAGGCATGTTTGAGAAGGTGCTGGCCCCCCTCCTGCTGTGTGCCACCACCACAGGCACCGCTCTCAGCCACAGAACTGCACAGATTCTGGAAAGCTCTGCCTGCAGCGGAGCTGGGCATAGCAGGAGCCAGCTGGGCTCTCACCTGGTGAAAGTGACATCAAGCCTGAGGTGTCATGAACGTTAGTGAAATTAATATTCTGAAAATCTACTGCAATTATATTCAGGTTTTGATCAAAACAGATACTGAACAACTGTGTCCACTTGATTAACTGCAAACACTTTCTACAGAAACAGACACTAATATTAATCACCCATTTTACTGTGTCAAATGCACGTAATTATTCATCACGGATACTATTTATATACCCACGTACTGCTAAGTGAAAGAATGCTTTCATCCTGGTTTTATAATTTCTAGATTAAATCACAGTTTTTCTATTTCCTCCAGTCAGCAGCTCAGCCCCACAATTTTCTCTCCAAATGACAGACAATTCTTTTAAGTACATTGAATTATTTTTTCCAGGTGGTGGCTCAGTTGAAATTAAATGTTACTCTTTCACGTTGCTCAGTAGTAGAGCTGTAGCACACAAAGAAATATGACAACTTTAATATTCCAGCTAACTTGAAAAATGGGATTTAAACAGCAGACTATTTATGAGTGTTACTTATTTCAAATGAGCACTGGCCCCCACACCCCTTTAGCCTTGGGTGAGGGAGCCGAGGCTGAGGTGAACCCAGGGCAGCGTGAGCGAGGCTGTGGGTCAGACTCTACCAAACTCAGACTGACAGCCATGGGGTGACAGTGTGGTGTCTCAGCTGAGCACTCGTGTCCTGAAGCCTGAGAAGGTGGCTGTGGAGCTCATCCTACCAGCCTAAACTGAATTATCATTTCATATGAAATCCTTCCCTTTCCTTTGCTTTGTCCATGTAAGAGTCAGTTAAAAAACATCAATGTGAAAAACAGAGGATGGTCAAATTAACCTCTAGCAATAATCACAGGAGCTCACTAGATACAGTCCAGCAGGAGCAACCACATGCTCAGGTGCTTTGCTGAGTCAAACGGGCACAGATGGGTGAAAGATAAAAAAAATCTGAGAGATTTATTTGATAAATGTAGAGCAAATTGTTCAGGTATTTTCATCTGGCAGGAACCGCGTGCACTGAAGCACCAACGTTTTACAAAAATCACATTCTGTATTTTTGCAACTTGGTAACTACTAGAGATTAAAGCAAAATAAATCCAAGCTTATGAGTCTTTTTAATTATCCCTTAGCTGAGATGCTGCTGAATCTGTGAAACAACAGTGCCTCCCAATGACCGAAACTGTAATTGTTTCAGGTTCATGTATTTGTCACTCATTTTGCTCATCTCTGATGGCTTATGTATTTTTTCCATCACAACGGATGCCTCTGCCAAGAAAGCTTTAATATTGAACTTCAAAATTAAAAGACTGGCAAGGAACCAGCATAGACGTCCCCTGCCAGAATGTTCTGTTCTTAATTTGGAAGCAAAATGCCTCAGTGACACTAAGACCTAAAACACAAGTGTCTGGGAGCCCAAGGATACCTGGGAAATAGAGCATTGCAAGGGTTCCCATCACTGCAATCATGAGTACACGTAACGATCAGTCATGTCTCTCATTAAGCCCAGGTACTACTTTTCTTAACTGATTGTGAGAATTAGTCACCAAATAAAATTAACATTTTCCTCCTCCTCTGGTATCCCAAAACAGGGCCCGATTGTTTCAGTTCCAAGAATCTCGCCCTGCAAGCCCAGAAAAAGATCCTGAGTAAAATGGCAACCAAAACCATGGCTAACATGCTAATCGATGACACGAGCAGTGAGATCTTCGACGAGCTGTACAAAGTAACGAAGGAACACAAGAGAAACAAAAAGGAAGCCCATAAAATTATGAAAGACCTGATTAAAGTGGCGATAAAAATTGGGATTCTCTATCGAAATAATCAGTTCAACCAAGAAGAGCTGGAAATCGTTGACAAGTTCAGGAAGAAGCTGAACCAAACCGCCATGACAATTGTCAGTTTCTATGAGGTAGAATATACTTTTGACAGAAACGTTCTTGCAGAACTTCTGAACGAATGTAAAGACCTTGTGCACGAACTCGTAGATCGGCACCTGACACCGAGATCCCACGGGCGCATCAACCACGTCTTCAACCACTTTGCAGATGTGGAATTTCTAACTGCCCTGTACAGCCTTGATGGGGATTGTCGGCCGTACCTCAAAAAGATCTGCGATGGCATCAACAAACTACTTGATGAGAAGGTCCTCTGAAGCTACACTCAACACCAAGAAACCAACCAAAAACTCCCTAGAACTGGCCACCCTTCATGAGCTGTGGTGAGCAAGTGAGCTTCCTTCCTACCGGTCTCTCAACAGATTCTCCGTGAGGGGCCAGAAAGTGCTCACCAGGCTTGTGATGAAGTGGGAAACTTCAATCAGAAAGCTACCAATTTTCATGTTTTGTTCGGATAATTCTGTCTTCTCCAAGGAGCGGAGTGAACAAGGCTGCTGACACATGTTGTTCAGAAACAGACTGCGATATACCCTGACCTTCCTGGCTTTGTGTTCAAGGCTGAACGAGTGAAGAGAAAGTAAACTCACACGCATGGCTTATGTAAAAATACACAGGTGAAGGCAACGAGCAACGCATGGAATTTACCCCCAGGCTGCCCTTAGTGTGTATATTTTTATTATTCCCACACTAAATCAAAAGGCTGAGGCAGAAAGTAGGGCTCCCTCCTTTCAAAAGGATCAGGAATCAAAAATCAAAATCTCTGATTTTACATAGTATTTAAGTCTAATAAGGGAATAACAAATAATGCAAACTGAGTAGAAGTGGGGACTACCTAAAGAGCTGTACTATGAAGCAATATTTTCATTGAAGAGTTTTGTTTTATACCTGATAATAACAGAGAAGGTTTAATTTTAATTTTGAAAATCAGCTCAGTGGTTCAACTCAAAGGTACCCAGAAAACCAGATACAGTAGTACATGGGTTTCCACGCTCTCAGGGTTCGTGTGTTTGGTACCATCAGACAAGTTTAGGCTGAAGGTTGTCCTGCTCTTTGTGCTCTTACTGTTTCACCTGCCAGAAGAAAACTTTCTCTGTGAAGATTTTGAAATTGCACTCGTGAAGAAGAGCACAACTAAGACACCAGTGGAGCTACAACGTGATATTTACATCCCCTGTCCTAGATAAAACTCTCGGTTTAAGGTGTCCATGATGTTAGTTTGTGCCTACAGGAAAGCAGAGGAAGGAAGCCCATCGCTATGCTTGCAGCGCCACACAAGTGTAGTATGGATACCACAGGAGGCTTAAGAGAACCTAGTGACTCTGGGGAGCTTCATGAGTGACTTATTTGTGCAGAACGTTTTCAGTGACTTTTTTTCTTTTCTCAACAAAATATACTGATGTCTTCAAACTGAAGAAATTTTGCAAAGAAATATTGGTTCCTGTACAGTTTTGTTAGGATTAAGGGAGAATCAGAGCAGAGCAGATACAACAACCTGCCACTAAGTATAAGAAGGATGGTTGGAAATCTCTCCTCTCCTTGCCCTTTGCATCTTACCCTCCAGACTCGCCTCTCCTCACTGACACTTCAGCATCAAGTACCATCTCCTTTTAGTCGACACAGGTAGGAGACAATCCCGTTATCTGGAAGTAAGACCTTCCATATCACATATATTACAAAACAGAGATGCATGTACTTCAAAATTGACAAAGACAAGAAAATAGATTTGAAAGCCGTTCCTCTCTAAGGAAGACTGCCAGTGTTGATCACCCATTACTTTAGGATAAGAAAAAAATGACATTTGTCATTTAAACTCTTGAATACTGTGGTAGTAGAGAAAACTGGGCAAAGTTTTATTCTTCTTCCATCCTTCCTCTTTTACAGAATAATTATATTGTATCCCTTGCAACAACAATTTTGACTCTCACACCTTTCCAGGGTTGAGAACACACCCCCCCAGACCACGTACCCACTAGGGCTGCGCTGGATGGGTTTTCATCTGTTCCCAGGAGAATTCATTTTGGAGCACAGTAACAATGGCAGCACAAGACATTATCAGAGCAGCCTGTAACAATGTCATTTTCCTCACATATTTCTTTTAACCATAAACAGTACATTAAAGAGCAATGAAGGTGGAGACAGTTCCTTCGCACCACGGCACCGTCAGGAAATGCCCATAGTTGGGGTCACAAGTCCAGCCCTTTGCAGAGCCACCCTCCACACTTACATGCACCATTCGCTGCATCTTTCCAAGCACGTACTTGTCATCTGATGCTTTTGAACAGTATTTATTGTATCTGACACTCCTGTCCCAGTGCACACGTCAGACTTTACGTGTTTGTTTCACTCGTGGCAAACAAATGCAAGTTGTTTTTTTAAAGCCAGAAAAAAAAAAAAAAAGAAAAAAGAAAAAAGGAGGTTGTTCAACATTCAGGCTGTCCAAAGGAAAGGGATATCCTGTGTCTGTGACTTTGTGTGTTGCAAGTATCAATATTCAGATTCTGGTATTTTAGACAAACCAGCTGAACATCTGTTATTTATAAATCTAAGTAGCCTTAAGGAAAGAGAATGTTTTCAAAGTATTTCTCATACTTGCATATACTGTATATTCATTGTTTACTTTTGTACTTGTAGCTTGGTATGTAATAACATTGCTAAAATAACAGCAATGTTCAGGTCACCTTAAGTATATGATGTATTATCATATTTGTGGATTAAAAACGTGTGATTACTGCCCTTCCTGCTTCTTTTCCATTGATTTATTCTGCCATCCAATGTAAACAGAAATTAACCAGCAAGATGAAGAAATTCACGTAATCTACGTTTCGCCACCTTCAGCTTCTGCAACCCTAATGTTCTTTGGCGACCAGATTTTGTAGAGGCAGGAGGTCAGTAGAGGGACAGTTTAATGGTTTAAAAGAAAACTGGAAATGCACATTTCTGTTGCATGACACACAGGCAACACAGACACGTGTCGGCAGCAAAGGAAATTTCTGCTTTTCCATTAAGTTCTCAAGCCCTTCAGAGCCCAGCACAAGCAATGCTGGCTCCGTGCATTTAGCAGAGGGGTTCGGTCTCCGGGCTCAGATGCTCCTCACGAGTCCTGGGGGGAGGAGGGAAACAGCACGAGGTTCTTGCCCTCAGTACCAGCCTCTCCCTGGCTTGGCCCGAGCCTGTCCCAGCGCCACAGCAGATGGAACACACCACGCACCTTCTTCTGAGTTACCCATGATGTATTTAGCTCAGTTTAGCTAAACCTGATTTAAGTGAGACAGACACATCCCTGACAGACTTCAAATCCCTGCCCAACACAAAGAGATGCTAGAACCTACCAGAATGTTTTGACAGCAGCAAGCATATATCCTCCTATCCTTATTCCCAGAAAAAGCAAACTCTTTTGGCTGAAAGAGCTCAGGATTTGCAAACAACTCACTTGGCAATTATACTGGAAGCAATTAAAGATTGGGACAAAGAGAAAACTGCCAACTACCTTAAAATAAAAAAGTTTAAAGCAATCTTCCTAAGAGGTGCTTTGAGCCATGCTGCTGGTAAAACATTGCTGTCAGGATAATTTTATGAATCATATCATGGCAGGACAATATATTCTTTGCTTCATCACTGCCAACTTTATGTAATAAAGTTTAGAGAAAAATGTTAATGTTCAAGAAACTCAAGACAGTGACTACTTCCATCATCCTAATGAAATTGTACCTGTACCCCAGGAAGAGCACATTGCACTGAACATGGAATCTTATTTGTGCTGGAGACACATTCTGAGAACCAAGAGGCAAAGTACAATTCACATTTAACTTGTATCTCAGGGACAGAAATACAAAAGCAAATCGTAACTGGGTGACTTAAGCAGTCTGCTTCCAACTTCACACACCACAGTACCAGAAAAAAGACAATACATAGTCTTATCCACACAGCAAAGATAATACAGCTTTTTATAATGAAAAATCACTAGTGGGTTTCTGTAGGAGGTAAGTACCTTTCCAATACTTAGAAACCACCAGGCAATGTCATTTATGAGCTACTTGCAACCTCAGGACAGTGCCATCCATCACACAAATGTATTTGCTCCAGCCCTTGCAGGAAGAGAAGGGATTGGGGAACTGCAAGCAGAAAGTAGCGTAGCACCATGGGAGATCTGACCTATGTTTAGGAGAACACAGTGCATCATACTGCCATGTTGCACATCCACCAGCTTTCCTACCACAGTACTTGTTTCATTAAAACCATCTGAAAATATTTGGGGTAAGGGGGAGAACCTGACTAAACAGTTGAAATACGGTTCCAATACAACCATTTGTCTGTTGACTCCAAAGTGTCCAGAACTCCACGTTGTCCACGGCATGGCACAGTAACAGAGCGGTGTCTCCTGGTGCCCAGGGGTTTGGCTCAAAGTGCTTTTAACCTGCCAGTTCAAAAAGGTCAGTACACGCTGCCTGGCCTCCGGCTGCCTCTTGAAAGTAAACTTCATGCTAACTGGATTGTGTGCTCTCTTCCTTCTAGCCTCCTTCCATGCACCTTATTGCCCTTTCCCTGAAAACAGGTTGGTTAATCCTTCAAGTTCTAATAAGGCACAAAGAGAAGTAAATGGGAACACCACAGAAGAATATACTCACTAAAGGATTTTGAATGCAGAACTAGAAAGAATATTCCTTTGGATAATTACTTATGCAGCTACATTTCATTTCAGAGACAACTGGATGATGGATGAGAATCAGAGAGATTTCCAACACTGAACTGTTGAAGTTCTCAAGGGGCTAAGCTCCCTACCTCAGCCAGACCCCCAGCACAGCAATGTCCTCTTGGTACAAAGTGAGGGCCACCCAGAACAGCCCTGCAACTGAGATCTGGGCTGCAGCCACCTTCAATTCAGGAGTTAGTTAGGTCAAACTTCCCAGATCCCCAGCTCCTTCTCAATACTCTAGCAAATAGTGTGCTACCGTAGCGTTGGGCTTAAAATACAAACCAACCCCACTATTGCTGGCAACTATGACCGAGAGACCCCAAAGGGTCCTGTGATGCCTAAAAACAAATCCCCAAAGTCTGGCAGTATTCCAAAAAGAGTATCAATTAACATGAGCTGGCACACATCAGATCTAAAATATCACAAAGATCTAAAGTGTACTCTCGCTGGTTTTGTACCTCCAACTGCAACACAGGACATTTAAATCACCAGTGGATTCAAGACTTGTGCAACGCTACATGCTTCATCACTGTTTGGATGCAAACAATAGAACCTAGCTCTTAATTTGCACAAACACTGCTACATGAGGTAGCAAAGACGATTTAACAAGTATCAGGATAATTTGCTTTTTTTTTTTTTCTTACATTAAACTGTAAGAAAGCCAAAGATGGTCATTAAAAAAAATACTTGCTGGGCAGTCTAATAAAGACTGACACGGGTACAACTCCCTGCAAACCCCTTAATGGAATGTTACTGTAAAGCTCTTCAGATCTGTATATTGACAGCTTAACATACACTATCCAGAGAGAAAAAAGTTATAAAGGATGTTACATGGACAATAGAAGACACTATTTTCTTTTGCTGTTCTTTTTAGACACTAGGGCATTGAACATCTCACCGGTTTAAGTGTATGGGCCAAAACCAGATACTTCTACTGCAGTTCATACAATTACAAAAGTCCCAATTGCATAAAAGAAATCTGACTTACCAGCAGGGAAATAGTTTGCTGGAAATTATTCCGGTATAAGTCAGTTTCATTTATATGAACTGTCTTCAAGTGCCAGGTAAACATTAGAGTATACAAAACATTAAGTATATTTACAAGTTCAGTGCACTTTAAATTCTTCAGTAAGAGGGTACTGAAACAGTAGTTAAAAAAAGAGCTTTGTTTGTATGATTGTACTTCTGATAAAACACAAGTGGCTTCATGTAAAAAAGCCATCAGCATATTAACAGTCTTATGATGATTTCACAAACATTTACCAAAACATTAGCAAAATAACAATACTTTATTTTCCTTTACAACCAGTGCTTACCAGGTAAGAATCAGTAACACAAACAACAAAGAACTTCCTCGTTACTGTTAAACGCACAAAGGAGGGAATTCCACTGCAGAATCCATCTCAACCATGTCTGAACCGTGTGTACAGTCTTTGATGTTTTTAAATAAGAAACATAACCGGTTATAAATAATAAACACTATTAAAGTCTTCATTTAGCATCTAAATAAATTAAGATTGCTGGATTTTCAAGACTGTGAGGCTATTTCAGGATGAAAAGGAGACTGTCTAGACCGACCCACTCATTCATCACGTACGTTGCTCTGATTTAGATCTCTTACACCTTACTGCAGTTCCGAGCCATGCGCACACAATACAGCCACATCTGTCCAAGCCAACTGAGGCTGTAAGTAATTAGAAGTAAAAATAAATTAAAATTTCCTCCATGCGAGTGTCATGGACAGAGAGATTGGCCAGATTAAATTTATAGGATCGACTGGAGGGCAATGAAGATGTCCACTAGCCAAGCACCAACGAGCCAGCACATCCACAGCCAACTACCCCCAGCTCAGTCATCTAGGACTCGGTCCACATGAACCTGTCTTTGGACACAAACCAATACTGGTGAAACAGAACGTGACTGAAACATGAGGCAGGAAGAACTGCAGCCAGGAACTAACCTGAAGGGCCTTAAATCAATTAGATCATCCCCCAGGAGGTGCTTCAATTCAACGTCACACGCTTGCATCCTAGAAGAAACGTATTTAAATGTCACCACTTAAATGGCAAACATCAAATATCACGGGAAGTGTGTTGCTCATTAGATCTTTTAACTCTTTTGCCCACCATGTATTTGTTGCTATATAAGTCACTTTATATAACCACCAATACAGGTCTTGTTGCCAGCAGTGCTTAAAAATAGCTTCAAAAAAAAAATACCAAAATCAAATTAGATGATCCTGATAACTGTTCAAGTCTGACCTCAGAACAGACATATGTTTTCATTAAAATCATATTTAAGTATTTGCTATGAGAAATACTTATTGGCATCTATAAAAGCTGCATAATAAAAATAAATACTTTCAGTCATTTACAACAAAATTAAGAAATATACATTTCACTTGAACAGGTAACAACACTTTAATGAATTGCTTGTTAGTCACTGTACAGTCCTGAGCATGGTTTTGCAGGCATAACTTAGGTCATCCTTCTTCCCCGACAAGTCCACCGTGACACACGCAAGCTGGAAGAAAACTCAGAATACTTCTGAGAAGCAACTTCTTAATTTAGCTTTGGTAATTATCATCTGTGCAACTGCATAAATCTCTGATTGACTTTTCACACACCAAACAGATTAAGGCAGGCACTATTGTTATTAGGATTCCCCCATCGCCCTCTGACACTGGTAAAGCAAACCATCTGGAAGAGCAGCACAAGGTGATCTGAACCACAAAGCCAGCATCCCTGAGTGAGTGCGACAGTGCAGCAGGCAGGGCACGGACGGAAGGAGCTGGCACGCCAGTATTCCCTCATTACCTTAAAACAGAGGCCACAGAAAACAGATGGAGTAACAGTTAACAACAGCTGCAGTGTCATTTACAAAAACCTGTATCTTTCTCTCAACCTCCATTTCTGCTGTTCTCTCCTACTCTTACCCCTGCTCCTTTAACAGGTCACCAAAAATCACACCTCCTGCATGGCAATCCCACCTTCACTTTTGTCATAGAGCTCCATTTCCATGGGTTTTATCCTGTTCAAAACTCTTCACAGAACAAGTCTGCTCCCTTGTAAAATGTACTGCTTGTACACTTAAACGTACATCTCCACAGACCCCTGAGTAATGCAAATGAAGTACACACACCAACACTCCTGTGTTTACTGTGCTCTTAAACATTCCCTGCCTTCAACTGTGAAGTACCTGCTTCCATGCACTTACTTTCCTGGGACAAATTATAGCCTGAAAGCAACTTTACAGTATTCTTTCACTCACCTATAATGTCAACTACGTGGAGTTTCAACTTCTGTTGCAGTGTATTCAGAGCTGCTGAAAGGGAATCTTGAGAAGATGACATTTTTATATTCTGTTTCACATCATTGGAGAGGGACAACCACAGCTTCCCAAAGTCTTCTGTAGTCATTTCCAGTGGCCTAAAAAGTTAATCACCAGTAAGTTTAAACAAAGCCCTCCTCTTCCCAACTTAATATTTAAAACCAGTTCCTATTCCTTTAGATTTCTACATTTTAAAAAATACATTATTCCATTTCAATGGAAGACCAAAGTGAATGGCCTTGAAATAGTTGCCCTTAGAAAGAGAACAAACAAGTTCAACGAGAGGTAGACTATTACGGAAAACAAGGTGGATTTCACTATAAAAGACAAGTCTATTGGAAAACGAACATTTGGTTTGTGTTTTTTTTAAACACCTGAAATAAATGTGGCATTCAAAAATTAATAGAATAAGCTTTCTTCTTACCCTGCAAAAGCTGTCAGCCTTCTCATATCATTTGCAGGTCTCTGTATTCACTTATATCAGTTTGACATGTTTATATTATGCCATATATTAAGAGCACATCCTTCTCTTCAGTCAGTTCTGCTGGCTTCTCCCAGGACACATTCTGTAGGTCACGGCTATTCTCACCTGCAGCTACTGTCCGTATTCCCACTGGATTTGTACTTCTTCCTAAAACTTTACTCCTTTTTTGTAAGTGTGTAAATAACCTTTTAATCAGTGTACTATCCTTAGCAGTTATCTCCCATTAACCTTAGCTGCTTGAGATGAAGACTTATGTTTTTATAATCAATACCCAAACCATCCTGCCCTTGTCTAATATTTGAGTACACACATTGTTAAAAACTACAGCTTATTTCATTTACCTGATGAAGTCCAGCAATGATAAAGGTACTGAAAATTCAAGGCGAGTGTCCATTTCTGACTGGTAATTAATGAAGCCAGAAAGAATTCCCTGTGTACAGAATTCCTCCATCCACACGCATTTCTGGCAACGTTCCACACTTTGAGCTTCAATTACAGGAAACTGATAGGTGGGACTCTCCAAAATCTATATAATTGTTTAAAAGGAATATAGAATCTAAGTCTTGCTATCAAGTTGTGTTAAGTGGCAAAGATACAGCTATAAAATTGTGTCAATGCCTTTTATTTCAATTGATTTTTCTTGGGCTATTTGGCAAGCAAACAGCACGTTTCTCAGCTCTCACTGAGGATAAATCAATCATTAACATCTACAAAAGTTCTGTAAGAATTGAAACACTGGAGACACTCATCACTTTCCCCCTGAAATGACTGTTCAGAGAGACAGAAGTGACAGCAAGGAACTTGAGTTCTGTAGTTCAATCCCAAAAGAAACTAATATACAAGACCAAGCAAGATTGACATATACCCAAAGCTGTATACTAAAATCAAGAAGTTGAGAAATCATCCCCAATAACAAGGATAATTTCAAGATTACCCAGCAGTCCCCAACCTCTTCAAACAAATGAGAAACACAGATTCCATCTGTGGTAGTGATCTGTGTAGAAACTTAAATGAATTACAAGTTAAAACTAGACATGAGATGCTCATTTTCTCTCAATGCCACAAGTTTGATTCAGGCCAGAAATGGGAAGGAAGGAGACTTCCTAACCAATTAGCAGTTCCTTGATTTAGTCACTTCTCAAAGAAATGTTCTGCTTAATTCTCTTTGTCCAGTTATCACTTGCTGAGTGTCTCCAAGGTTTCATAATTCTGTGCTTCTTTCAGCAAAATCCAAGGAAAGTCACGTGACAGGCAATTCCCAAATAGCTTTCCAGTTACACACGTGACATTTCAGTCAGGACTATCACATGCTTTTTCCAACCACAGTTAAATCCCAGATGTATCCAATGTCAATAAAACCCCATGCTGGCCAACTCCTCTCCAACATCAACTGAACGCATGAGAACCAGAATGAAACATGACTGATATCTTCAAAAAACACCACAAAACCAAAAACCTGAAGCACACTTAATGGACATTTATGTGAAGGAAGAAAAGGCATCATATCTGCCTATCAGATAAATACAAATAAATGCACGTGCCCAATAGTCACACTCAGACAAAAACGTTACACGGTGATTTCTTTGGCCTTCTGAGTATGACTGGTGAGGTTTGCATTCAGTCCAACACCAGGAAGAAGCTGAATTCAGAACTGAGAAACCATACATGTTTGTTCTGTGGAGGCATGCAGTAGGAAACAAAAATCAAGGTGAATTTAAGAAGTGAGATGTTAATTTTTCTACCAAATGTGGAACTGAGATTTCTTTCATTACCCTTTAGGATGCCTGTAAGAGCCATACCACAGGTTTTAAAGACATGTTTTGGAAAAAGGAATGGCTGAGACATTAAGCCAAATATTGCACACTTAAGTGCAAGCAAACTGCAAGAAGTTCCCAGGGAATTTGAAATACAACAGAAGCAAAGTTTCTCACCTGAAAATGTTCTTGTGCTTCAAACACTAAGTTGACAGCATTAAGTGCAGAAGTGGTGTTATTTGAGACGAAAACAGTGAGCAGTAGAGAGTCATCTGTCCACACCTTACATAAATACAGAGCTAAGGCATCACTCTGACAAAGTTCCACTACTTCAGAGTGCATGAGCTCTTCTAGATCTTCTGGTAAGGAAGGGACCAACGGTGTTTTACTGGCACTTTCACATTGAGCACTTGGAGAAGACTGAAAAATTTCAATATTACTATCTGCAAACAAAGATGATTCAGATGGCTTACTATCTGAAAATCTGTCATCCAGCCCAGACTTTTTTAGGGACTGAGGTGTTTCAAATGCCAAATTATCTTCTACAGTATCTGAAGAACACAGGGAGGCTTTCCTTAACCTTGAGCGTAGATCTCCCTCACAGTCTTCCATGCTAATAGGTACTGTATTAAGTAAGGGACCAAAATCCGAAGCAGCACTATTTTGGAAGTCTGATGCCTCCTCACTATTTTGAGTATCGTTTATCTTTGATTTCCTTTTGAACTTCTGAGTAGCTGTGTCCACCTTCCCCATCTGAAAAGGGAAAAAAAATAAAAGTGGGGAGGTTTCTAGCAACCGTTACTGTTAACAGCATGAAACAGAGTGAGCAGGGACAAATAACACCCAAGGAATCAATTCAGATGACAAACACAAATAGATTCCAAACATTTTAGTGGATCCAGTAACAGGCTTTTCTTGTATTTCTTACAGGGTATTGAATTAGCCTATAATGCAAGAATGACTCGAGATTCTCTAAAACATGAACTAAAAGCTTAAATATTAAAAACCAAGCACAGCTAAACGTTTTCTTATTAAACCAGTGACAAATGGCAAGATTTGAGTTGGCTAATAGGACAATACCAGTCTTTAAAAGATTATCTAGTAGTGAATTCTTTAACATTCTGCATATTACCACACATAAATGAAAAGTGGTCCAGACATAGGGCATCAAAGTTTAGCCTCGCTGCCAAATTAATGCCAACAGCTACAAAGTTGGGTCAAGGAATATTTATTATGGAAAACCAAGAATAAAACTTGAAGCGCAAGAGGTAAAGAGTGGGAAGCTCAAGTTACTGAAGTGGATCGGTTCCAGGGGTTGCTTGATGAAGTAATAACCAACCTGTTTCAGGTTCTTCACAAATTATCAGATTACAAAAGTAATTTTCAGTAGTTTTTCAGTGACTCGGAGCTTTTTGCCTTGTTTTACCACAAGACTAATTTGACCTCCACTTGCACATAAATATCTGCAATTGTAAATAAGGCAATATATAAACTTGAAACTGAGAAGTCTCAAAAGAGCCACTTACCAGACTGACACCTGCATTTGATCCTAACCCAGTAAACAAAGTTGATGCCAACTGCTGCTTCTCTTTGTCTTGCTCAGAGAGGCTGGCGGCTTCATCAGACCGTGATGCAGGAGGATGACCCACCTGTCCTGCTAATAAGCTGCCACAAGGAACAGTTTGCGGTTCCTTTTCTTTCCCTACTTTGTTTTCTTTCTTTGGAAGATAGCCTTCTTTTCCCCATAGCTTGCGTACTCCCTCAAGTTTCAGAGTATTTGTCCTAAAAAGGCAAAAACAAAGCAGAATCAACCGCATGAGCATCATGTTCATAAAAGCATGCCAACACTCACACACATACTTTGATATACACAGTGAGTAGTGGAAGATAAATTAACACTTTTGCCTCTGCATGCAGTTCTATGTCAGCAAAGTTCTATGTCATTATTTTTAAAACACCCCACAAATACGAACTTGGACTAGGCTACATAGTCCTAAACACAGAGCTATGCCAAGGCAGCTAAATGCTGCAGGTCCTGCTCATAAAAGTCTCACTCAAATTTTCTTACACAAACTGGTTATAGAATCTGAAAAAGCTTCCAAGGTTTTCTCCATGCCAATTTACCAAAGTACAAATGAAATTATTCATTTGTATAAAACTATGGATATGGAATTTATTTGTAGCGCTCCAAAACTTAAGGAGTTTCTTACACTGTGAATCTTAGCCTTGCTTTTCTCTAGAAAAGTTCCCTTAAAAGACACGATATTGTAACCCCCTGGAAAAGTAAGCCTAGCCTATAAGAAAGAAGCTAGAGAAAAAAAAAAAAAAAACAACCAACAATCATGTAATTATCAGGTAATCCTGTCCCAATCTTACTGCATTGACTATTAGTGAATTTATACTTTGTGAAGAATCCGAAAAACCAGTGTAACTGCAATAGTATTTTTACAGTTATTTCAAAGAAGATGCAATCCTGAATTTCTTCTTACATGACAGAGATTTCCAAGTTCAGTTGTATTCTTTTTAGTTCAATGTAATGAAGAAGCAAAGACACATGACACTGACAAGAACAGAAGCATAACTGTACAATTCAAACAAGTTAACTCACTCTTTATGCCCCATCTCAGCACTATTACCAGATGTGTCAGAACCAAAGGACAAACCAGTGGGGGACTGTCTGCCAGCGATGCCAGAGGAGGACACACTTGAAGCAAATGACAATCCATAAGGTTCAAAATTCAGAGCTGCAAGACAAAACAGAGTTTTAAAATTACAGTGAGGCATAAAAAGGTAAGAAACAGATCCATTTTCTGAAAATGGATATGCTGTACTGCTGTGCTTCTCAGGCTTCCCATTCAGGATCCTATCCTCATTAAACCTGCATGTTTCTGTTCTCAATTAAGTTTAGGATTTATCCAAAACATGTATTCAATTTGGAATTTGGTTTTAAATGCTGAGATTAAACAGAAATAGTGACTTCACAGCATATCACCAAAATATCTGCCAATGCTTAGTATTTGTAGAGAGAAGTACTGTATTGGGTCTACATAAGTGAGCTTTTCCTTTTTTCCATCTGTTCGTGAGTCCAAGTAACATTTTGAATCCACAGCATCTTGTCCCTGTATCACTGCCTGCTTTGCAAACTCACTTCACACCTTGGGTGGTCAGTCACTTTCACTAAGAATCAGGATTCAGAACCAGTCACCTCAGCTATGCTTTATGAACCAAGATGTAGTTGAAGTAGCTTCTAAAAACTGCTTTGGACTGTAACAGTCATTGCTCTGTACAAGGCAGAGCGCAGACTGTCCTTCACAGCCCTGGAACTATCGGGGTGTACTGTCGCTTCTCCTTCTCTCCACCCCAGCCTTACACTTACTTTCTTCTTCCCAGCAAAGGAAGCAGCAGGGCAAAGCTGTTGGGCAGCTGGGATAAGAGGAGACATATATATCTCCTGATAAAGGAGGAGGCAGTACTAAGGAAGCATCCTCTCCCATAAAGAAACAAGAAGCAACAGAGACCAAAGGGCCTTTTGATAAATAGCATCCACATAAAGCTATTCAACCCCTACCAACCCATACATTTAGTTATCTATAAACAAGTAATTTCAATAAAGCCAGTGGACTCCCTTCTAGATTATTTTTGAATATTCTCCCTCATCTATGTATTACCTCCTAGAATATTTATGAGCCAGTGGAAGATGCGAATCAGTAGTTGTGATTACTCATAAAAATCACCAATTCATAATGCTGTATCTCCAATGGCTTCCCTGCAAAATTTTAAGAACTCTGCAAACACAGTCCTAAATGGACAGCGGTGAAGACCACTTAATTTCGTTCTCAACACCTCATATAACCACTATTATGAGCTCAACCTGACATACAGCAGATTGGGCTTTATATTCATATAAAAACCAGTTTAGAATATCCAGTTTCAACATTTCACCACTAAAATTCTGAATTTTCTTGCAGTCTTAAAGTAGAGGCTGTAGATGTAACGCTCTCAACTTATAATTATCTCAAAGAAGTGTCAAATTCTGCCAAGCTACACAGGCAAGCAAACGACAGTTATCACATGTATTAACCTGAACAGTCAAAATATTCTTCTAAAAATATTTAGTTGTAGATAATGCAGCATACAAGAGTAATTTTTCTAATTCCACAACAGTAAAGCTGAAGAATGTTTTAAAACAGCTTTCCAACCTCAAAGTTAATTCAGAAGTGTCTGAAAAAGATCCCTATGTGACTGACTATAATAAAGTAAATTACTATTTCTTTGGCAAAACAAAAAAGTAAAAATTTAAGAAATGGACTATAGGTAAGGTTTTGGGATATTATGAAATACACTAGGTAAAAAATGTAGGATTTGTGTCATAAAATAGGTTTTCACAATGGTTATTATCGCAAACTGTAATTCCGCCGTCAATACTAAGAGGTCAGAATAGTAAAGTTAGGAACCCTTTGCTTTCACTTCAATAATCCTCACAAATTCCAAATCCCATAGACCAGGATAAAATGTTCTCCGCTGCAGTACAGCAACCCATGATAAATGAGCAGTTACATATACCAGCGAGACAAACACAAAACTAAAACCCAACTTGAACTTAGCTAAATTCACAAAAAGATGTATTAATATTAGATGTATTAATATTAATTTCTTAAAGTAATGTTATCTTAATCTTAACTGTAGACTAAGCTTGTTTGCAAGTAATTTACCAGCTATTTAATAAAAGCAGTAAACTAATGGTCACCTTTCTCCTGAGAAAGTTTCTCCTCTTGTCTCTGGTGATGAGGCTTATACGGTGCTGCACCATGACCAAGTCCCTCAGCCACAAACTCATCCAGAAAAGATAAGGAAGCATCTACCTACAGAGAATTAAGAACAGTGAGAAAACAATGACAATATTTTCTATTCATAAGCCTGATGTTACCAGAAGGACATTGTGTCTTATCAACGCATCTGTGTCACAACTCCCATACCTACCAGTGAAGCTGCCGTATTAACAGAAATTAACACAAGTATGTTGAAACAGACTTTGAACTAGAGATCTGCAACTGAGATTAATTTTTCCACTATTGATTTTTTTTGTCTAAACAATAAAAGGAAAAGCAGAGTGGAGTGTTCCAAAATGGTTGATTGTATCATTATATTTTATCAAAACACCGAATTCCAAACAACTCAAGAACCTCAGCAATATCAATACTGTTTTCCATCACTTACGGTGGACATTTCAGTGCACAGAACACTAGTTTTTTTTAATAGGAAGCAAACCCTTTGAACCAAAAAGCAGCACCATGTCACTAAAGTAGGCCTAATCTGTCCATAAAAAAATGTTTACGGACAACGAAAAAAAAATGTCAGTGCAGGAAATGAGCTGTTAGAGCTACCCCAGCTTACTAACTAAACACTATGGCTCTTTATCTTTCAGGACAGAACATTGTGATTCACCAATATGCCTGAAAAAGTATGTTTCTGAAAATTCACCGGCACCAGTCAGAGCTGTCAGTATCATTCATCCTGAAAACACTTTTTACCAGAATACTCAACTGCCTGCACTACAAAAGCTCTACGAAGAACACACATTGCAGCTGCCTTACCACCATGTCATTGCAGCTAGCATCAAATGGAAGCAATTTTTTCATCAGTGTTTTGTCTTCACACAGATGCTTCAATTCGAAGGCATATTGTCTCATGCGGGTATCTAGAGAGTTGCTAAATTCTTGGATTAGTTTGTCAACTGTTTTAGAACAAGAGGTACGTGATGCTGTCTTGGTGACTGCAGCCATTATCCACACTTTAGTTTCAGGAGTAACAGAAGTCTTCTTCAGCAGGCTGTGTAGCTTTGTCAAAATAACTTCTGGATCAACATCTTTAGCAAGGCCGGAATATTCCCCTAATACCTATTCACAAAGAGCAGACAAAATATGCATTTAATCACACAGAGCAGTGCTTTCAGTTTTGAAATTGGAATGTAGTACTAAGTAACACAGTAATATCCACCTCATATTTAAGAAACTATTATGTAAACAAGTTCTAAATTATTTCTTTACCATTTTGTGTTTTAATTGTCAAGGGCCTGAAATGATCTTTGTGTTTACCGCAGCAGACTCCAACTTTCAGCTTCTTCAAAATCAAATAGCTCTTGAAAAGAAAGCTAAACATGGCAGTTAGGTCCTTGAGTGGAAGCTGAAGCTTACACAGTTGCCAGGCAATACTAGCTTAGCACTTGGCCTGCAAGGCTGAAAATGCATTTGACAGCCACATCTGGCCTAATTCTGATGCAGACAGAAAGGCTCTCAACACGCCGGAAGATTCACGTGGCTGCTGAGCCATTCCAATGGTCACCTGCCTTAAAGGAAGCAGGTCAGCTTTTCCACAAATTGTGACAAGCTAAGTAGTCCTCTGGCACTGAAGGAGAACACCAAAAACAGATTTCAGCATATTAGCTTGACTTCAAGTAAAAACCAAATATTCATTACTAAAAATAGAAGTTTAAAATATTTATTAAAAATATCACCACTTTCAGTTTCCTCATATCTGCGTACTCAATTTTGACCATGTCTCTACCTTACCCAACTCATAACTTGGAGGAATTTCTGTGGATACAGTGCATTTTCATCATCCAATAAGGCCAAATAAGACTGTACTGCATACATCCGTAGCTGATCATCTTCTTTTCCATCATCAAATCCTAGATAGAAAACAATACATACTTTGCCTGAAACTTAATCACATCCCATCAAATATTTCAAAGTCCATTTTAAGGAAACAACAGATGATTAAGGAACACATCTAATTCTTCAGAGCATTTGGGGAGCTCAGCTCACCTTCAGCCAGCAGCCTCAGAAAGTTGTTTGGGATATCAGGATGCACAACATCACCTCCAACTGAAAACACCGCATTCATTGTTTGGATGAACCACTCGTTGTCAGGGGCAAACCTGTCCAGATGTTAAGGAGTGAAGTGCTAAGGTACAACTTTTTGTTTCCATTTTTAGTACATTTCCCAAGGAAACTAATTTTCCACAAATTTGAGAGCTACTCCTCTTGCTCTCTTCAGTAAGTTGGGGTCCTTATGGTAAAATACCAGCTCAATCTAACCAAAGAGGAAAACTTCCTCTATCTTTTATAAAGTGTTTCCTGTAAACTTCATGAAAACTGGTGGTCAGATAGAGAAGTCTTAAATTATTACCCTGTTGAAAAAGCCTCCCCCCCCCCACAGACTTAACAGCTATGCATTACATAAAATTTGCTGGCTTGCCAACCAATGTATTTTAAGTTGTGCATGAAAAAATGTTAGAGTAAAAAATAAGAGTTTTAGTAGACTTCACACAGTAGGAAGAGCCACGTTCACACAAGGATTTAGCTCTGAGAACATGTCCTACTGTATTTTAAGTTCACATGGGTTCCACGCTAACTTTTCAGCATCATCTCTTGAGTTTCTTTGCTCAGTATCACCTGATCAATGATACACTGAACTGTTCTTTTCAACTGTGCTTTGCTGCTGATTTACTGGAAAACAATAACCATTCTGAAGTACTCCACAGAAAGCAACATTGCTTTTCTTATATATTTAAAACTTGGAAGTTAGCTTCTACCTTCCCTCGAATAAATCCTGAAAAGGCACTCTTAGAAAAGCATTAACATTATTGTCTTATTTTTGTGTATTGCATCACAACACAGCTTTTTTGGTGCACTAGTCTGTGCCAAGTAGTACAGATAGGATGGTAAGGTAGCTCTCTGTTATAAAGAGCCTACAACTCCAATTATCAAACAAGAATGCACGCAGAAAATCAAGCAATGGCAAATCTACCAAGAATATCCACCATATGCCAAATGCCTAACCATCACTTTCATCTTTTTGGCATAGTTAAATAATCTTTTTTTTATTTCTATGGAGATATGTTATTCTTAAAAGCCGTACACCAACAAAGAATTCTCTGATAGGAAGATCACACCCACAATTACAGATCAACGCAGTGCAGCACTGAAGCATCTCTCTCCATGCAGTGGTGTCAAACTTTATAAACAGAAGGTGTTTTTAAAAACACAAGCATTTTAAGTGCAATTACTTTCTCTCGGTGAAATACAAGAAACAGCGTGGTCATTTTTGTACACGCTTTCTTTTGCATACTTTTTTCCACATTTGAAAGGGTGGAAAGCACAGCTGTAATACCTACTTCTAAAGATCATGAAAGATGTTTTGAAAGGTACAAATGCTTCATTTGCCTGAGCTGACTCCAAAGCTTTAGAAGAATAAAAGGATATTTCTCAGCTAGTTCAGAAAAACAGTAAAAGGATATTTCTCAGCTAGTTCTGCTATTTTGCCAACTAAGTTGATAATAGCATATTCTTCCTTGCTTTCTTTCAAGTAGTCAAGCATCTTCTGAACTATGACAATTACATTCTGTCCATTTGTAATTTTATAGAGAAGCTCTAAAGTCTGAAAGAGAAAGCAAAAAATATATTTAATTTGCTCTGATGACTCAAAAAAGGAAGCAAACAGAAACACCTTAGCACGATGCCAAATTGAGCACCTGTATTTGACAAGTCTTCAATGAAATACGTTGCTTATCTACACAACTTTTCACATTACTGTTGTTCATAACTGCTCTCTCGCAATAACCAAGATATAACATGCCTTTTATACTGCTTACTTTAGCAAGTCTATCACTCATCTTAGAAGTTAACCTAGTTCTTTTACATTTAAAAATTCACTGACCTCCCTTTTAATAATGGGATCTGGATGGTCCAGACATTCAATTATTGTCATCTGGTGCTGAAGTGCCAGATTAGGATCCTGCTGGATAACATAGGTCAGAGCCTTTAAACCTAGAATATAAGTGGTTGGAAATGATTTAAGAGAACATGTACTACTATCATCAAATTAAAAACATCTTAATGAATCCGTGTATCCTTACCTAAGTATTTCAAATTAATTTTAGGTGACAAAACAAATTTTCCAATGCACTTGGCAGCCTTTTCAAGTAGATCAGATTTGGGATGAATTGTATAAATTGTTTGGACACATTCAAATAAGATGGCTGTGGGAGGGGAAAAAAATCCAACATGTAATTAATGTGCATTAAATACTTGTATAACGCAAAAATTTTTAACAAGCAAACAAGGTCACAGACTATATCCAGAAACTGTATCCCCACTGAATCCAACTGCTGAGTACTTACTGACAGGAGTAAGAACAGGATGAAAGACTATCTCCTCTAGTATGTAACTATTTTTTATTGGCTTTTGCCATTGCACATACAACTTTCTATCCTCATGGTTCAAGGGACTGGACTGGACTGGTTTTTAGAATGCCAATGAGCAACTATAAAGGATTTGAGGCCAAACACTTCTCAATAATTCATATGATTTCCTTGCTACTACCAACAGCCAAAATCATCCCAAGAACTTACTTATTAAAAAAACAACAAACCAACCCTTTACATAGTTGTTTGAGAAAAATCCAGAAAAACTGAACAACACACAAAGAGTAATTAATCCTTTGTAGCAGCAATTCAGGCAAAGCTTCAGACCAAATCACTCTTGCCAAGTTAATTGGCATTTAAAAAAAAAAAAAAAATCAAGATCAAATTTTCAATTTTCTTGTAATTCAGTCTTTCACTGAACTGTCCAATAGACAGTCTACTTTTCTTAAGCATTACAAAACTAAATCTGAGAAAGACTAGCATATTAACCACTCAGTTGCCTACAAGAATCAAGCACAACCAAGGACTTTGTGTATGAAACATCAATCTCTCAATTACGTTTTTCTTTTGTCTGGGATCATCAAGTGAAGTTTTATAAAAAGCTTATCATATGTGAGCAAAAACTACATACCTAAATTCTATGGCCTTGCATAAATCATAATAAACTGCCCACTTTGACCCCATAAATGCTTAAACCAAATTTAATGTTTAACTCTTAGCAATTCCAAGTGCAAATTGTCTGTATTATAAGGCAACACACCTTCCAATATCTTGTATATTCTTGCCTAAAAGAATATACAAGAAGCAATAAACTGAATACACTAAAAGTCTGACAGATATTTCCTCATTCATTATTTAGTAAAAGAGAATACTTCCCCATAGCTCCCCATTTGAGTGGAAGTGAAGCTCACTCAATGCTTTACAAAATATCTATCAAGTAGGCATTATAGACATCTAGAGCTCTGAGCCATGTTCCTTCCCTGCACCAGTGTTGTTTTAAAAAGTCTTAATTTTCTTTCCATTCCATTAGCACAGGTACTTTAGCAACATTTATGGGGCTTTACTTTAACAATAAAATAATAGGGGGTTAGGTTTTGTTTTTAATAGCCAAACACCTCTTAATGCAGGGTTCTAGAACATCAGATCTGGGGATGGGGAAGGCAAAGAAAAAGCCAAGTAAATTGCTCAACTTTTTATTAGAAAAACAAATTAATAATGCAATTAATCCTTTCGCTTTGTTCTAGCGACAAATACACTTTTCTCTACTGAAAAGGTAATGAAATTGCCACAGCCTTCTACCATGTTCTAGAAATTTGTAATTGAGACGTGCTAAAAATGTATCTTCATGGGCACTCCAAAGGTGTACTTTTTATTACCTGTGGGTAGAGCATAAGCCCAACATAGCTCTAAGGAACGGATGCTGTCACTCTTGCATACTTTTTAAAATGCCTTTCTCAAGGCAGCAAGAAGAAGATCTAAGCATTTCTAATAACAGAGGTGTTTAGGATTTTTTTTATCAGTTATTTCAACTCAGACAACATTCAGACAGAGCTTTTGTGAAGAAGCTGACTGTTATTTACCGGCAAGGACAATGCAAACATAGGATAGAGGCTTTTGAGTCAAGATGAATTCACAGTAAATAAAAACTGTTTACTTCAAAGATAAAAAAACCTGTACCCTACAGCAATGTATCACTTGTTGGTTGGTCATTTAAGAATACAATTGTTGTTTTTAAGGAATATAATAAGATTTTTCAAAAGTACTGCATAAGTATTTTAGCACGATCAATTACTCACATTTCAATCTTTCAAAATACTGGTAATCACATAAAATAGCATCACCCACCGTATGTAATATTATGATTTATCTCTGCTCTTCTCAAAGATTCATCTAGAACATCATACATCAATTCGCTCGTCCTGTTTAACAAACAGAAAATATTTAAAATTATTTGCAGCCGAACAGCTCAAACACTAGTATTGAAACCTGGAACAAATTATTCATCATATCCACAGATTCACTTTAACACTGAAAAGTTCTACATGTTTCTAAATGGCATCTAACAAGATGTTTGCAGCTTTCAAAAGAAACATTTACTATATCACAAGAATGAAAACACTGCCCTCATTGCTTGCATCAAAAAAATAAAGCATCAACAGGAACAGGATCACAGACAACTAGGTCCTCACAAAATGACATCAATTTTTACAATACCTTTACTCTGAATTTTCACACAGTTGTTTGATAACAATATTTATTATTGAGAAATATATGGTTACCTTGGATCATCTTTTCCTAAGAGCCCCAATATTCTTAAAAGCTGAATTTGTAACCACGGTGCTGGCACGCTGTGATAGTTGAAGTCAATGGGGAGCTTCCCTCCCACTACTTGCTTTAGGATGGTCACAAAACTCCCAGTCAAGTCTTTGTATCCAGAGGAGTTTTCCTACATAATGAAAAAGAAATACAATTAAAATATTTTGACACAGCACCTCAAAAGTACAAATAAGCCACAACATTAGTGAGATCAAAATACCTACACTGATGGTTTCATTTCTTTACATCAAGCTTCTGCTCTCACCCCCCAACACCTTTAAGTTCTTCACTTCAAACCTATGCTATGTTCACGCGCATTTGCAAAGGGAGCAAATGTAGCTTATTTTGTAGGTCACAGTAAAAAACCAAAAACCCCCACAAAAACATTTACAAGAAAGTTTCAGCAAATCCTTTAACACGCTGTAAAAGTTGGATCCTCTAAATTAAGGATGCCAATGATGCTGAGCGTTCAGATCATGCAAGAAGTGGACAGGTCAACTTAAATGGAGAGCTAGCACAAACAAACATAAGTATCCATGATCAGATATTCTAACAATTACAAGGGGTTTTCTGCAAAACTTCTGAACAGTACATTATGCATTTAAAATAAAAAATTTAAAATATACAAATAGCTCCGAAGTTCAACTATGCTTCTAATTCTTTGCCTACCTTAATCATTTGAAGATAAATATGCAAAGAAGCAGCCATGACTCCAGCATCCCTGTCACACAAGGCTTTCCGGAACTTATCATGAATATGCTGAACTTGGTTAGGAGCAATGAGATAGAATTTATACAAAGCTTGAACAGCTTTTCTTCGGATAATTTCCCTAAAGAGAAAGGAGATTCACACAAAACAAAATGAGGCTGCTTGTGTATTTTAAGTACTTGGCTTGACAAAACAACTTGCACTTGTTATTTCTACAGCAATGTAAAATTACATGGCCAGCCGTTGTGATTTGGAGAGAGGTAAGAACCCACACTTTACATATTATGTAACAAATGACTTCGCAAATACCATCTAAGTGAGGAAATGACAAAGTAAACTTAAAAGCATAGTAGGGCTTCATGTCAGATTAATGATTCCAGAATGGCCACCAAATACACAATGAAATTGGCCACTGCTAGTCTGTTGTGATCACTTGTGCAGTGATCACAAAAATACCTCTAAAAAACACCTGTCTAGAAGTTATTGAGTCAGTTCATTCTGCAGTTCCCTTTCTAATCAAGACAACACTTAAAATGTTATCCTCTGTGTATGGGGTATAAATTATGGATCACACAATTCAAAGGTATTAATATATGCAGATATACTTTCACCAACAAAGTTTCTATAAAGAAGTTTATTTTTAAAAAACAAGTATCCGTGAAGTGCTTCAAGGATCCCGATCTGTTTCTCCACTTAATCTACAAACACTTTTTCATCCACATACTTGTTAAAAGATAAATTTAATTACAGCAGATAAGTTTAATTACATTCACCTATCAAAACTGGTTACGCAAAAAATTAATACCTATCCAATACTCAGTAAAGACTGGAAATAAATGAGACCAGAATCCATGAGTAAAACTAGGAGAGGAACAATTTCTGAAGGTAATGATTAGAAAGATCAACTGAGAGAAAAAACACCAGTTTACTAAAACTAACTACAAAATTGAGTCATTGAAGTGTACAAGGACACTTGAAATTCCATAAATGAATACGTACTTAGAATGCTGGAGCTTGTCTTCTATTAGGGGAAGAACAGCTGGAATCATCTCCCGTGGAAAGATCTGGCTGACAACGGTTAACGCCATGCACACCTCTACCAGATTAGTGCTCTGTAAGTCCTGTTACAATCATTGAGATAAAACAGTCATTTTTGTATTTAGATGTTAAAATTCTGCCCAGATCTTTCACAAGCAGGCTGGATACAGCCCACCTACAGCAGGCATTCTGCTGCCAGCCATCCTCTTGTCTGCTCATGTTTGAGAAGCACCAGCTCTTACTGAGCTAATCAGGTTCTTCTCTCATACAGGAAGAAACAAGGAGCTCCTCACACATGTATTACAGAACTACATTCATATTTTAAACATATGAGAGATTAACACACAGAACTATAATCAATGTTTGGTTACAGAATTTTTTTTATCACTGCAAAGCTATGCTGAGTCCCCAGCTGGATCAGTGGGATGAGTCACTTCTCACAGAATTCAACAGTATTCTCTCTAGTGCCTTTGATCTAGCCCAAGGAATTAAGAAGAAAAAAAGAAAAATCACCAAGCTCAATAATACTGCCACTTTCATAGCTGCACACTAAAATAAGGTGTCACCTACTCGCCAAGAAGTAAATGCAAATTACACATAATATTCTACAAAACCAATAAATAATAAAAATTAACAGTCTATCCCAAATATAATTTAAAAGAGTAGATACAGCTCACTAACATCTTAAGCCAAAAAAAAGGATGGATGAATTAATGAAAAAAATAAACACTTAAAATTTCCAGCTTACATCATTATTTGCTCTGGACATTTGTCCCAGGTAAGTTTTAGTCCTCATTTTGGTTTAGTTCTTTGTGGAGTCCCATTTTTAATTTCTTTTTATATTGTTACTAGTTTCAAGTTAAAATTTTCAAAGATTATAAAACAGATTTCAATCACAACGACAAAATGAGCACCTCTTTCCATCTATAATTTATGTGACTTTGGTCTACTGTAATATAAAAGCAATCATTATGCAGAAAGAGTTATAGTAACTCACAACTGCTCCATGTAAGAGGCAATAACGTAGACGATGATACCTACAAAATATTATTAGATACTAGAATTTCAGCATCACTCCAAAGCCTATTTCCATTTTCTAACAGAATTATCAAAAAAAAACTCAAAGCCAACAGGTACCTGCTGTCAGTTAAAAGCAGAAGTTTACATTGAAATATGCATGCACAGCTCCTCCTGGATTTGAGAATGTATATAATTGGTACACTTTATAAAGAAAATGTTATGGTATATCTCCTTTGAAAAAATTTTAAAACATGGCTTCAACAACCTGAATGCCAAGATTAAATTAAAAAGCCAGGGGAAACTATTTCAAATTTTCATTGCTAACCAAAGAAACAGCGATTTTAAGACAGCAAGATAGAACTAAGGAGTATAAAGCTGAGATGTTGCCTGACACAAAACGGGAAGAATTGGTTCAAGTTTAGTTTACCTCCAGACCTCCAAAAACACTGTACCTTCACAACTGTGTTCACAAGTAGAAGTAGCAGTTCATGGTTTTCATGTAGAAATAAAGAAACTGCCAAGTAACCTACAAAAGAAAGCAGCCTCCATTACCACTTTCAAGCACAAAGCAACTTCAAGACAGAAAACTTAAGACACTTTAATAGAAGAAGAGTTAACTCAAACAATTACAAAAACCCCAAAGAAGACCCCACTGCTGAATGACAGTTGCTTAGGTTTTAAATATCAACACTTTCTTTTATTTCCATGCAAACCACTTATATTTGTGGTTGCAGTACAGCTCAAGAAATAACAGCTAAGAATTCTTACAGTGTGAGAAATGAGACATTACAATACTGTTATAGCTAAAGAACAGCCAAGAGCATCGCAAGAAATCACTTCCTGGAAAACTATTATATTCTGCGCACAGATAAAAGTACATTACTTCTAGAATACAAAACACAAATGCACTTTTAAAAAAAAAAAAAAGTTCCATTTCAACTAAAATTTATACTCAACTTGGGATACAGAAGCATAAATTTACCATCCTATGTCAAAAACTTCCTTGTTATTTCATAACAGGAGGAAACAATTCCAGAGCCCCACAAAAGAAACCTGCCAGAAACATTTTTCTTCAAGATCCCTCTTCTTTTTAAACTAAGGGACTGAAAGTGGGGGTATATAAGGGAGGGTGAGCCACAACTCATGACAATATTTGCATTACAGAAATGGATCTAAAAAAAAGTCTTGGTTCATTCAGGGATCAAAATGGACAACTTAGATGCACACAACAATATTGTCTGGGCTATCAGACTGATCTACCTGTTTGTGGAACTACAGATTTCCATCACTATGGAACTCATGATAACATCCTTTCACCAGCTCAAAGCTTAAGGGCACTTTGTGTCTAAAGAACTTTAAGCCATCTATATTTAAAATAAAATAAAATAAAAAATAAAAAGTTCCTGCTTCACCAAAGCCTTCTCAAAAAAGGCCCTACAATGGAAAGGTCTCAAACCAATTAATAACAAGACACATTGGTACTTGACACTTACAGAGGTCACAAAGTTTTCTTCAAAAGAGCTTACCACCTGCCCTCCCAGGTTTGGTGCAGACAGAATTTCTTAGTCCCTACCAGAGCATCTGTGCACTGGCTTTCATTACTCAAGGATAAAGCAACTTTAAATCATCACTTGTAACACATTCTCTCAGAAACTCCAATACTTGAGTGGATGATCCAGATGAAACTCAAATAAAGGATATCAAACAAGCATATCCCGCAAGACATTGCCTTCCTTCTGTGTATGCAGACACAGTATTGCTTGGAGTTAAACCATTTTCTCTGCAAACAAGAAGAAATGTCTTCACTAGGCAGTTGAATCAGCAACTGCAAGGAAATTCTCCAGATGAGACAGGCTGACAACTACTTCAAACTAAATCTACCAGAAACAAGTTAATAGCCACACTGGCAGGCAAGGAAATCACAACAGCAAGAAATCGGAATTAGCCTTTCAGATTTCCTCAGGAACTTCTGCATCTATGCTATGAGAACCTCCTTCTCACCTCATTTCCAATAACTGTTTCTAAACTTAAGAAAAAAAAAAAAATTCCTATAAGCACCAAACCAGAGAATATTTTAGGGCTAATTTGCTAGCACCAGTATGCCCTTCATAAAAATTCTGAACAACTATCTCCAAGTTAAATACTGGGAAACCTGTATTATGTTTCCAGAAATTGTCTGACAGGAGCATCTTGGTCTATTCTTGTACTATAGTTCTTGAAAAAGAAACCAAACCCTGACAGAAACTAATTTTCAGCTTGATATGATTTTTAACAAAATTTCTCATCAATTACTTGTTTATTGGTGCCGTGATTCAAAATAATGAAAGAACAACTGATGATCTAAAATAAATTAATTTCCACTGCCTTATGTACTACAAGCAGATACAGAGCAGCTCACAACAAAGAGGAGTAAGAAATTATGAAACAAGACTAAGAAAAAAGAACATTTTAAGTTGTATTTCTTACATAAATTCTTATTAATCACAAGAAACTTTTAAAACAGAGTTTGAAAATACTATTAAGGCTACAGCTCCATGCACATACCAACTCTTTTCTCCAAAAGATTTCCTTGCTGCGCAAGCTTGATTGCATGAATATATCCAAAGGAAGACTCATACCCCAGCATTTCACAATAGATGAGTCTCACCATGCATTCTTTCATCAGTCTCTGAAATACCAAAAATGAATTATTGAGAATTTTAAGTCAGCCATGTTTTATGCTCTTCTTCACTGCCCTAATCAACCAGATGACTTTATCCGATAGAAACATATCGACATTGACACACATTTCCTAAAATCAGGATACTCTTAATTTTTCCTTTGCTATGAATCTCTTCTGCGAATCAATGTTCATTTCTAACCATAAAAGCAGAACTCCCCTTATGCTACCCTTAAAGATGTCATCAACAGTGGATTAATTATGACTAGCGTAACAAATATGAATTAGTTGAAGTGGTAGGTGATCACACTGCTAATATAA
This sequence comes from Nycticryphes semicollaris, assembly GCA_013400055.1. Lineage (NCBI taxonomy): Eukaryota > Metazoa > Chordata > Aves > Charadriiformes > Rostratulidae > Nycticryphes > Nycticryphes semicollaris. The sequence continues at coordinate 375,719 of VXBJ01007633.1, read as the reverse complement.
ATTATTCTTTACCAATCACTACACTGACCTAGGATGGGTTTTCACTATGCGCCAGGTAAAAATTTATTTTTCCCTTCAAATATTCTCACTCATGGGATCGAGATATTTATTAACTCAAACCAGTTTGTATCAAACTCCTGCAACTCAGACACACACAACAGCGCATACAACAAAGCACGGCTTCTTCTACAGCACAAATTGATTGTAAGAACAGTATTAGCCTACAAAGAAGGTTATTTGATGGAAGCAGTTCATTATCTAGATTTTTTGTTTGCATTAATTTCAGGAACTACTGAATGACAGACTTGGGGTGCTTGCTACAGTTTATTCACATCACAGAATCCCAGTGTCCCCACTATTTGAGCCATGCTGCAAAATGACACAAACTGGTATCTCCTAATGTTGATGATTAAGTAAGTATAGTGCAGATAACCTGTACATTCCACCCAGCAAAAGGAGAACAGTAGGGTTTTTTCACCTTTGGCCTGCTGTTCCCACAGCCTGCAACCACTAAAAAAACTTACAAGTGTTGTGGTGGGGGCTGAAACTGCTGCTTTCAAACTGGTTAGCTCCTGCTGGATTAGTTTTTCTTCTTCCTAGAACAGATTAAACTTATTTTCATCTCGCATAAATTCTGGAGGCAGAAACATGAAGCAGTAGCCAAAGAAGACACGTTAATTTAACAGCATCCCATCAGCGTATACCTCATTTACGGTAGTACCACCGGGCTACTTGTTTCAAGCACAGAGGGCAATTTTTGCCTTCCTTAAGGATCTTTAAGGCCCCTTCCAACCTAAACCGTTCTATGAATACGGGCTGCAAGGAGGTTTATAGCCGAGTCCCGGGGCCGAGGGAGAGGCCGGCGCCCGCCGCCGCGCCTGGGGCCCGTACCACAGCGCCCCAGCGCCCCGCGGGACGGCGCCAGCCCCTCAGGGAAGGGAGGGAGAGGAGTAAGGTCCGGTCCCCACCCGCTGCGAGGCGGCGGGAGGGAACGCGAGGCCCGGCCCGCCCCACAGCGCGGCCCGTACATGCTTAGAGGTGAGCGCGGTGATGCTCCGGATGAGGTTCCCGAGCCGGGAGGTGACCGAAACCCTGGCAGGGCCGCCCCCGGCACCCCCTAGCCCGGCGCCCGGCTCCTGCTGCCCCAGCAGCCCAGGCAAGGCACTCAGCGTCCGTTCCACCACGTCGCTCATGGCGGCTCCCGCCGCGTCCCCTTCCCACCGCCGGCCGGAAGGGAAGGACTGGCCGCGCCGCGTACTTCCGGCACCGCCCCTACCCCGCCCCGCTCGCTCGCTCGCTCCTGAGGGAGCCGGGGGACATAGTAATGGCGGCACACCTCGAAGGGGTGGGCAGCAGCCTGGAGGGGTGGCTCCGGTTGTGCGAGAGGCGCTCCTTCAACCCCCGGCCTCGCCTGCCTGCTGCTGCCCTCCCTTTAGAGCGTGGGGCGGGCCCTGCCGTGACTGAGCCGGGAGGTGGAGCTGAAGGACAGCGTTTAGAGCCTGTCAGGCCGGCGGGGGGCGACGCTGAGCCCTGGCGGGCCTTCGCGGGTAGTTGCCCGCGGTATGGCGGTGGCAGGTCGCGTCCGGATACCAGCAGGAGCCTCCCCTAGGGGAGCACTGCCTTGGAGAAGGGTGCGGGAGCCGCCGAAGAGCCCGACCAGGCTATTTGGGTTTTTATCAGTATCACAAAATAAAGGCATTTAAAGGTAGGTTTTGAAAGAGACCAGTGGCACAATTTGTAGATGCTTATGGGAAGTATTATTGTTAGAGCGTGAGTGGGAACATCTAGAGATCGGCCTTGGCTGAGAAGCTCCCCACAGAGCTGTTCCTGAGGTGATTCCCGCCCCCCTGGCGGCAGGGTTGGCCACTTGGGGAGATGTTCACCTCGTAGCTCCTGAGAACTATCTCTGCGTTCATTGCTTTTGCAAATTGCACAATGGGTATAGATGGAAGGGACTTTAGAGACCATCTCGTTCTGACTGTCTTCCGTGGGCAGGGACACTTCCCACCAGACCAGGTTGCTCAAAGCCCCATCCAGCCTGACCTTGAACACCTCTAGGGATGAGGCATCCACAGCTTCTCTGGGCAACCTGTGTCAGGGTATCGCCACCCTCACAGGATTTTTTTTTTTCCTAATATCTAATCTAGATATAAGACCTTGTGGCTGGGGTGGAATTGGGCATTCACCAGCAAAGCAATGAAATGAATACATCAAAGAAGGCTGCCAGATGACTTCCATGGATATTTCAAACTACAAGGGCACCTAGCCCAGTCACGTTTACCTGATCCATTAGGATATGCCTTTCCAAAGTTGTGCAATGAAATCTTCAGCCAATTGCAATAGGATACATTCAGATAATCTAATGTATTTTTTAAAAGAATTATTTTTCTCTCACCATTTCTCCTGTGACAAGAAAAAAAGTATCGTGCCACTTAAATAGGAGTCAATTGTCTCACAAAAAGCAGCAGACTAAATTAATACAGTATCTATGTAGTTTTGAATGTTTAATTCCTTTTTAGAAACTCACATATGCCTTTTTCAATTATATATATTTTTCTAAAACAAAATTTCTTGACATTTTCTGGTTTGTATTTCAGTTCAAAGGTGATTTCTTTTTTTTTCTAGAAAAGGTGGAGAAGAAACTGAAGTAATCTCTTCTGAGCTATGTATTTCCAAGGGAAGAGTGTCCCTCCATCTCCAACATATGTCTGGTCAAAAAATCTTGCTGAAGTTCCAAGCTATAAATTGATTTATTATAATAATTTTTTTTAAAAAAAATAGGAACAAGCTGAGGTCAGTATTTTTAAAATTATTAAAAGTTGACATTTTCTTGAAGCTAAGTTGAAATATTTGGACAGTATTTTTAAAGTTCATTTTACGAAATAGATTGGTTAAGAAAATCTCAGAGTATTATGTTGCAGAAGGTAAAAAATCTTATAAGCTTTGCAGACCAATAAATGTAAGTGTACTTAGGAAAAGCTGCTGGTAAACCTGGTAGAACTTGAATAAATGCTCAATTCTCAATAACTTTTTTCTTCTTTTTTAAGGATTCTAGGTTCTCAAGTCCTTCTCTTTGCCTTAGGTGATGTACTGATAAATGCTGTATGTAAAATTACTTGTAGAGTACAAACCCTCAGGCTTGTGCGTGATTAATTTCTCATACTGTTGATGATTGCATTGAAATCGAGAGGACTATTCATAGTGCACACATATGTGCAAGATACATGAGTTACGGTCAGATGACTGTAGATACATCTAATGCCTTGCAGAAAGATCACTAGTATTTTTTTCAATTTTTTTTTCCTTTTAAGCACTAGAATCTTAAGTATATAATTTAGCATAATATAAGTAGAAAGAGCAAACCCAGAAAAGTAAGGAATGTTTATCAAGTAAGCACAAACTTGGCAAGGTGTGTTGTTGGGTTGTTTGGGTTTTTTCTGCTTTCATCTGCCTTCTGTTTTCATCAGCCAGATGAAAAACCTTGAAGTGTGGTTATACAACAACTGTAAAAATAGCACTAAAAGGCTGCATTTCAGTTATTTCCCTAAGCTCCATATCAACTGCACTCACCACAATAAAAAACACTCTAATTGCCATTCCTGTAAGTTCTCCTTGGCATCTGGTAGGCAAGTGGTATTCTTTCTGGCTCATGAATCATCACTGGAAATAAATAGTTCTAGAATAGAAAATAGGTTGCTTGTGGGTGAGCCAAAATAGATTCCAAAATAGAAGAGCTTATGCTCTTCACCGTATTGTCTCTGCACTGGGAAGAGGAGTGTGTAGTAGTAGACGATGTAAATGATGCCAAATGAAAACAGAGATGTAGTGAGAAACAAAGGCAGCACTTTTACCCAGTCATTTTCCAACGATGATTAAACACATTTTGTCATAATTAGCAGTGATTATGTCTTATTTGTCACGTGTCATGCAAGCTCACCAGCAAGGGATACTGGGCCAAAAGTGCAAAACCAGACCATGGTAGCCCGGGTGTGCTCTGTGCTTGCCAGTTACAGCGCGTCTGGGGGTGCATTGCCTCTGTTTGAAGTCTCCATGAATGGGGAAACGGGTTGTGTCTGAAGTTTTAGGTTTGGCTTTCCTGGTATGTGGGTTTTTTTGCTTGCAGTTGCAAGAACTAGAGTGGCTACTGCAGCCATACTGTCTTTTGATGATGACAGGCTCTGAGTTCTTCTCTCTCCCTGCTATCATTCCCAGCCCCTACAGAGTCCTTGTGCATCGTTTCTTGTTAGAGAGGCTTGGCAAAGCCAGAGGTGGTTTAGCACTAGGGAAATAACAAACAGTATGGAACTGGGAAATCATAGAAAAGAATTCACAGAAATAGAAACATTTATCCCATAAACAGAAGCATATCGTGTAAAATAAACACATTTGAATACAATTAGACATACAATTATACACAAAAAGCTGTATTTTAGATGTATCACAGAAATAGGTGTGTTTTTAATCAGCAAATTTTTTGCACTATCATCACTAGTTACAGTTCCTTTTCTGATCTCACTGCTTTACAGCTATCTTGATTTCAGCATGTTTACAATACATTCACTGCTTTTGTATTTTATGGTGACTTTTGTCTGAATGACTACATGTATAATGGAGTCCTATAAATGGATGCACATTTACAGTGCTTTGCGAGAAATGTTCAAGTGGTATAGAAGTAAGATTCAGGGAGGGTAAATTGAGAGAAAGTACACTTTTTTTGAGCATCGAGAACATTAGATAAGCAATGAGCTGTTGAATTAATACAAAACTGGGAAAGAATATCAAGCCATATTGAAGTAAGAATTGATCATTTTATTTTTCTGTATCAGAAATATTGTGTAGTTTCAAGATTCCTGTTGGTGAGTGTATATACACGTGCTAAAGATGGCAGGGGAAGAGGTTACTCTAGACTTTCTTGTGGAAGCACTTCTGTGCTTCTAAATGAAGGAAGGTTCTGTTTAGTATAATAATTTTCCTTGTATGTTACCAGGCAATGTTTAAATGAGGCTGTTTTGTTCTTACATACAACTATGCCTGAAAGGTTTCTGTCCAAAATATCCTATAATTCCTAACAGATTAATTTACAGAAATAAATCTGATGTAAACTGTAGCATCAGATTTTTTTCTAAAGTTTATCTAAATTATATGGAAAGGCTTGAGTATGAAATAAAGTGGTTGCCAATGGGGGGGAAATTGCAATTTTTGTAGTGCTTGTGGTCCAATTAGTTATCATTCCTCTACGTTTTTTGTCTTCTTCCCAGCTTATACTGTTATAATGTCATACATTGTAAGAGATTGAACAGTTCCACTGTGTTCCTGGCTTTCAGTTGTAAAAGCATTGATCCTCTTCATCCTCTTCAAACAGAGTTTTTAGCCATTTTTTTTTAGCAAGATTTCTAATGTTAAAGGTTTTCAGCTGACCTCTACATGTGTGCATTTACGACTACAAAATTATGAGGTCTATTTTGAAGAAAAAACGCTGTAATTTGTCTGCCATTTTGGAAGCAGATCCTATAGTTCTGAAAAGAGCTACCGTTGTGATCCTTTGTTCTGCCATAAAATGGTGCAAATGCCTTCCTCCAATCCCTAGGGATTTGTTGCTGTTCTGTGCCTGCAAGGGCTAAATTTTAATTTATGAACATGCTCAGAAGTAGCTTTTGTGCTTAATGTCATTTGTGCTGGTTCTTCTTTTTTTTTTTTTCAATTCTAAATTTTAAAGTGCAAGATGTGCTATAATTAAACTTTTGATGTCCTCTCTTTGTAAAAGAAAGAATCATCCATGACTGTGCCCTCACTGTGTAATTCAGCCCCGTGGAAAAGGCTTACGTAGATGTAAATGATTCACAGGCCTCCTCTGCAGGACCGGATTTCACTTTTACGGCTCAATAAGCGTGTGCGGCCCGGCTTTGCTGAGCTGACCTCAAACCCAAGCTTCCCCGGATGTGCTGGCGGGGGGCGCCGAACCGGTGGGATTTTCCCGCAGCCTGTTGCCAGAGTTTGCCTGCGGTGCTCAAAGCCGTGCGGCGGCAGCGCTCCCTCTCCCCCGGGAGCGGGAGGGAAGGGGCTGCGGCTGACGGGAACCGCGGGAGCGGAGCGGGGCGCGCATGCTCCGCCGGCCGCAGCCCTCCCCCGTCTCCTCCCCCCCTGCCCGGGGACGGCGGCGGGGACGGCCTCCACCATTTCCGCGGCCGCGGGGACCAGGGACCGAGCGGTTTTCTCGAGCGCCGCGGCCGGCTCCGCTCCGCTGCTTCAGCACCGTGCCGCTGGACAGCGCCCGCCGGGCGGCGGCTGCGCGGCGTTCGGGACCGCGGGCGCGGAAGGGCGCGCAGGGCAAGAGCCCCCGCGGGCAGAAACCTCCGTCCCTGGCCAGGCTCGCTCTTCGGCGAGGTAGCCGGGCAGCGGCAGGATGTTTCTCAAGCTGGCCGTTGTGGTGCAGGTGCTGTCGCTGCTGGCAAGCCAGGGGCATGGCTTCCCGAAACCAGTGGGCAAAGGTAAGGTCCTTCATTAATACATTTCCCCCATTTCTTCCAAGATGGGGAAAGTTTTGCAGGGTATAGATAGAGGAAAGTAAAAACTTTTCCTTCCACTTGGCTAAAAGCAGTTATATTCTAAAGAAACAATATTCCTGGTGCAAGACGCTGGATTACTGAAGTTGCAATCCAATATTAAAGAGGATAGGTGCTGGTAGAGGGAAAAGCTCTGAGTTTTTTCAGTCTTTTCTAAGCAGTATTTTCATCTGTTCTCCAGCAGTTTCTGTATAAGTCTCTCTCTCGCTCCCTGTATCCCCTGGAATTCTAGATGTAAGAGATTTTTAATCTCTTGGTTGTGACAATCCGATTATTGCTATTTTAGTCAATCTCCTACAGCATTTTTTGCCTCAACTTGTTTATGAGTTTCCTCATCAGAAATGGGTTACTGAGTCTATATCTGTATTTCTATTCCATCTTTTACAGAACCTCTCCCTCTGTCTAAAACATTCATCCTTTGTTTAAATGACTTCTTAATTGTATTCTCATTCGTCTAGGAACACTGAATATTTTCACAAGTACTAGCAATTGGCAACGTATTTAAGACACCACATTTTATGGAAGAAATCTATAAATGGGTGCTTTCTCTTCGTAGTTGCACACATCGTGTAACTGAGTATATATGTGTGTTTGTTTATTCTAGATAAAGGTATGCACAACAGACAATTAAGTGTAGAAAGACCTTTGGAGGAACAGGTAAGTGAAAAAAAAATAGTTAAAATGCTTTTAGTTCTGTTATTTTCATAATATTTTGAGCCTGTCAGGTACCAGATCCATGAATTTCCTAATGGCTTAACAAATGAGTTAAAAATAAGCTTGTCAATAAAGTAAATATTGATGTGATTGGGTACCAAATAGAGTTTCAATAATTTTTAAGAACTAGCGTATAGAGTTTTACTGTCCAGCATTCCAAAAGCATGTCATTAGCTCCAACAGCTCACAGGTGCATATCTCCTTTGCATTGACATCATGTAATGTCTGATTCTGATCAGAGGATGTGGTGGTACTGACAAAAAGTGCCAAGCTCTTAGTCGTGTTCTACTTGTTAAGACAAACTTCTTACTAAGAGTGAAGATCAGCTATTCAGGTTTCTGCTGATATTAATAAATTAAGAAATTGCACACTTTAGTGTATTTATGCCTTCTGCTTGTTTGTTGGTTTGTGTGTTTGTTTTATTTTTCTATATCAGATTGCTGAAGCTGAGGCAGACAAGAATAGGAAAATAGTTCCCACAGGTAAAACATCTTTCTTGGTTTTATAGCGATGCTCATAATGGTATTCAAAGAGGTATAAGATTTTATGCTATGTGTGCGTTGGTATATTTTCCAGAAAATAAGCCAGAGTTCAGGAATTACTCCTTTGTCGATGACTTGAACCTGCTAAAATCAGTAGCAGAAAGAGAGAGGAATGAAAAGGAGAGGGAGTCAATTAGAAGCTCTTTGTATGAACAGCAACTGGCCATTGATGATGCAGACTCCACCAAGAACCGCAGGCTTGTGGATGACTATGACTCCACTAAAAGTGGACTGGATTATAAATTCCAAGGTATTCTATAATCATCTTTCAGTGCATTTTAGATTAAACTTCTCTTGCAAACTGATTGGAATAATGAAGGTTGTACTTACTACTAAACACGAGCTCTGTTTGTTACTGGAGTGTGATTTCAATTATTTCCGGTAGTAAAAGCTTGTGGTGTTACAGTTAGGTTTTGAAACCCAATGCAGAAGAATTGCTGTTGATTTTCACCATCTTCTTCCATGGAGGAAAATCCGACTGTGTAATTTGCATTATGCTTTTTTGCAATTTAGATTTGATGGAAGGAAAATGGGACATTTTTTAAAGAAAAATATATTTATTCTGGTTTGAAAGGAAGAAGTACTTTTAGATAGAGCTAAATCACATATATTTGTTCTAAATGTTATATGCAATGTTAGATAATTCTCCTCATCACAAAGCTAAAAGAAGTTACTGAAGGCCAAAGAATACTTACCTTTACTACAGGAGTAGTTAATCGACTTGTAGTTTAAGTAAGTCCTCTGAGAGTTGTGAGCAGCATTTCAATCAGGATATTTTTATTTATATCAAAGTATGCTGATCACAGACCAAAGTGTACTCATCATATTTACTTTCCCATTGATTATGCTATTATTTACCATAACTAATGATTGCATAATTAAAATGTCATTTGCTGAAATCCAAACAAGAAGATGGTATGCTGTTATAGCATCTACGTGGCCATATAATGAAAGTAGATACCAGGAAGATGCATATAGGTGGATATGTGAACAGTGTTCTCTAGTTCTTACAAATTTTTCTGTAAACAAAAGAGCCAGTCAGAAAACTGCTTTTCAGATGTGGGAAATGGGCACGAAGAGAAGTTTTCATTGGGACTGATCTAATGGATTTCAAAGTGTGTATCAAACTATGTGCCTGATGTGTCTAAAAGGTGCAGCTTTGTTCTGAAAAGATGTGGGCAGATATTTTCTTACAAGGTGTCTAATCCAAATGAGTTAGGACAGTCAGCACACAGTTAAACTGTAATCCTTTTAGATGATCCAGATGGCCTCCATCAATTAGATGGCACTCCTTTGACTGCTGAAGACATTGTTCAAAAAATTGCTGCAAGAATTTATGAGGAAAATGATAGAGGTGTGTTTGACAAGATCGTTTCAAAACTTCTGAATCTGGGACTAGTAAGTATCTTATTAATACTTCATTTAGCTGTTTTGTGGGTTAGTTTAATGCTCTTTTAAAAACAATTTGAACAAACACTATGTCCAGCTAATAACGCTGACTTGAGTGAAAATTCATGGGATTCAAGCTTCTTGACTCATCGGAGCACTTGGGTTTAGTTCTGCAGGTAACATTGTTGTTCCTGTGATGGCTTCGCAGCAAAATAGACCAAACTGCAGAATATTTTTAATATCGAGAAAACTTTCACTGATTGTACTCCTCCCATGGTTGCCCTCCTTTTCCCTTTAATCTGTTTTCTGATTTTTATTGAGTTCTTTTGTGTTACAATTTCTTGTAGATGTTTATGGAGAAAGGCATGAGTTCATTCCTATTCACCTGCTAATTATTGTCATCAACAGACATACAGAGATGCTGGTTAGTTGAGGATACTTTTCTTATTGTTACGGACTTCTTGCAAGACTGGGGTTGTCTCTGACCTCTGGATGTCTCAGTGGTTTTAGACATTGCAATATGGGATCCTCATATTTTCAAATACCTGGCTTATCTTTTCTGCACTAGATTTTGCAATTAGCTTTTGTATGCTGAATCCCACTGATTACAAAGGGAGCTGTTGGACAGTCGCATGGTAGAGTTCTCATTCAAGTGACAGCTGTTACAGAGCAAAGAGAAAACATTTGATGGTACCATGGAGAGCTATTTGCTTTTTCCTTTTCTATATTGCTGTATTCTGTTGTAGTTACTCAATTGTACATGGGTACGTCGCTGAACGTATGTATTTATACATGCACACATACAGGTATACTGCACTTGCAGTTCCATCTTTCAAGCTGGACTCCATTGTGTTAAGCCCTATATGGGTTTGTTCTCCTATTGGAGGCTATATGTATGGGTGGGTGTTTTTTGTATATACACATGCATTTGATATGTGTTTGTATGCGTGTACATACACATTTATATAAATAGATGCATATATATGTTTATATGTATACATATCTACATCTATATCTATGTATACATGTATATCCACACACATCAGTGAAAGTATTACACCTACTCTGGCTGCGCTCAGCTTTGAAGCAACCATATATGAAGCAACCTATTTACAATGCTCAGGTTTCATATTGATGTTTAATCTCGGAAACCCACACTATTCTATAAGGACTCTGCACCAATATTTTAACAGATCACAGAGAGTCAGGCCTATACCCTGGAAGATGAAGTGGCGGAGGTTTTACAACAGCTGATTGCAAATGAAGCAAAGGATCGTGAGAAGGAGTCTGAAGATTTTGATTACCCTCCGAGCAGAGCAAGCAGTGATACAAAAGAAAAGCAACAGGAAAGAATGGTAATCTCTTAGCTAATCGTTTTGACTCACTTACCAAATGGTACTAGTAGACCAGTACACTGCTTTGCTTTAGGGAATAATTAGTTCAACTGGAAACTAGAGGTATTGTTAAAGAAATTCCATCAGATAGAAGAACAAATTGTGAGTTACTTTGAGGTTTAAGCCAGATCCTAAATTTAGATAACTGAAAAAATAGTATGATCTTCACTTTGTAATTAGGTAAATGTTGGCATAAGATTATGATGCTGTTTATTTTTCTATTAACTCTATCACCAGAAGCAATGTGCTTATAGGTGGGGGGTTTTTTATGTCTTTTGTGGAGACACCAAGCAAAGCTGATCAGGATAGTTTCGGTAATGGAGAAATTGATGATACACTGGATAACACATGGTCATCATCTAATATATTGGAAAGAAGAAATGAGCTGCCTTCTGAAGACAATTTTGAAGACCTCCAATATTTTCCAAACTTTTATGCACTACTAAAAAGTCTTAATTCAGGTAAGTTCATCATGTGTTTACAGGAACGTTTAGGGAAGACAAATAGAAAATTAAGATTCCCTTTGTTTTCTCCTATTCCGTTCCCTTCCTATCCTTCCCCACAGCTTCCCTACTTGCCAGAGACCATGTGCTTTAAAAATGTTCAGTAAGATGCATAGTAGAAACTGATTAGTGAGTATGGCAAAACATTGAAAGGAGCAGCTCTTGGAACTGCAAACTGTGTGACCTAGGTAGCCCTTCCCATCTTGTGCTGTATGATTCAGGAGTTCTCGATTCTTTTCATTCCCGTAAGGGCATGATGGAAAACTGGCAAACTTTTCTCCAGAGATCTTTCCATTAACATCCGTGTCTGCTAAGCCAACAGAGGTACAAGTAAGCCACAGTAGAATCCTCACAGTGGTGGTACCAGTAAATGAGACTGAGCCTCCCAGCCTTTTCACAAACCACAGGTTTGCTGTTTATTGCAATGAAAGCTCTGCACGTCTCTTCCTATTCCGGTGCTAGACATCATTGCCTTCCAGTTATTGCAGGCAAGATTGTGGCACCTCGCCACAGCTCCTTTGTCAGCACACTCTACCACACACCCACTCTCGCTCTGTGCAGCCAGCATATCTTCTGGTCTCTCCAGCTCAGTCAGCAACAATTTATTCTGTACATTCCTTGTCCTGCAGGAGCTTCAAACTTTCCCCATAAACACCTGAGTGGAGAACTAGAGTGAAAAATCTCAGGGCATATTTTGCTCCAGTGCAATCTCCAAACCTTATATTCTTCCTGTTCTTTTCATTTTCCTATGGTAGTTTTGCGTGCTAGTTCTCCTCCTTTTTCTACTCACAAAGCAGAAAGACGTGTTGGTTTTAACAGGTTATCAAGCAAATCCAATCAGGTCCCACTGGTTGCACATCTCTCTCGCGTCTTCTGCTTTATGCTGTTCACCTGCCAGCTTGTATCAAGCTGGAGGAGAGGGGATTCAACTGCATCCTACAGATGTGTGTTAAATTGCAGGCAGCAATGAAAAAATCCTGTTCAGCAGCTCTCCAAAGGGGCTGGCCCTCTGCCAAGGCTGGGACTATGTTTCTGACTGTCCCTATCTGACAGTGCCCTGGCTCTTCTGGGTTCTTCAGTGACAGCCTGGGGTGTGGGAAGAGCTTGAGTAACTGTGTGACGGAGGAGTTTCATACTGCTAATGCAGAAGCAGCAGTAATATTGTTCAGCAGATAACTACAGTGGAAAAAGAAAGCTAAGAAGCAATGGTTGTCAAGATGGTCAGAGGCACATATGGGCAAGAAAGATGGATTTTTATAATGAAAAATCATCGTTCATATCCTGTTCTGTAGTCATGATCCTGCCAACCATGTCAGATTATGTTTTCCCACTACCTGAGTCATGGTCTTGTGCACAGCAACAATCTCATTGGAGACACTTTATATTTTTGTCATTGAACCCATGGATTTTGTAGGAGAAAGGATCTCTGAGCCATTTTCCTCCTGCAGAGCCAGACTGGTCTACTAAGTAGTTCACTGACAAATAAAAGAAAAAGACAGAGACTGTGTATGCCTATATCTGCCCTCTGACCAGCAATTTGAACTCTGTCAAGTCACTTCACCTGAGTGTGTTTAGTGTTCTTATCAGTAAAATGGAATTAATACCATTTGCTTTCAAAACAAAAAGCCATAAAGACGAGCCAAAGCCTGAAATTTTCAAGTATATTCAGGTGCACTACGCAGGAGCAGTTTAAAAGGAAACACACATAGGAGTACTCTCTGCTAATTCAGCACAGCATTTTCTTTTTAGTGACTAGGTAATTTTTTATGCATGAAGTTTGTGCAGAGTTTGCAGAACTGAGTTGCCTGAAGTCTTTGACTAGTTTTGCTTTATCCCCTCACACAGAGACAGAGGCAAAAGAGAAAGAGACTTTGATAACTATCATGAAAACCCTGATTGATTTTGTGAAGATGATGGTTAAATATGGAACAATCACACCAGAAGAAGGAGTTTCCTATCTGGGTGAGAGTACATACTTTATACAACAGTGTTATTAATGCTATGTTCTTACTCTACCAACAGTCATAATTATATTGTCATCTTCCTTGCTCTTAGGAGTCCTGCTTCAGACTTGTTCATTCAAAATGTTAAGCTCTACTTCTAAATGATTGATCAGTCATAGCAGTATGTATCAGATATGCATTTAGAAGATTATTCCACTTTCACACCTGTGAAGCGCACTTGATTTCAATGGCTTTATGTCAGGGGAAGATTAGTGTTTTGCTCAGTTATATTGAAGTGGATCAGGTACCTGCATTTTCCAAAAAGAATCCAGCCCTTCAGCACTTTTAATTTGTCATCTGTAAGTAGCTAGAGTAGGCAAGATCTAATCTATGGTCGTCTACTAAGTAAAACTCCTTCCCATCGATGGTAAGTGTTACAGCTTGGCACAGGAATAGTTCTTGAAGCACTCTTTCCTGGATCCATTTTAGACTCTGTGGCTATGAAGATTTTGTAATATTGTTATAATTTCCTGAAGAGGGATTTTGGAACAGCCTGGTTTTGTTGTTTTATTTTGTTTTCTCACTCACCTCTCCTGGCTTTTAGAAACTCTTTTATATTAACTGTTGATAGCTTTCTAGTTAAGCAAGCAGAGCTACAGAAGAAGGGCTTATCTGCATAAGCTGTACACAACCCTTTCGTTTTTCTGAGGTATTCCTGGTCTGGGGTAGCTTGAAAAGTTTTTTGTTTACATCAGAGCAATTTCTCAGCTTAACAAATCAGCCTGTCACAGAGATAGGACTGGCAATGATCTTTCATGACTTCTCATAGCTCATGTGATACAGGCCGTTACAGATACATGATTGATTGATGCAACTGGAACTGTAGAGATCGATTATCAATTACTTGGCTACAAAAAGTCCAGTGGACCATGATTCATATTCAGTGCATGGTTGCACCTCCTCTCCAAAGAATCCATTATGTCTCTGAGCAAGATTATCCCTCTATTTTCCATGAGAAGTCCTTGAATTTTGGAATATTTGGACAATTTATGCTACAGTTCAGCTCTTTATTTTTCTCTCTGCTTGTTCATTTAAAGAAAGATGCACATAAAGAAATGGTTGATTACAAAAACAGTGGTTTCAGTGTCACTCTACAAATGAAGATAATATGCCTTGAGCAGATACTGCCCCCAATGATAGATAGTGTTGTGCCAGAATTTAATAGGCTAAATTCATTCCTGATGCAAGACCACTCAGATAATGGAATTACACTAGAGATGCATTTTTTCTGCTAAAATTCAGGGCAGTTTTTCATGTTGGCTTTACTTGTAAAGTAAATAAGTACTGTAACCCTGGAAACAAATTGCCATGATGACATAGTGTAGAGGGCAGGGATTAGGTTAAGAATTTCAGAGGTTTGAGTTAGTCTGGATTTAAAGTAAGATTATCAACTGATGTATCCAGACTCTACCTTGCAAATGAGTGATTTATGCAGAGATGGATTTTGTACTCCATCAGAGCAACTTACTGTAGTGGAAAAAGCTTTCTCATAGGTCTCAAGTTGCTTCTGTGGTATTCTTTTTTTAGACTTGCTGTTGAGAAATGACTTTAAAGCTGACCTTCATTTATTGAGAAAGTATTCTCAGATATTCAAAGACACCAAGCACAGGAGAATCTTAGCTTCTTGCAGTATCCATAAGCATGGCAGGAGTTTTATTACCACCCTTACTTAACTACAATTTCCAACATAATATACGCAGTAATACTTGAATAGGTACTGTGTTCCTTGGTGCAGTTTGGGTTATAGGGGATTGATGCCCAGCTGTGTTTATTTATAGCAGGTAAAGGATTTAGTATGAATGTCTGTCAGAAAGAAGGCACAATTAAAAAAAATAAAGGGCAGCTTTTATTGTTTCCTCCATCCAAAATCAGTGAGCAGATCCCATGCTAGTTGGTGGAAAATACCTGCTGGGTCTGTGCAGATGGATTATATATTTTCTCTGGTTTATTACAGTAGGAAACCGCCTAAATTACTTTTCCCCACTCTGTGGCTGAAGCCATGCGTAAGCTATGTCCCTGAATTATACATTCAAAATAATAAATCATTTACTGAATCAAGTCACAAGCTTTTGTGCCTCTCACACGGACACAGAGACAGTGAATTTGAGTGCATATTCCAGTAACAGCTGGTTTGGGATTTTCCAACCACAGCATTATGTCATCACCATTGTATCCTACTCTAGGGGAAAGTATCTTGCTGCTGCAGTGAATGATGTTAATATGTTTAGCTTTAAGTTACAAAGGATCTAGCAGCACTGTGGTGCAAGAAAAACACACATGTACTCACGTACGAATGCAAGGACAAGGAAGTTAATGTTCTAATACACGTATTCAATAATATGTGATAAATATTTAAAAGGTTTCCACATGCTAAATATAGTCTGTAACACAGAACCCAGAAAGCCAAAACAAATGTATTCATATATATGATAGAGGAGAAAAAGTACTGTCTACCCTTCACAGTATGTATTCAAAAAGTATAGCTCTGGAAGCATTAAAGGGAGGCTATAGCAAATGGATGTAAAAATGCATCTAAAAGGCATATGTGTATCATATTTGGTAATTGTTCTGCTGGTGCCAAAATGCCACTGTCTCTATAACTTAACTTTCTTAACTCTGAATGGTGTATTTTGATGTACTAGGAGCAAATTCTTCTTTGGAGTGAAAGCCTGTTCCAGGGCTTTCAGAAATCTCTCCAGAAAGCCTGTCTGCCCTCTGAAGGTTGAAAGCTACTTGAAAATCATTTTTGCAATTAAAGGAATGGACAAACGTTGTTTGTAGAGAAAGCAGAAGGTAATCAATCGTATGACACAGAACCACAGTTACACAGGTGGCTTGTGAATTAACTGTGGTATCCACGTAGATACTTGTGTGGTATTCAGCTGTGGTGTCAACTTACCCACCCATGGGCTGGTTGTCAGCATCCAGTGAATGCTGCCCAAACTCCTGAACGCTCCTTGCTTTCCCCAACCTGCTCAGGGCATAGGCTTTGTCACCGAACAGGCTGAGTATTGGGAGGGACTTCAGAGAGTTATTGAAACAATGATTGAGGGTGCAGTGACTGAGTGGAATGAAAGAGTTGGAGTCCCCCCACGTAATGACCAGCGGATAGCAGCAAAAAGCTTTCAGAGAAGTTATGACTGATTCAGCATAAAATATTTCATTATTCATGGTGTTCATACTGTTTCTGTTGCATAAATAGCTGATGCTGTATTTTCCATGCAGAACTGAAAGGACTATATCCCTCACGGTCCTGAGTGCTTCAAGGGAAAAAAGTGCTGTTCAAGCCAATAGTAAAATTCACTTTCCATTTTTTGCTCTGCTGAAATCAATGCACTGCATAGATACTTGCACTGTTGGAATATTAGGTTTTGAATAATATCTCGCTTTCCCTCATTTTCCTTCTGTTTGTTGAGTAGTAGCATCATGGTGGAGAGTCAGAGGCTCTGATGGTTTTTATATCAGAGCCATCTATCACAGACCAGATAAATATTAAGGAAAGGCTTAGTCTATAAAAGCTTCATCTACAGCACCCAAAGGGGAATTTTTTGAGTGACTTTTCCTGCGTATGCAAGGCTACCTGGCTAATTTTAAAATGAAAGCATATCAGTCCACTACCACCTATTTATAGTAATTATGTAAAGTGAACCCTAGTTTTCTAATCTTTATCTTGATAATATTGTTGTCAGCTCAGAAGCAAGAACAAATGCTTTCTGCCAGTTTGTTCAGATACATTCATAAATCATCTCCCAATAATAAGACCAAAATAATGAGTGATTTTTAGAACGATTCTAGGAAACATTCATAATTAGAGCCTAGTGGACCATAACAATAATAAAGCTTTCAGAAATGATAGACAAATTCTTAAGAGCCACCAGTGTATATGTATGAATTCTTTTTACACAGTAAATTGATTATATTCTCCTGGTGTACATTGCTTACATGAATAGATTTGTAGCAAATGTATCCACTGCCACCCCAACAAAATGAAAGTTGTGTTATCCAATGAACTATTACATTAGAAATGTAAATTAGTTATGTGCACATTGTATTGAGTTCTCATTTATTGACGAGTACATGTAGCACGAACTTTTGCCATCTGTGTTTCCCAGATACATAGAAGCTTCACCCTGATATTGCATATAATGCATATTTTACCAAATCTTATGATTGAGATTGGTCATTTTGCTTTCAGTTTCTAAATTAGGGCTTCTGTATCTTCCACAATTGAACAGTGTTGGGGAAGAGAAAGAGGCAAAGGAGTGGGAAGAAAATCAAGTTTAAGCTCTCTGTAGCTTTGATCTTTCGGAGGGGAATCCCACTCTTCACCTCCTTGTAGGAGAGCATTTAGCTTACTGGAACCACGGTGTACAACACAGCCCACAGCAGACTGGTTGGGGAGCAAACCACCCTGTATTTAGGAGGGAAAATAGAAAATTGCTCCAGCTCATCAGTATGCAGTGTTTGAGTCACAGCTGCCTCCCTCCATAGACCAAACCAAAGCCACCTCTCACACCGCCTCCCTTTGGCTCTGACTCACTGTCAGAATCCATGCTCTCCCCCGTGACTGAGTAGGAGATTGTGTTGGTTAGAAATGGGCACGAACAGATGTCTCTGTTTACCTCTTCTACCCCCTCATCATTTGTTCTCCATGGACAATTGTAAGGAAGAGCAAAATGCAGGACACGCTGGCAGGGGAGATGGATGGTTCATCGGTGAGCTATTGCTGAGGTATACTCACACTCGTTAGTTTGGTCCTTTCCTAGCATTACTGTTGGGATACTGTTTTGCTATAATACTTTCTGCCAATAGACTAAGGACGCATGAAATAAAATCCAGGGGAAACAGAAGAGGCAGAAAGTCCTCTATGTTGATTTTTAACATGGTCCTGCCTCTCCTTGCTGAGGTGTATGGAATAGCTGTTTTGCTTCTTGTGTTCATACTTGACACCCTCCACAGCTCCACTTCTGACGAAGGCAAAGCTCTTCGGTTTTTCCAGTATAGGCCAGTGCAAAGTAGACACAATCTGGCCTTTTCTTGGGAGAGAAAGATTTGTTTGAATACTGTGACTAATGCCTGAAGTTCTCATCAGCACAGATGCTGCAGGCCAAAGGTCTGATCCTGATACTGTTTAGTTAGGCAAGAACAGGCACAGAGCCAAAGAGTGTGAGGCAAAGAGCAGATCACAGCACAGGCTGGCGTCATCTTTCCCCTACTCACTGTCTCCAGAAGCAGATGCTCCCTGATGCAGACTGTGTGATTTCAAAGGAGTCAGGGAAGGTGCCAGAGTGCTAAGCCAGTGCCAGAGGCCACAAGTGATACGTGGAGAGTATCATATAGACCTTGTGGTTTTTCCTTCATTTTGACATGGGAGTTGAAGGGCACGGATGGTACTTTATACAGGGAACAGTTCATGCATAATACCTTCTTTTTCTTTTTTAATGTCTGTTTTTTTTTTTTTTCCGGAGGGCTCTTTGGTGCTCGTGTGGGTTTTCTTTGTAAGCATTAAAATCTTTAATTGATTTTCCCTATCTGAGCTTCCCTTTGGTGATTTTCCTTGCCCAGTATTACTTTATCATATGACTGATGCATACAGCTGCCAGTGGGAGTTATTTAATTTCAGGCAGCTCTGTTTTCTCGTGTTCATATTTCATATCTGATGAACTAAGGTGACACAGATGCTAGTATACTGTACCATTTGTAGGAGGATCAAGGGCTCTCACGTATCTGAAAAGTAGAAATCAGGGGGGCCTGAGATGGGGCCAGTGGGCTGAATACTGCGGAACAGCTGCAATAGTGTAAGTGTATGTGAATAGTTAAACCTAAGATGAATTTGCATTGAGGGGAGGTGAAAAGATGTAGGGACAGAGAGTGTGCAACAGTCCCAGACAAGACTGGAATCTAGGAAGTATGTTGATTGCAGACCCCACTGCAATTTTATAGCTTTTCTTTATGTAGCTTCATCCATGTCTGTCCCACTCTACTTCTGCATTTACACAAACACAAGAATGTTTTTTTGTCTCTACTGCTTAGATCTTATCTCCTATTTTTCCCCATTAGGACTCTTACTACATAGAAAAAAACTGGGTAGGTATGGTGTGAAAAGTCTATGACAGCTAACCTCACAGTTCTTAAAAACAAAACTGCTACACACTGCAGCAAAATGGGCATCACTGGAGGGTGACAATATGTGTGATAGCATAGCATTCAAGTATCCACAGGATCTAAATTTTGTCAGATATCTTTTGGGGAGAGATCCAGTGGTTCTAATATTATTAATTCTTTTTACCACCACATTACATATCTGTCAAGTCATGTGTGCAAGAGCCAAAAAGAATATGTTACAGTTCATTCCTTTGCTTATCACTATCTACCCTTTAAATTTGCAGCCATTTCTTGCAAATATGGCCTCTTCTTTCTTTTCCCTTCACTGTCTTCTCTATGCTTTCTCAACAGGATACTATGTAAGAAATCTCTATCTCCTTGTAACGTCTTTTTTGACAAGTATATTGCTTAGTTCCATAAGTTTTGCATCCTATCAAGTGGTTTGTGTTTCTAAAGAAAGGAGGGCAATGCTTTTATTTTTTCTCACTGTATTTAATAGCTGCATGAAAACCCCTTACTTTCTGAATTCACTGTCTCTCTCTTGACAGCTGAGCACTGAGACCATAAGTTAGGATTTGAGATGATGATGTGGGTGTGGGGTAAAGAGGGTGTCACTGAACCTTCAAAACTAAGCTCCATCCCACGCCTGCAGTAGAGGCGGCTGTGTGCTGCTTCAGTCCCAAACCGTGGTGCTTATGAAGTACATGCTATCAAAATACTTCAAATCTGTGCACAGCCTATGTTGCAGCCTCAGGGTGGGAAAGCATTAGAAAAGGACTGCACCACACAGCTCTAGGAGACCTGGAGTAATGCAAAGAAAATATCTGTAGAATATTGAAAGGATAAATCTGAGAAATAGTCCACGAGGTGGGGAATTTAATAAGGACAACAAGGGAGAATTGGTCAGAGCTTTGTTCACCTCAAAATACATCTCTTTGATTGTTTTACTTTTTGAATTGCTTTTAATCTATTTGCCAAATGATACTGCTGCTATTTTATTTCAAATCACTCTGACCATCTTGCCTGTAATTCATTTACAAGTGCTGCCACTGCCTGGAGTTTGTCACCTGCTCATGGCAACACTAGGCTTCAGACACACACCGTCATGACAAATCAGTCAAACAGGCAGATTCGAAAAGAAAGTGTCATGTCTTGATGTGTAAGGCAGGGAGTTGGAAAGAAATGGGACATTTGCAAGGTTGAGACCCATCTGTATATCCACAGTGGAGAGATTTCTCTTGTTCATCACAGTTTAAGCAGTTTATGAGACATATGCATGACACATATACGAGCTGACTAAAGGTAAAACTTTGCTTTTGGCTGCATTGGTGAAAATCCAGTGGATATTGGCAGTTCTTGTACCTGCACTCTAGTAAGCTAAAAGGAGGATTTTGGCCAAAGAATTAATCAGGTATGGTATTCCCCACAGAATAGTCACAAGCAAATGCTGGGATGTCCTGAGTTGTGTCAGATGGAAAAAGGCCGTACAAATTTTTAAGGATTATCTACTGCAGGAGACAGAAGAGCATTGGGAGAGCTGTGCTTTTCTAATGCCTGAAGTATATGCATCTCATACA
This sequence comes from Nycticryphes semicollaris, assembly GCA_013400055.1. Taxonomy (NCBI): domain Eukaryota; kingdom Metazoa; phylum Chordata; class Aves; order Charadriiformes; family Rostratulidae; genus Nycticryphes; species Nycticryphes semicollaris. The sequence continues at coordinate 354,929 of VXBJ01007633.1, read as the reverse complement.
AGCAGTCATCAGCACAAAGCTTTGCAGCTGAAGCTGCTGTAGTATATGGACTCATTAGGTAAACTCATTTTTTAGGTATCGTTAAGATTGATTTCAGGTACCATGATCACCCCTTTCTGTGCTATATGAAAATAGAACAGCAAAGCAGGTCTTTCTGCAGAAGTTTAATGACATGAAATCTCAGCTTCAGTCAATGTGATGAGGATAGAATGTGAAACTGCCTCCCAGGTGCAAGACAATTATGCAGATGAAAAACCTCATACAGGAGAATTTGCAAGAAGCTGGAAAACACCATGAATCTGTCTATCTTTAGAGAAGGGTCTATTTCAGGTTTCCATTACCAACTCTGTTAAATACTTTGATGGGTACCTTAGTTTCTGCCTCTCTAATAGCAAGGTTATTTGATTTGTAGCATTTTTTACGTGCTATCTTTTCCCATGGATTTAAAGGATGTCATTGCAATGCATTCTCCCAGAAGAAAGATAAGCATTCTGCTTTCATGTGACTCAGATTTTTGAATGCCCAGCTCAAAGGATGTGCTGGGAATTTGCATTTTCAGAGGCAATTAATAGCATCTATCCGTGTGTAGTGCCTGTAGAAACTGGGCCTAGCACGTTTTAGAATGAAAGCCTACTCAAAATCAGAGCCCCCCTCGAGTGCTTCAGCAGGTCAGCCCAGATCAAAAGCAAGTTTCATGAGGCAAAGCAGAAACCAGATCTTCTGACTCATGGTGTCTGCTCGAGTGATGAGATTATACTGCTCAGCGGAAAGCCGGCCGCCGGAGGAGTGACTTATTTTACCAACGTAGGTCACTTCCATTAGCTCAGTAGTTATTGTTCTGTTGTTTTAATTAGTGCCATTTCAAATAAGTGGCCATCTCTGTGGAAAGGTCAGTACCTTTCTGAACTCTTCCTCTGTAAAAATTATGTTGCTAGGGAAACAATACCGGAAAAGTAATCAATTCTTGTTAGACCTCCAGATAAGACATGCAGTTGCTTAGCTGCTGGCCAGGCACATCTCGGTTGAGAAGATGACTCACTCCATCAGTGTAACTCAGAGCAAACATTGTTCAGCCCTGGCCCAGCCACATATGGCAAGTACAAACATGTTTTGAAACAATACCAGCTGTTAAACACAATTCTGAAGGGGAACAAAAGGGCAAGAAATCCTGTTCAAGAATAATTGGGATACTCTAGTAATATTCTCTCTATGATATATAGGTAGGTACACCAGATGATCCCCATAAATATGAAGAGGCTTACATAGTTAACTCTGCTCTGTCACCCAGAAAATACAGCTGCTTATGAAATTCATGTTGATGTGCCATCCAGCTAGCAAGAGAGCTTCAATATTTCTCCTGGAAATTTGTAGTCCTTATTAAAAGGCCTGTCATATAGACTTGGCCATAATTTTACTGACAAAATAAAGCTTTGAAAATGGAATATAGTTGTTATCATATTTGGTCTGGCTTTAGTGGTAGAGCCTTACTTCTTAGTGGTCAACAGTGCTGTATTATAGTTCATATACCAATATAGATGTTTAATGCATATGGCTGGAAAACAATTAATATTACCATGTTACAATGTATATTGCCATTGACCTCAAATAAAATTGTTAGCCACATCAAAAGACTCAGAGAAACTGTAGAATTCCTGGTGGGATTTATAGAAGTAACTGAATAAAGGAGGAGTATAAATCCTATTGCCTTCAGTGCCACATGCTCTCTGTGGATATATGTACAGCTTTTTAAACACTACAGTCTAGCAGCATAACGAAAACATTTTAAAAATAATACTATACTTTTTAATCTATTTTTGGTATTGTTTAACAGTACTATCAGTACGCAGACATTTAGGTCTAAAGATGTCTAAGAAGGTTATAAATCTGTGTTGTGGTGGAATCTTTTTGTTTTCTGCTAATACAAGCTTACTGCAGCAGTGCCTAGATGCAGACACTTTTAAAATAGAACATGAGAGGTGCTTATGAATCAAAGCACTTATATACATGTTGTATTTTAAACATTTAAATGCTCCTATTTGTTTTTAGATACTATGTTTACACTTAAAAATAAGCCTAATTTAATAGATTTTTTCTGGGTTAAGGTCTAAAGTCAGGGACATTTTTGCATTTGCATGAATTAGTGAAGGAGAATAATTTATTCGCTAGAGTTTACAAATGTTTTTTCAGTTCTTAGTTGTATAATCTTATCCTAAAAACTGTGTCTCTTGCAACAGAGAAATCCTTATATTCATGCTGGAATCCTGGTACTGATTCAGGATAAAAAATAGTATCTTAAGCTCAGCCGAAAGGAATTTTTACAGTCCTTTCAATAAGCTGTGGATCAAGTGATTAGTGAGGCATCAATACCACCACTATAATTCTAGCTTGGTTTTTTCTTCACCAGTATGTCCGATCCAGCTTGTAACCCAGCCCAGACCTGTTTAGTTTAGGGTATATGGCAAGGTTAGAAGTCACATTAAAAGGCTATGTATCAAATAAAAATAGTTTTCATTAAAAAACCCTATTATGATGTAGAATTGACAGGGTGCAATCAGGCCGGGTGCCAACGAAAAGCCCTTACATTTTAATTTTATGTAAATCACAAAATACAGAGGACTCAGGCAGACAGGATTATGTGATTTCTCATCAGATGGCAGACAGAATTGCTTATGGTGATCTGCCATGATGAGAAATGTGCTTGCTAAAAACATAAATCTTTAGGTTCCAGTGCTGAGTATCTTTCCAATGGAAAAAAGTTGCTCCTCAGATGGTGGTTAAAAAAATGTGGGCCTTACACAGAATATATGATCTAAAATATTTACTAGCCCTATAAATATCTATTCTGCCACAATTACCACATCTCATACTGAGTATTTTAGCTGTTTATATAAAGGAAATATTGACAATTTGAAAATGAAGTTGCTCAGAAATACCCCACCAACTACCTGACATCTGTCAAAGTTTGGATCCATGTTTAACTGAACCTTTAAAAAAAGCTGATAAAGGGAAAGAAAATTCTGCGCCCTGTCCATAATGTCACTGAAGAAAAATGGCAGATTTTACAATGATCTGTATTTGTGATATCTATTAAATGTTGTATTAATTTTCCCACATAAGCTTACAATGTTCATATCTGAAATGTCCATCTTGATGAAAAGGTGCTTTTACTTTCAAATTAAATGAGTTCAGCCCTGACATTTGCATAGGAAAACATTTTCTAGACTTCTAGAGGTGTATAAATGGCCATAGCTGCCTACTGGGGTTTTTGGTAAATGCTTGACTTGGGCAACTTTAAAAATACATGTTTTAATCGATTTACATGTGTATTTCATCTAAATATAAATGTTTATTAGACTTCTTTTCCAATGAAACTGTATAAAATCCAGACAGATGAGCACTTTGGGATAATATTTTACCACCAGGACGAAGCACGTATTTCATAGTCTTGTATACTTTGTGAAGTTAATTAAACCCTTTCATTGCTTTCATCAGGATAAATTGTTACGGATCACAGAATCACGGAACGATAGGGGTTGGAAGGGACCTCTGGAGATCAGCTAGGCCAAATAGATGCTGTTGTATACTGTCATAGATACTGCTATCTATATTTTGTGACTTAATTACAATATATATTTACACATTTACTGTCTTTATGAATGTTGGCTCAATTTGGTACACCTATTGTAATGATTTAGTAGTTATTTTTTTTAATGAGATTGATTGTAGCTATTTGTTTGTTCTTTTAGTATTGGCTCTGCATTAATTCTTCAGAGGCAAGGATGAAAACTGTTCCTTTAAATTTCTACTTACCATTCAAATTGTGTTGCGGGGAATATAATGCAGATTCTCCATCATGTCTGTTGAAGAATAACTGGGGTTTTGTTTTGCCTTGATTTCTAGAAAACTTAGATACAATGATAGCTGAGCAGACAAAGAAGAAGCTTGAGAACCCTTCCACTAAAACCAGAACAAAGCTACCAGCAGGTACTTATTCTATAGGTTTTTTTTCTGGAATGCCACGTTTTTTTAGCACGCAAACTAGTTAAAGATATAGTCCCTCAAGGACCTGCAGCCACAGCTCAGATGTCTGAACACACAACAAGACAGAAATTTTTACTTAGTTATCCAACCTTTGGGAAGTATATTCACCGTCCTTTTCTTCAGTGGAGCCCAGGCATTATATATATACAAAAGCAAGCTGTATCAATGCTTCTTAAGACTTAAATAATAATTTTAAAAAATCATTCTTTGTCAACTTTGGATTTAGTGAATGCAAATTTCTTATAATTTTTCTCTGGACAAAGGAAAATGCCTTTATGAACTACATATTATTGCATTTTAGTCACCTATATTCAGCTACTATTTGTAAGAGCAGAAATAGGCATTCTTGTTTCCAGAGATCTGGGGTAAACCAATTCAAACTAGACGAGGTTCTCCCTCAATCATCCATCAAAATGTTGTACTTCCTAAAGATCATTTTGATCTGATTTAGAAGTGCTTTTGGTACATTTGATACAAAATTCTTCTTACTGTTTTTTCTTTAGACAAGAGTAGCGAAGAAGCAGACAGCACAAAGGAAGAAGCAGCTAAAATGGAAAAGGAATATGAAATCTCAAAGGATTCTACAAAAAATGAAGACCAAAATGCAGCAGGGAACAGTGAAGAGCCCAGAGGTACAAAATAGCTATGGCTTTTGCTACATGTGTACGTTCCAAGTGATAGGAATCTTCTACTGTCTTTGAGTATTGTTTTTTCCTTGTGTTAGCATAAATATCTTCAGTTTATAGTTGCCTGAGTCAGCACACAACAGCTTGACTTGGGAGTGCACTCATTTGTCTACTTTTAAATATATGAAACTATATCCCATGTTCAGTAAAGCCATAATCTTTGACAGAATTCAAAGCCCCTTTTGAGGGCAATATGAAATGCATTTTGACACAGGAACGCAGAGAGATTTTGCTTCTTTGCATCTGTGGCTTTTGAGTGAAATCAGATCATCAGGTTATTCAGTATTTTGAGTGAGCACATTGATTTCTCTAGTTTGTGTTAGAACAGGCTTGTACTGAAAGGTACTGAAAAGTTCTGTGAGGTGAAACGATTTGCATTACTCACTGCCAGAGGTTAAGGGTCATCAGCAATTAGCCTATTTTACATAACTTTGAAAACCTAGTATAGTAGTAAGTTAGTGTCTCAATAAGCAAACTTGGCACAGAAGTACTTTATTATGACACATGCTGAAGTCACTCTGTCCACGGGGTGCAAATCAGCTGCTGATTCTCAAAATTTTGCTGTACCAAATCTGCAGAGGACTGTGTGCCTTCTTACACTGTGCTCAGAGCCTGTGTCCCAAAGACCAAAGACAAGCACTGCTGTACTTTTAGCTGATCCTGTATAACCAAGCTTTTCTGTGGTGACCAGCACAGCTCTCAGATATTCAAATACATCTTTTTGTCTCTTTCAGCTTGTACTAGAAGTAAATTTTAGAAATAGAAGTGGTTGGTACATAAACTTAAAAGACAAGAGGGGTTTCATTCTAGGTCTGTGTGTGGATGAGAAACTCACTGAAGGGAAGGAAGGCTGGAGAAATTAGTTTGTCAAGTGACGATTACAGTAGAGTACTTCAGGCTCAGCCATGTCCTTTGATAGAGTTCCATAGTCTAGCTGCATCTCCGGAGTAAGTTCTCCCTCCCCCACACAAAATTCTCCTTTGTCTGCAATTTATTGACTAGACTTTATGGACTTTCTTCAGAAGTGATGTATAGAGAGGAGATTTTTTGGGTAATGAATGCTGAACTTTTGAAGGAGGATGTTTGTTGAAGCAGAAACCTTGCAGTGGGTTCTTACCGCTAGGGATCCAGCAGAAGCATCTAGGTTTTGTAGTCAGGTGGTTTAAAAATATTGTTTATAATCTATTTTGCACTGATGCTGTTTTATGCTTACACTTTTTTGGATGCGTGTGTTTTCACTGCAAAATGCTTGGTAATGAATTGCAATAATCAAGGCTACAGTAGATTGTCTGGTTCAGTCCTGTGGGCAGTGCAGACGTATAAACCGTTAGCCACTCACAGACAGAAGGTGGCATTTTTTTCCATCAGTGGTTATTTGAGCACAGAAAGGAAAATAGCTCAAGATGGGTGTCTAATTTCACAGTAAAGAAAATAATCTCAGTAACCATGGGAAGTGATAAATAACATATTTCGCTTGTCTATTGAAGATTTGTACGTTCAGTTTGGTTTGGGTTATTTTCCTTTACCTTTTGAAAAATATTCAGCCCAATAGCTTTTTAGAAATTTAGTATTTAGTTCTTTGTCTCATCATGCAATGCTCTTTGCTCTTTCATAGAGTACCTTACTATAAAGCTAATTCTGCACTTCCAACTCAAAAATTACAGTATATCTAATACTGTGTCCACTTACTAATGGGAGCAGACATGCACAGTTGGCAGTAGCAGCCTTCTACACGCTAATTACACTAGAGCTTTTTTTTTTCTTGACAAATGTAAGACCATTACATCAATAAAACTCCAGCCAAGTTAAGATTTCAAAATCCATTAGCTGGAATATTTCCTTAGGGGTCTTATTAGGTAATCCTTGAACTAATTCTGTCCTGTGTGCTTTCTGATCCAAAAATAGCCATCACTTTAAAATTTCAGTTATAACTAGGAGTTATCATGGCAATTTTAATACATCCTTGTTCTCAGTAAATGTTAGTAGGTGTACTTGAGTTTGTCTTTCCAAAATATCACAGGCTTAAATTTGCTGTATGCTCTTAGTACTACTGAATGGAGGAGTCTTCCCACACTTTGTATATGAGATACTCAAAGCTCTCAGTCTTATTTAAGACATTCCGTGCTGTCTCAACAGCTTCATCTTTGATGAATAATTATTATGATTAAAAAGCTACAGATCGCCTGTAATCCACATATGAAGTATCTGTGGATGCCACCACAAGTTATGTATACAGATCAAAAAAGCTATGATCCTAAGTTTGTGGATGACTAATCTTGAACAGAGAAAACCTGCAGCCATCTGTGGGAATTTTGCCTGACTAAGGTTGACAGGACTCAGGTTTTAAACAGAAACTAAGAATAGTTTTAATCTGCCTTCACTGTGACCAACTTCAGTCGGTTAAGCAAGCTGCATCAATCCTTGGTGTACATGCCTGATTTCTCTCTCATCCTTTCCTCTAGGGAAAGCCGAGGCATACTTGGAAGCAATCAGGAAGAACATAGAATGGCTAAAAAAACACAACAAACAAGGTAACAAAGAAGGTATGATGTAAAAAGCCTTGACATTGGGATGGGCACCATAGACAATACAAAGCATGTCATTTCAATTGTGTTGTGTAACTTAGCATTATAGTCTAAGTTAAATAATGGTCATGTGAAACTGAGCTTGTCTGGATTTTAGTGATAATTAGTGATGGTAGAGTTAAAAAATACAGGTGATGTGACAGTTAAATCAATTGGTGAAAAAAGTAAACCAAGGCAAGTTCATGTGAACTGTCTCAAACAGCTGTTGGCCACAAAACACAGCGACTGACCAGCTAGAAGTTAGTCCTGTGCTGCCCATTCAGTCACGGTGCTCTGCCTGTCACCACCTCCATTTCTTAGTTCAACATATCTTTTAATTCTGATTAAAATTACACGAGGTAAATGTCTGGGCATACATTTTAAATGTCCGGATGTGTCTAAAAAACCTCAGTGCATCTGGCTAGCACTGCACGTGCCATCACAAATAGCAATGAGTTTTGTTTCTTAACCATAAAGAGTTAAGATATAAATTTATGTCACTAGCACTGGAATATATGGGATTACAGCCAACTCTAATGAATTGGAGCTCTCACAGCAAAGCTATGTAGAAGGGGAGTGGTGACTGAAGCAGCTGCACAGGGTGTGCTCACCACACACGTGTCCCACGGTGTCCCACTGTCGGACTCTTCCATGGAGGCAGGGCTGTATGAGAGCCGGAGGGAGTGAGCTAAGAGCAGCAGGATTTCTGGCTTATTTTTTCACAGATTTTATCAGGCTTGCCCTCAAGATCTAACATAAAACCAGCCTTCTGTCCCTTCTGTCTGCCGTTGCTGGGTCTTCTGCCGTCACCCGCTCTGTGAGTGACGTTTCCTAGACAAGGGATCCATCCCTGGGGCGTGACTGGTGCCTGGCGAGAAGGATCCTTCTTGCACCAGCCAAGCAGAAGGCTTCTGAGATGAGATTAGCCCTGGGCAATCTCACCACCCTCTCTTTGAACTGAAGTGTATATGAATTAGTTCCAGAGATGAGTGCACACCTACAGCCCAACACATTCCTTTTCCTATGTACAAAAGCTGTAATAGGAAGGACTTTTTTTTTTCATTTTTGCCCTCTTTAATAATTTCCACAGAATGGCAGCGAAGGCAATTAGCAACATGTTTGCTCAAGAGTTTTCCTGCCAATTCTAATAAATGTTTCTGTGTATCAATATACTTGTTAGAGTAATTAGATCTCATTCATTTGTAATCACTTCTTTGTGTTGCACATAGTGACTGGGCAGCCCCTCGCTCCTCCTCATAGTAACCTTTCCTCTGCACTACTACAGTCTCAAACGGCTGTGACTGCAGATCAATGGCATTTTATCTGCCTGTGAATGTATAAGACATACACTTGCTGCATAAATGGATTTTCATTTGCACTAAAATATCCTTATTGTCCTCTGGCAATGGAAACGGGCCTTAAAGTGAGTGTAAGCGCTGACAAAATTAGAATAGTGTTCTTACTTTTCTGATACATTATCTTTATTGTGCCTTTCCGTACTTTTTATTTGTGTAAAATGCTAATTCAGTTCTCCTGGGATGACGTTAAGGAAGGGCAGTCAGGGTAGGCTTATCTAACTGTGAATGCATTGTGCTGTGTTCCTTCAGTAGAAGATTAGGTGGGATTGACGTGCTCATCAATCATTTCTCCACTTTCACTGGGGAGCTAGTGGAAAAGTGATTCAGAAAGTAATTTGTGGAATAAAATGGCCAGTCTTTTCCACCCGTATTCATGGATTGTTTTACTCACTGAATATACTTGGAGGTTTAGGTTTTCTTCAGGCATATGTTTGTAGATTCTTAACTTGTAGGAATTTCAGTAGAAATTATTATTCATTCAATGACTAATGACCCTGGAAATGTTAATTTGCATTTTCCCAGTTTAAAAATATGAATTGCCAATTAAGGAGGCAAATAACTTTGAGTGGTTGGATGATTTAAGGAGAAACATATCAAGGGCCTACATTTTGGAGCGACTGGCTTTTGCGACCAAAGTTTGTTCTGCGTACACACATACAATCTATAGGCTCTGTGGGCACATCCTTAGTATCGCCCAGACCTGGCTTGATCTTTGAAACCAATGCTCTTTAAGACCAGCTCCCCCCCTGAGTAAATTAGCATCGCTCCCACCAGTAGCTGTTGGCTGCTGGGTATGGGCTGGGTATTCCATTCCAGTTTGCCTCCAGAGAACGTAGCTGTGAGTCACTTAAGTAGTGCACACACATAGCATGTGCAGATCTTTCACTAAATACTTAGGTAGTTTATAGTTTCATAACACCAACAGTAGCTGCTTAGGAATGAAAGTAAATTCAACAATTAATTACAATGGCAAATGGCTGGATCTGAATATGCAAATAAGACCTAACTTCATTTACTGTAGCCATTTCAAAGCTCAATGTAATGCCACAGCTGTTGCGGTGAATACAAACCAACACTGATTTTTCTAATTACTTGTCCAAATTAATAGGTTGTAAATAAGTATTGGAAATTAGCGGTTATCAATTTCTGGGGAAAAAATCAAATTAAATTGCCATGAGATATAAAAATTATTCAGAACTGGATAATAACTTAATGGTTGTCGTCTCATACAGAATGTTTAGTAATTAAACCTTCACATCTCCACGTAATGATCTTAGAGTTGTAAATACTGTTCTAGAAGGAAAATAAGCTCAGGAATTTTGATGTGAATAAAGTGGATATTATATTAATTTAGTATTTGTTCTTCGATTCATTTCCATTCTATGGTGTCTTTCACTGGAGACTCTCATTCCGCAACACGGATGAAATCTCCCAACCTTATTATTAATTTGCTGGGTACTATTTGTCCCTATTTCTCAGATAGGATGGAGAGTCAAACAGGTTACATTCTTCTAAGCAATGCTGGTAACAGACCAGATGTGAAATCCTGGTCTCAGTACAGCACACAGAAAAATTCCAATTAACTCAGATATGGAGCGGATGCCTCGGCAGGAGTGGGTCATTTTGAATATCAATTTTCTGTATTACTCACTTGAAATTGCCTTATACCATTATAATAATGATGGCAAGGATTAGCTTACTTCTTAATGTCTTTCTGTTTCCATCCAATTTTGGTCATCCAACCATAAAATGATAGAAAGTTACTATTGTCTGGTTTGTTAAGAATGCACAGTTCAAATAAAGATCTTTCTTGCTGTATGGCGATATGCAATGAAATACATTACAAAATCAGTACTAATAGATTCTGAAGGTTCTCTCTGTGGAGTAACTTATAACGCAAAATTCAGGATGTCTTTGTGTTTGTGAAAGACACTAATTATCTAACTGAAGCTTGGGTTGTGTCTCTGTGTGAATATACTGCATCTGTTGCAGAGTCACCACTACACAATAGGTTACCTTTTTATGTTGTCTGAAAGTAGAATTCTTTTCTTGGAAACCAGTGATGCCTTCCAGCATAGGAAAAGTCTACTGAATGTGTGTGGTGGGAATGATGCTGCATAGATGCAACCATCTATGGGCAAAGGTATTGCAGACTGACACACAGAGATTGTCAAGGACTACTTGGACACTAACACTCTCATTTTTCATGTCAGGATATTATGTTCTGTATCAAGGTAAAGAATTATTTTGCTTTATTCTCAGGAAGTTGCTTTCTTGAGTTTTCACTACAGGTCTTTGTAGTAAGTGGGAATTTTACTGGGATTTCAATAAGAAACGGTCAATTTAGTACGTTCTTTTGAATCCATGACAGTTGTGAAAATAATGGGGGTTTAACAACAGCTTTTGCAGACTAGAACATCACATCTCTGGACCAGAAAATATTCTTACTTTAGCATTTCCAAGCAATCAATCAAAAGCAAGAAATTATTATTCCTCTTGAATACTAAAAGTACCATGATGTGGAAAAAAGACTTCATGCGGGTGTTTTGGGTTTTTAAATTGTTTTCACAAGTTACGCTCGTAGTGAATTCTCACATTGGATAAACTTTACAATGACATTTTTTCTCAGGTGAAGCAGTAGAATGGCAATGACTTATTTTGCAAATGAATTTTTATTTTTCAGACTATGATCTTTCAAAGCTGAGAGATTTCATTGATCAGCAAGCTGATGCTTACGTGGACAAGGGCATCCTGGACAAAGAAGAGGCTGATGTAATTAAACGCATATATGGCAGCCTGTAAAAAGCCAGTGGCTGCCAGGCCTGTAGAAAACTAGTATAGCTTCCCCCACTCCTGGCTCGGTGACTTATGATCTCTTAATTTGAGGATATAATTAGAAATGCTCTGTTTACATTGTACTGACAACTTTCTAGACAGAAATGAAGAGCTGTAGTGCTCTGTAAACTGACTGCATATACTGCATTTCCCTACACTCACAAATCAACCCAAAGCACCAAATTCTGACTCCAAATTTCTATTTGATAGGGTGAATGTTTATGCAATGTTCTCTTTGATTTATTATTTATGTTGGGTTTCATTTTGTAGATGATGAAAAGTTCTTTTAATGCTACATCTTTTTGCTGTCACTCCACTAGCTTTCTATAGATGAAACTATGTAAAGGGCATTATTAGAAAATAGTTCATAGTTCTCTGAATAAAACATTTGAAAATAATTTGCCCATTACTCATTAATCTTAATATGACTTTTTATCCAGAAATCTTGTTTGAAAATCCTGATACCTTTTTTTTTTCTGACACTTTTTTATTTCTTTATGTAGTGTTCTCTAACTTGGGCAAGAGTGTCCTTAGCAACTGTTCCATCTTTGGCACTGCAACTGCCTTTCACCTCACAGAGCTGTATTCTCCCTGTTGTTGCTTCATTCAGCATGTATAAATATTCTCTTGGTGCACCATTTGATGCTCGTGCATGCATAATTAGTTGAATTCCTGATGTGAGTAGCCTGATAACAAGTGTAAATAGCCATTACTTTCTTTAAAGAAAAAAATAGGAAAGCAATTAATTTTGCATTTTCAACTGGAGATGTTTTGAGGAATGTGGGCCCTGCTTTTCAGAAGGGCTTCATGTAACCTATCGTATCTCAGCATCTCTGAATATTGAGGCTGCAGTGTGTTTGCTGACTACTGGTCTGTGTTGAGCACTATTCTTTTGGAAAACTATTTTTTGGGGCATATATATGCTATCATTAGCCAAGAACTTGGTACCTCCTGAAGAATGAAAAAAGAAACCAAAATGTCACCCTCACTCTTCTTCCTCAACTTACAGAGTTTTTGAAGAATGGTTTATGACACCTTTTTCATTTAAGTGAATGAAAAATTTTGTGTGTGAAGATCTCATGAGGCAAGATGAAAGGTAAAGAAGTTTTTGGACAAGTAGATTTTAAATTGAGTTCCCAAAGATGTAAGTCTTATCCCCTACAGCAGGTAGTTGTCTAAATGAACCCCAGGGAAAGCCCCATTCTCTTTAGTTACAGGTTCTTCACTGAGAATTGAGGTTATCCCTGCTCTGATCGTTTTGTTAAATGCATGACAACTCTGAGATTGACACAGTCAAAAAATGTTGGCTGATGCAGAGCTCGGTATCTGCTGCTCAGTGAAGGGAGATGCTGACTCACAGCACAAAGTTCTGTCAATGTGAAATGGGCAGATCGTTTCTGTCCTCATCTTCTCAGCACAGCTGGAGATGAGATTAAGGAGGAGGAGATTTGAGCAACATTTCTTAACCAAGCAAAGTAAACTTTGGAAATTATCAATGGGGCATTATCAACAGAACATTTCTGATAACAAATATTAAATGAAATGTGATAGCAATGAGGTGGAACAGCGTAGCTATTTGAAAACTGGTGAGACATAAGCCACTAAATGCTTTCTAGCATACGAGTACGTCACTGCTTGCTCATACACATCCTGATACACATCATTGACTTGCAGTATCAGTCACTAATGGTGGGGGTTACTTTTAAAAGTAAAAACTGTATCCAGAAAGGTAGTCAATGTAACCTTCCTGCTTAAAAAACAGTCCCTTAGAAACACTGCATAAAATAATGAGGAAAAAAGAATTCCTGACATTTTGTATATTTGTTCTCATCTAAACCTTCCCATTTTTTATTATTATTTCATTTTATTATAAAAATATTTATTATTTTATTATAAAATATTGATTTTATTATTGTTGTTGTTATCTAATGTTCCCCAAAAACCAAAATTTCTTCTTGTCCCTAGAGATCTCAGTTGTTTTCTGCAACAGCTTGTGACTTAGTTTCTCATGTGAGTATCATGCTGGAGAAGTGGACTTTTGCATTTATGAAAGAAATCAGGATAAAGGTAACTAGCCAGAGACCTTTGCACCTGGGGAAGTGGCAGTGATCTTAGGGTCTGCACTTAGTTATAAAACAAATTATAAACTTCCCTTCCTCGATGTCTATTTAAAAAAAAAATCAGACATTCTTCTCCTGCCCATATAATGAGTAATATATTTTTCATTTTCATTGGAAGTTAGGTTCATACTTTGGCCTGTCAGAAGTCTATGCAGAAGTTCTACAGGAAGATGTCATCAACTAGCAACCAGTGATTATGAAGAGTTTGTGATCACAAAAAGGCTAGTGCAGTATTTTTTAACCTATCGGTTTTGCAAATTTATTAACTTGAACAAAGGATAGATGACATAATTTAGAAAGAAATAAGAAAAGTCCAAACACTGGGTATGTCCTGGGTGTAGTTCAGAGCATGCATGTTCTTGGACCTGTTCTGTGCTTGCCCCGCTGCTGCGCACCACGTGGCGTACATACTTAGACCAATTAGACCAACCTGAGAACTAGCCGAGAACAGAGCGAGGCCTCTGAGAGATGGATGAGCAATCACCTCAGTACGTTCTTCTGACTAGATCCACTTCCCGTCCTGCCCAAGCCCATTAAACCTGTTACTTGAATGCTTCAAACACTGGTTTCGTTGCTGGGACAGCAAACGAGCATCTATCAGTAAATCACACCTTTCAGAACTAGACAGTAAGACACAGCCAGCCTGATCAATCACCCTGCCTTTCTAATACGCTACAATTTACACTAAACAAAAGAAAACGGAGTGGTGCCAGTTTCAGCCTGCACCACAGATCAGTCCTCCTTTTGAAGGGAACACTTGGAGCACACAGGCACTGCACATCTGCTGCTTGTGTGTTTAGTACACCATCAGTAAATCACATTCTGTCAGTGCTTTCCTTTTTCCTGGTGAGAAAGGTATTTTCAGCACCTCCACATCTCTGGTTCTAAACTAACAAAAATCAATTTCTATGTTGTTTGTATCTCTGCTGGATCCTCCAGAAATCCTTCACTCCCTAAATTATCACTGAAAATGTAACCAGTACAACATATATGGTATTCACCTTTTGAGCTTTTCTATTAGGCTACTGTTTCTGATACTGTACTTTATTAAACACTTTACTACAAGCTCCAGTAGTACAAGGCTGCTTTTGTGTGTTTAAGAGAATGCATCTTTTCTCACTGCCCAGCGTTTTGAGGCTGTCCTGCAGCAGGGAGCAATAGGAGCTCAGCGGGATGCCTGCGGGAAGGGGGTTGCCCTGCTCCGGTTCCATGCAGCTGCGCTAGAGGCACAGGCAGGGGTTAAGTAGCCTCCAGACACATTGCAAACAAAACCTCATTATCGGCTACGTCCCACATTTCATTTAAAAAGATCCTAGTCCAAACCTGCCCCAGTTTTGACTTTTCAAGCTTTGACTGAAGAAATATGTAAAAAAACCCGTGCAGGCTTCCCCCCACAAAATAGGTGCAAAACATGGAATTTTACCAGCGCTGTTTGCTTCACTTCTGCCTGAAATTGCCCCGTTCCAACCCTAAACCACACCTTGTGTAGGCAGCCTTTATTGTGGTTAATGGTGGCTTCAAAATGCTCGCTGCCCCTGTGGAGCAGATGGGTTAGGTGTCTTTGCTGGGTTATGCTAATGGTTTTGCACTGGATGCCAGGCTGAGCACTGGGGCTGACAGAGAAGCTGTGGGTCCACCAGGGTACTGCTGGACTGAAACCAGCCTCCATCTGAGGGGAAGGGTGTGCGGCCATGGGTCTCTGACCAACCATGTCCCCAGGCTGGCACAGCTGCTTCTTCCCTTGTGCTTCTGTATGGCTTTCTCAGGCAGGAAAAGCAGATGTAAAGTGTGTCACTGATCCTCTGTTGCTTGTCCTGAAGGTCCTACAGCCCACGAGCACAGCAGCACTCAAGGGAAGGATGGAATGAAATGTGTCTCTGCCTCATGGGGCTGGCAGGAGGGGTGCTTGCTGTGCAAGTAAAGCTGTGCTGCTGACCTGCTCAGCAAAGCACCCTGGTCCTGCCTGTGCTGGGTAGGTGAGGGTGTTCCAATAGCAGGTCTTCAGTAGAAAAGGATTACATTTTCCTGTAGA
The DNA here is from genome assembly GCA_013400055.1 of Nycticryphes semicollaris. NCBI lineage: Eukaryota > Metazoa > Chordata > Aves > Charadriiformes > Rostratulidae > Nycticryphes > Nycticryphes semicollaris. Next base: position 339,293 of record VXBJ01007633.1, on the reverse strand, counting down.
ATTATAAAAATATAACCAGGCTTGAAGCTGAGGTCCCCTTGGAAAAAGAGTTTATTCTGGCTCTAGTAATGTCCTATTAAAATTTACTGACAACAGAAATTACTGTCCTGTAGTGAATAGACACAAATCTCGAGAAAGATACCAGACCTAAAACTAATTCACCAGTCTCTTCAAGAAAAATCAATGATTCCTTTTACTCACTCTGGGCTGTCCCTGGTCCTGTTAATTTGTGTGCCACTGCAGACCTCCTTAGGTCTAGGAGCTGGAGATGATCTGAATGAGCCTGACACATCTTGGGTGCCTGCAAGCTCTAGGGAAATACAATCCCTGTCTGGCTTTGCAGTTTTATTTCTAGTTTCAGTCAATTAATGTAACTTTCTATATTGCTTCCATCTTAACATATTGCAGAAAGTTTTTGCCTTAAGGGAGCAATAAACTATATAAATGAGCTGATGTATAGGGAACAGCATCTGTCACAGTGGGAATCCATAAATTCCTTACTGACAAAGAGTTTTGTGAAGCTTATTGAATACTTGAAGAAAAATTGCTCAACAAGAATTTGCTAATACATTAACCTCAGAGCAAAGAGTGAATGCAGTCTGCACTCTGCCTTCCTGAGCTTCAGCTGGTGTCCCCCTGCAGACCTAAGTTCTGGCATCTCTTCTCAGCACAGTGAGGGCGACCAGTGTGGCTCTTCCTCAACACAGTTTTCCTGACTGCACAACTACATCAAGCAGTCCTTACAGATCTCATTTAGGAGGCTGAGCTGTATAGTTAAGGTAAAGGACATTATTTGCCCTGAAACTAGCATCAATAGCTGCTGTAACTAGACAAACCATTCTTCAGAAAAACCAGACTAGAACCAAGCTGACTTCATTATGAACAGACACATCAGTATTTTTGTATTTATTAAATTAAAACCACACAAAATATAACCACACAAGAACACAGATCTGATATTCCAATGTCGTATCTCACAAAGAAAAATCTCTTGCTGTAACTAACTCTTCCCTTTTATTAGCAGAAATCCAATTTGGAAACAGTTGTGTAACCATGAAGGCTTTAACTTACCAAAACAAGTAGAATTCCCCTTTCTAGGAGTACATCATAACCACACACAGACATACACACAGAGTTCAGAGGTGAGTTCTGCAGCCCTGAAGCAACAAAACTTCCACAGCAAACTTGCCTGTGTCTGCAGAACAAGTACATTTCTGTTATTGTCATAGTTTGTCCTTTACAAGCAAACTTATTTCATATTTTATATCCTTAAAACAAATTTCACTTTAACAAGTATTTACAAAATCTTTACTAAAGATCAACATCCTGCATAAAGGTGACCTCAAGGATATATTGTTGCTACCATGCTACAGTTTGCACAGAAGGGGTATAAAGGCCATTGCTAGTTTTGGAAGGCTTAAAGCCTCTGTTGATATAGCATAAGGACATCAACCTATGGAAGGCAGAAGAGGTCGAAATTTCAGTGCAATTACCCATTCATGACTTGTTTTAAGTACATCGAGACGATGAGTCCAAAAGACTTGGGTTTTGAATTATTGACCATTTAGTTCTTTAAGAACTGATTTCATGGAAAGTATTCAGGCCATCACATCTGTCTTCTACTGGTGATACGAAGAAGTTGCATAGGGACCTTCCTCATTCTCCTCCTCTCTAGAAAGAAAACGATCATAGTATCAAATGAGGAACATACCACGTCTCAACAGTAAAGCTGTAATGCAGATGCAAATAACAGTTTTCCTAATGGATGGGTCAAAATAGGTAAGACTGGGATTACTAACAGAAATACTATGTGCAATATACTACTGGTCACCATGCATCTCTGGAGATCCTGTCAATGTTCTTTCAGAAACAGAACGCTGAAAACAAGTGCAGCTGTGTAAGTTCAACAACATCAGACTGTATTCAGAGTTTAATGACCAGTGCCAAATCACTAAGAAATACTGTAAAGGATAAACGAGCAGAGGGCATGCTGCAGTTCTAGGACTGTTACTTTCAATTTCTTTTTCAAAAAAAGCAAACTTAGTTGTGGGTTTGCTTCAGCCTTTTGAACGGCAGGAGGTACAGATGGGCCAAATGGGGCAAGAGCAGGAGCAGTCCATCATCGTTGTAGCTGGATCTGTGTCTTGATGCTGCAAGGACATTCCTTGAGTGGGCTCCCTGATTTATCCTTCCTGTGCAGCAATCAATACTGAGACTGATCACTCAGATTTTCTCAGGAGAAAATAGTTGCCCACAAGTGCTGTTGTTAATGCAGTGACTGGATAAACCAAAGTAGTGTTGCTATTAAAAATCCTCATGAAAAATGAGTCTGCCTACTGTTTACTTGACAATATTGCCTTTTAAAAAAAAGAAGTGGTTATGTAAACTTATTGAGTGCAGCATCCAGTACTAATTCAAGCATGTAAAGTTCTCAAATGGTAGTTGTTTTCGACTACTGTAGCTTCAAATTATGTTCCAGAGAGCCTTTTCTGAACACTGTTGCCAATTTTAGTGTTTTGGTGACAACAGAAATACTTAACAGCTGCTACACTGGGAGCTTCAAAGGATTTCCAGTCACTTTTAATACTGTATGTGCCTCCATATAAAGGTACAGTTCAAATAGTCTAATAATGGTATGAGGTAAAAACTATTTCAATAGTATCCCAAACACCAATTATGCAGACTTTCCCCTACTAATTTCTAAACATGGCTATTTAGCTAAAAGTAAAATTTCATATAGCCTCCAAGAATAGGAAGAAAACACTACAAACTAACCAAGCAGCTGAGTAACTTGCACTTGTTTTCCCAGCCCTTCCTTGTCCTTGTCAGTCCAGCAAAATTATCTTCATGAAGACATGATATTGCTTTTGCCTTGAAAATCTTTAAAAAAAACGAAATCTCAAAAAAAACCCAGGTTTTGGACGAAACTGGTAGTTATTGCAAGAACGTGGGGTTACCGTAAGGCTGAAAACAGATTCTAGCCTTTCTTACAAATACTACATCTATTTCCATTAGTGATGCTACAGACCTGGTGCCAACCATGATTCTTAAGACAGAGGTGATCTGTATATGGTGTAACTTTCCTTATATCATCAGTTTGGCATTGAAAACCTTCCATGAAATAATTTGCATATGCTGTTCATCATACCTGGCATAACAGTAAAGCAAGGAAGCAAACAATTCACGTTTACTTGAATAAGCACAGAAGCACTTTTGATCTATAAATTTTCTCCAGACAATGTGTTTCTAGCCACATGTTCTCACAACAGAGTTGCAAATAGCATTCGCTGATAATTTGTGAGGATGAAGGAGAACTTCTGTGTTTTCAGAGCTTATAGTGTCCAGTAGGGAAAAAGCTTCTTAGTTCTGTTACGTTTCCCTTTTCAGGAGAATAAAATGTGTCAGAGTTGCAGCAAAAATCCTTCTTACTAATAAGAGGCTGTCAGAATTGGCCTTTCAGTCTTTTTTCTTAAAAGCCTTAATACAGGAATAACATCCATCACGGCGTGGTCACAGCCAAACACTGGACTGACATTAGCTGCAGTTGCTTATTGTGGATAGTAGGGGTGAATATGGAGAACTGGAGAGATGAATAGTGATCAGCAGGTCTTCAGACAAAGTAAGAGAACCGTTGCTCCAAGCTGTTCCTCTCCACTTCCCCTGTGAAACGCACACTTGGACTAGGGGCTTTTACTCAGCATTTGCCAGTGGAGGGCAGAGACTGGCACTGGAGCCACAGCCAGCCTGGAGGGGTTTCTCTACGCGGTAGGGACGCAAGAACCACGTAGTGGGTCATTATGCTTGAACCTATGAGAGTATAATAAATAGGTGCAAAATGAACTTTTGACCAAGGCTGAGGCGTGCTGCACTTGGCAGTAAGGGCTGGGAAGAACAGCTTCTAACCTTCTGTCCTAGGCTGCAGGACTAGGCTACGTGAAGAGGTCGACAACACTTTACTCCAAACCAAGGCAATGGCCAGGAAATATTGCTCATGTAGATCTTTAGAACTGTACAGAGCAAATAAAAGTCTGCTCTAATGGCTTAAAAACAAGCCAAGCTTTATATGAAATAAAATGAGATAGCAGTAGCTCCGGCCCACGGCCGACAAGCAACAACATGGCAGTGCATATATGTTTAATGACCAAACAATTGTCTTCACTTTTAAGATGCTTAAAATAGTAAAGTGGTAAGTGACTGCAAAGTTCTCCTTCAGGCAAAGGAAAAGGAACAGCACAGCATTACATTGCTCCATAGTGCTGTCTCTTCCTGTTCACTGCCGCCACTTTGCCCGTAGGAACTGCAAGACATCTACTGCAAGCTATTGTATGCACCAGGCCACAGTAAAAACGCTAACAACCACTCCTGCAAGATCAAGAGTACCTGAGTGTGAACAAGCCAGCTCGAATCCAATGCTTGGATGCTTCTAGAATTCACGGTTAAACAAGGCAGCAATCTTGAGTTTGTGAGTTAATAGCTTTTGGAAGTCTGAAAACAGGATTCTCCCCAGGCACCCTCCTTAATTGAGGTATCTGGTTTTTTAGCTGATAGCCAATAATGATGAACAATTACTGAACAAATTAACTCAATCAGTTACCAGTTTCAAATGCCCTACTCACTCCTAGGTAACTGATGAGATTACAATATACAGTTCTGTTCCAGTGCTGCACACCAATTAATTATATTGGCTCATATAAGCCAGTGATTAGAAAGGCTCCATTCAGTTACAAGGTCTTCAAAACGAGTCCCTAAAAGGCAAATGCAGAAAGATGTGACCTGTCCCAGAAGCACCATTTATGGCCCTAGTGTTCTATCCTACCGCAGTACCACCCTAAAATACTAAGGGCTCTATTAAGACCTTGCATTAGACCTCCAGTGGTCAACTATCCCATACAAAAAGCATCACTCCATATAATTTCAGTTTTGGCATCCTGAAACACGTGTAACAGCATTTTGGGCAAGACAAAGCACTACAGCATTTTCTCAAACTATTACAAGTTGCTGTTCTTCCTCATGGGGATAAAACTACTAATGGGTATTCTTCCCTAATATGCAAATACACGAGTTGGCAACATACGCTACAAACAATTACATTAATCCTTTTGCATTTCTTTTGGCCTATGACAAAGTATTACTCAAAACAAAGACAGGTCTTATTGCCTGAAGCTGCTTGCCTAGAGCTGAATCTTAGGTAAATACGCCCGACTGGGGGATTCATCAACCAATCATTTATTGCACAATGAAACTCTCAGTAAAAGTAGCCTTACGTGTGGATCTGGCCACATGCTGACATAAACTCCAATAGTGAAAGGCAGTTGGCACAAACTGAGTGGACCCCACTCTATAATCTTTAATGCTTGCCCACCTGCATAGTATTAAGGTTTAGTCTAGTCTGAATCTGCACCTGTGTACTCCTCAATTTTTCTACCTCACAGCAAGAGGCTTTAGCTGTGAAGAGGCTGACTTTAGAGATTAATATATTTTATTCCTTTGAGAGCATTTAAAGTGGTGACTACAAGAGCTATGATTAAACAATGTCATTCACCTTCAGCTGTCTTTGTAGGACAAAGCAGTTTCTAGCTATGAAACTGCCTGTACAGTTTGATCAAAATCAGTGCATGAATGTGCAACATTAAGGGAGACCAAAGTAAAGAGCAGCTTAAGAGATGCCATGATTCTCTCCATCTGTCAAATCAGGCTCACAGGTATGGTGAGAAGTTATGACTCTCAGGTTTCAGAACTGATGGTCTGCTTCTGATTGCAGCTTTCTTAATTCCAATGTCCCTTTCAGTGGTAGCAGGTGTAACTCTGGGTGACCTTTTCTTACTCTCAAACAGGCACTTGAGTACACTGCAGTGTTGGTGCATGTCACGTTCTAAATGGGCCTTGACAAAGCAATCTGACTACAGAAGGCCAGAGTAGCTGGAAACAGCACTCTTAATTTCATATATAGCTTTCACTCTAAGAACTGGAAATTTGTGTATTCATTAGACTTGTTTACTCTCACAACAACTGTTCAATTCTCAAGGTTTCCTGCTCCAAGTAAGGGACAAGAAGGGTACAGGCAGGAGGGAGAACAGGAGCCTCCTGGAGAGCTGCTGGAGCATAGCAAGGAATGCTGCCCCTTCCAGTGAGGGCCCAGAAATAACATTGATGGTACAAAGCTGAAAAAGCATCTCCAGGTTTTTTTGTCAATGTTCTCCCTCTACTCCTACTCTCTGCAAGGAGCAAACATTCTGCAAACTCTCTGTATAGGTTCACTTTGGTCCTTTGGCACTTCTTGTGAGACTAAAGGGGTGAACACAGTTGGAGAAGATCAGGCAAGGATGGCTTTTGTGAGTCAAGACTGAAAGCCAGAGGTGGTGGGGTAGAAGTTGACATTATGAGGATTTTACCAGACATACTGGAAGCTAATCTCTTCAGTTGGATGACATCCTGCTTAGCAGATAACCTGCAGCTCTGTACTTCATGCTTCCTGTAGCATTGTGATGAATAAAAATTTGTGCTCTATGCATAATTAACAAAATTATCTGCTAAATCTGAACAGGAGGTGGGAAAGTAACTCATCCTCCTGTACCCATTATTCCATTCAAATTCAGTAACAAGCCCTCATTTCCCACATTGTAACTTAAGCAATATAGGAAATAGGTATTAGTAGTAGCAGTGACTATTTGTGTATTGGCTCTGCTCATGGTGCAGCAAGGTCTAAGTGAATTTCCTTCTGTAAATTAGTACGTTATTTTGTTGAGCGGATGTTAAAATAATTGCCGCCTTCTGGCAGGAACTGTGGTTTTCTGTGACCCAACTTAACTGCTGGGTCAACACCTACTCTATCCTGTGTTAGATACATATGTCTAATGATCTGAGAGTCATCAGCAGCTCATTTTGATAGATGCTCTACATTGTTTCAGGTGTAACAATACAGGAGGAAGAGTTTGAATAGAGAAGGCTCTGAGTTCCAACAGCTATTTTTCCTCTTTCATGTAATCCATTCAAAAGAAAATTGACAAGTGTGTTAAGAAGATGTGAACATATTCCAGCCTTCCCTGAGACTGTAACTAAACCAGCGTCCTTCTGGGAATGGAGAGTTTTCTGTGGGATGGAACAGGTAATTCATTATCTTAAGCTGTTTTATGGGATATTCCTCCAAATGAGGCTTGTCTAATTACTAAATACAACATACCACTCCCCTTCAATTTTTTATCTATTGAAGTAAGTTTTTAAGATGCTAAAATATCGCTTAACTTCTCAAAGAAACAATGGTACTATATGCTTGACAGATTTGGTCTCGAGACGTTACTTTCTTCTTAACATCAAAAGTATGCTGCTTGTGCTCCAAATCAGAATATGTGAAGTGAACCAGGATGATGGAAGATGTTTTGCATTAAACAAATTTGCAGAAGGCAAGTACGTATCTGCAGGCATAACCTCTCTCCAGCTCTGTGGTAAGAGAGGCAGTACCAGTCCCCTGCAGTCATACCTTTTACTGTCATGAGAAAGGCCACCTCAGCATCGCCCACTGAGGCAATTTCTGCAGAGAATAAACAGGCCAGACAACCAGCCCAAGAGACTGAGAACAAGCTGAGGAAGCTTGTTCCAAGGACATGGGAAAACAAACACTACTGAAGTCCACCCTCGCTCTAAGTCTTTCTGTACTCCCCATGGGAGGCCTATGCACGTGAGGGAATAATCACTGTGGCAGAGATCAAAAGGTACTGTTTTTTCTACGAGTAAAATGTGTGCAAGATCCTGGCTGTAGAAGAACTACTGAAGAAAAGACGTAAGTCTATGTAGGCGGATCCACAAAGGGAAGGACTGCATAGGGAACAGAGATAGGACAGCTTTACTGGAACTGCAACATGAAGAATATTTCAGGCATATATTTCAGGAGAATATTTATAAGGCAATTTGGAACAGTTGAAAAATGCAACCATGCCTTGCTGTATGCAATCAGCTTCCATATAAGCCTTGGCTTAGTACTCCACTGAAAACTATGAGTTTGTTTAATAGTTGCCCACTATTCCTAACAACAAAACTTGGAGAATACTGGACTTCCAGCTTTCATGGAATGTTACTGCTATCCTACAAACAACATATTGTCAGGCAGCTTTTATATATGCTATATCAAGGCATCTGCTAATATGTGTCCTCTGAACGTATCTGCTGCGTGACAACAGCACAGACTCGTTGCTGACCAATTAAAACTACAGATGCTGTCTGAGATACCCCACAAAGAGGGCTCAGCTTTGACTAAAAAGCCTTCAGGATGAGATTAAGACGCTTAATACTAAAAGCGGCATTTACCTGACATTGTCATCTTTCAGTTTTCTGGCTGCTTGTTTGGATAACTTAATCTGCAAGTCCAACCTCTGTAGGAAATCTTTGGCAGACAGTTCTTCTGGTGCAGTGGGCTGATTGTCAGGCTCTTGAGGACTGGGAGAAGAACTACTTTCTTCCTGAACTGTCACTAGTCCTTCATCACAAGAAGGGGAGCTGTCAACAGTTTCATTCTCAGGAGACTCCAGTGAATTAAGTCCATTGAACAGTAATGGTTTCTCTGATATAACAGGAATATTCAGGGTTTTCCTCAGAAATATACAGTCATTAGTAAACAGTTTATTTGCCCTCTTTATTTGCTCCATCTGAAAAAGATAGGAAAAATGTTAAGTTATTAGGTATTGGCAAAGTATAAAGTCCTAACTATCTGAAGTAGCACAGTAATCTCTATTTACAATAAATCTATACTTCCTTTGCAGCAGCAATGACTTTAGGAAAGGGTTTTTTTTGCATTCAAAGTGATTCGGAGTGTATGCTCTGACTTAGCCTTGCTAAATCAACACCCTAGCTTCTTCCTTTTATATAGACTTCACTCCAAATACCAGTCTTTCTGGAGTCTTGCACTACATAAAGATGCTTTTCTTGAACAGTCTTCCAATCTCTATATAGGTTCATATGAACAACTTGCCACACAATACAATTGTATTGCAAAAGCACTGCTGATCTGAATTTAGAGTAAGGCTTGGGATTGCTAGCAGCTGCTATAGGTGAACTCTGGTAGAAGGCAGGCGTAATACAAGCAAGGGGCAATAAAGTTGAGCATTCAGGACAAACTAGTTATGAACAGTGAGCACCACAAGTCTTGGAAGAGCAGTATGTGTCTCATCCACAGCATCTTCCCCCCTAGTTGGTGTAACAAATTCAGATTTCAGATGAAATCCTGACTTTCAGTGACAAGTCAGGCAGCGAAAAGAATGGGGGACGCTTAAACACTTTGTAATGAAGCTGCATAGACAAGTGGCTGCATTTGTCCAGTAAACTGAATCTACAGCACAATCAACAGCAACCTCATGTATGTAATAATGAAGGGTTACAGCCACCATATAACTGTTAAAATACTCTTTATGTAACTTTAATCCAAAGTACTTCTTACGGCCTACTCGTGAGTATAGATAATCGCATGAGAGAAGCAAGATGACGACCCCATCTTTCTCACCATACTCATGCATAGTGTCCCACTTGGTCTACACTTAACCCGAAAAAATATTATCAATTCCATTGCTTTACAGGCGAGGAGAGGTTCCCAGTAAATGTTTATACTATCTCCCTATTAAAATTGCTGTTTAAGTTCTTAGTCATCAAAATTTCCCTTCCAAGTCCATAACAGTTATACTAGTTTCCTATTTTTCAGCTGCTGGTATAATGTGACTTTAAGCTTTAGTTACAGCCTAAACTCATTATTTCATTAGGAAAACCCTTAAGTGAAAGAAAGAAAAATGACCACTCTTGTTCCCTGGTGATTACAATAAGCATAAACCCCTAATCACTGCAACAAAAACACACCCTAAATAAAACCTGCTTGAAAACAAGTATAAAGACTACGGAAAATATCTCTTGCCTGCATTAGAAGTGTTATTCATTTTTATTAAACTAAATGGAGCTAAACTGAGAAAGAATAAAGACTGTAAGTCTTGTAATAATAGAGTCTTACTGCTGGTATAATCGCCCAGAAAAAGCTGAGCAGTCTAAGCACTAGCCATGCACTACTTCAAAGTCTGAAGTACCTTCTGTTCAGCACTCAGATGATGAAAAAAAATTGCTCTATCATCTTATGCTTGGCAGTCTTCAACTCTTTAAACTTTGCTCTGACACTACTGGGAGTCCTTGCCAATTGCAAAATAAAAGTCCACTGTTAACAGGTAATATCTGTGTTATCAAGCCTGTGCATTCCTCGGGTGCACTAGCAGGGTCTAAAAGCAAGCAGAGACATTAGTCTTTCTTCTCGATGCAGATGTGAGACTGTGTGGCCACCTGCAGAACAGAATAAACTCCTGCATGCAATGTAGACCCATACTTGTATGTATACCCATAAGAGTATCTGCTGCCGTGCCATTATAGATCTGGTGTCATGTTCGGATGTATTTGTTTGGGTCCTGGAAGCCTAATGAAATCTTTCTCTGTAAAAACAGAGATTCTCTCTAGAAAGGCTATGTGTCAGGGAGAGTGAGAGTAGTAAAAATGACACAGGGAAGTGCAGCAGTAAGTTATTTCTATCCATTAAATACATAAAATTGGTATTCTCTACTTAAAGACAATCCCGACCTGTTGCTGCAGATGGGTAAGATGATGCAATGATTAGATTTAATAATAATTTTCAAAAGCTGAATAACTAATATCCAGTGTCACATAGTAAGCTACTACTTCAAGTAAGAGCAGCTTACTTGTAGTAAGTAACAGCTCTTCCAGCTCCTGAAGCCTGGAAACTATTTTTAGTTAGCCTTACATACGATGTATAAATTCTAAGTTCTCTCCCAAGCTGAGTAGCACGTGAAGGACATAAAGGAAGCTTCACTTGACTTAGTAGTGAGATGGCCATCAGGTGCTAGTTTCAATGTCAATTGTCAAAACGTCTAAAAGTCGGCTGTCTTCATGGGTATCAAAAAATGTATAAAAAGGCTAGCTGGAGCTTTTCTCTAAAAATGTAATACAAAAGCTGAAAACTGAGATCTCTGCTACAGGTGAGCTGGAAGGTGATGCTTCAATAGGTGATAAATAATGCACTGTACTGCTGTCCCACTTCACTGTAACTCTACCTCTGGTTACTTCTTCCTAAAATACCTTACAAATACCATTTTGTGGCCTTCGGAAGACGGGGCATCTCTGCATTGAGTAACAATGAAATGGGAAATACTTGGTTCTAAAAAGAACATCTGTCAGCTTGGGCAAGTTACTTAGTATGTGTAATATACACTGCTCCTTCTACAACTCAATATGACTCCATACATTCAAAGATGTATGGTATAGAGAGCAGGATTTAAAACTAGTTTTCTAAGTGCTAGGTCAGTAGGTTCCTACTGACCATGAAACAAATAGTCCTCTCCCTTCTCCCCTCAAAAGGGATACCTTTGTATGATGGAAAACAGCGCTGCAATGGAACCATAACTATACTAAACATTCATTAATTCCCAGTGCTAATTTACCCAACAGCATTCAAATGAAGATCTAATGAACACAAGCCATACAAGGGTAATGGACACTGTCTGGGGGAGAGGGCTGATGGGCAGATGAGGCCAAACAAAGCACACTGATCTCTCTCTCCCCCAACACTTTCATCCATCTTGAACAGCCTATGCCATGTCATGCCAAGGCTGGCACTGGACAGGATGTCTCTTGCTGCAAAGTAATTCCCAGTGAGGAAAACCACTGCAGGCAGGGAACTCCTAGAATCAGTAATACTGAAGGCAATGGCAGCCAAAGATAATTCTGATGTTTCCATTACAGCAACTCACTTCTAGCCAAGTATTCAGGGTGCAGGAAGCAAATGCAATTACCCTTTAGAGAAAGTCAGCCCTTGTCATTGTGTGAACACATAAGATTCTTCATTTTGCTAAAAGCAAACATGTTTGCATACATTCCTACCCTGGGCTGAACGTCGTTAAAGCAGAAACACAAGGGCTGATTTCAGTTAACTTGGCATTGCTCTTCGCAACATTTCATGTCAGTTTAACCTTTCACAGTTGAAGTCTGTAATGATGCAGCTCTGGTTTCTTAAGCAAAGGACTAGCATCATTAAATCAAATAAAAAATGATATGTTTAAAAAGCCCCAGCATTTATACTTTAAACGCATTATTAGCACGGCAGAAGCTTAGAAAACTCATACTACAAAAAGGGGAGTTGTAGTGTGTTTAAAAATGCCTTTCTTTCAAGAAAACTACTACTTAAGTAAACTGTGTCTATTACTCACTTATTGTAGTGAGCAAATACACTTGTAAATGAAGAACAATATAGCTAAATTATTTAGGCCAGAGACTTCATCCATTGTGGAAAGCACTGCCAAAAGTAAAAATTCAAACAAATCCAATGAGCAGCTCAGGTCACTTTGCTTTGCCCCCCCCAGTGACCAAACCTTTGTTTTAATGTGGATCAGTGTAACTCCAAAACACTATTAATCCTATTGCCAAAATAATTTGGCCAAAAGTGGCTTAATCAACCCTCTTCACGACAAAGGCTGAGTGCTTTGAAGTTGCTGGAGAGCTTTAGTAGGTCTTTTAAAACCACAGAAGGAATGGGAACACATTCCAGCCAGAACCTATTAATTTAGGACTCTGCTGTACCTCCTCCGGATGGAGCCCAACTGGAAGGTTCTCTTTGCAACCGATGTGCAAATGACATTGCTCCCAGTACTACACTGAGAGCTGTGCTTATCAGCTACTTGGTCCCAGGCAATTTTGCCTGTTGGGACTACTGAAGCTGCATATAAATACGTCAGTTGGCAGCTCACTGGGTCCCAAATAACCTAGAATGAAGGCAAGGTAGGTGAGTGGTAGGGGAATGGTAGTGCATTAGGACCTGCTGGTAGACCCTACTGGACTCTGCATGTCTTAGGCTAGCATAAGCCTTTCAACATTTTCCCCAGAAGTTAACTTTTTTCTCTATAGGAGGAGAGCAGGAAAGCAGCGACACTTCCAAATCAGTTGTAAATTACTTCTAGGCTGGCAGGTGGATAACAGTGGAAGAATTTTTAGCCCTGAAGCTACTGGAAGAAATTCTTGTTACAGCTTATGTGTCAACCTCAAAATAATGATTCTTTTCAAGAGAAGTTTAATTACGTTGTTTTGTTTTTTTTTAACTGAAGTGAGTGTAGTGGTGAAGTCATGGAAGCCCAGGTTTACTTGGTGGCAGTATGTGCATCTTGGAGGCCACTAGCCAGTCCCAACAACCAGCACTTACCAGTTTCAAGCCCGTGTCCTGTCTCAGACAGCACGAACTTCAGCCATTGTCCACCAGAACTGAGCACTGACCCTTCCAAGCAGGTCACAGGATTCAGATGTCAATATTTTAAACGCCAAAACTCAAACCAGCACCGTATGCACAGTAAGATACAAACCTTCTGCACACTATGGGTAGGAAACCCTCTAAAGGACAACTTCACCCTGTAACCTCTTGGTTGTTTTCCACTTCCAATGACTCTTTCCCTTCACCTGTGTTTCTGGGTCTAACAACTGCCCGCCGCCGTTCCGGGAGCCCATCGCTGCTACTGGCCCTGCAGCCCCCGGGCATTCCTGGCTCCCCAGGCCGGCAGGCCGCCCCGGCGGCGCGCCCCTTACCGTGACGCCGTACTTGAGGGCGATGCCCTGCAGCGTGTCCCCGGCGCTGAGCCGGTGTTCCACATAGCGCTCGGCCAGCGGCGCCGCAACGCTCGCCGTGCTGCCGTACGAGCGGGCCTTGGTGTGGGCCAGCCGCTGCGACAGCTCGGCCTCCGACTCTGGCCCGCCCGGCGGCTCCTCCCGCAGCGACTCAGCCATGCTCCCGCCGCGCCTTAGCGACCGCGGCTCCACACCGGCTCCGCCGCCGCCACCACCCCCCTAGGCATGGCGCACCGCCCCCGCCCCGCGGGCACCGCCCGGCCGGCGGCAACGGTAACGGCAACGCAGCGGGTCGCGTCAGGCCCGCCGCGCATGCGCCGCCAGCGCGGGAGGCCACGCTCACGGTGGGGGTAGCGCGCATGCCCACTGGCTGCCGGGCGCCGCGCCTGCGCAGTGACGAGTGTGCGCGCCTCGAGGGGTCCTGGTGGCGAGCAGGTTGCGACAGGGCCCAGCGGCTTTTTAACGCCTTTGGCTAATACTCAAAGGGACAAAGAATTCACTTTTTCCTAGAAAAAAAAAATACCAATTGAAGGTGTTCTCTCTTTCCACGCACCTCACTTGGAGTCGTGGGCGTCTGCCCTGTGAACCGCCCCTGCCTCGGCGGTGTGCTTGGGGCCCTGAGGGTCTCAGGGCAGGGCTGGGAGTGCAGAGCAGGGGAGAGACCGTTAACGCAGGAGTATCATTTGTCTGGGGGGATTTGCTGGTCACTTGCCACGTGTCCTGGTGCTCGATCCCGAAATCTGTCTAGTAGAAACTTCCAATTTCTCTTTTACCACTTAGGAAGGAGCGAGCACAGAGTGTTGTCGGCTGTTGAGACCTGTCAGCTGGAGTCTTAGTAATGCATAGGTTGTACTTGAGGTTGAGAAGCAAAGAGAGTGTAAAAAGGAATGACTTTGGGTGTAACTGCACAAATACAAAGCTGTTGTAATTATGCCAGATTAATTAGAACCATAAGAAGTGGGAAAATTCATTTGAGAAAAAAATAGTCGATTTCCTGACTAGTAACTTATGTCTTAGAATATCCAAGTTATTTGAAATTAATGTAGTGACAGTGTTTTAAGTGATTACTTCTTGACAAGAAAGCTGTGTATAGGCTTTCTTTGAAAGCTGAACCATTATTTCTGAACTGGAGCTTTCTAAGAAAAAATGCAGTACACATAGATGGTACACGTGTGCATCCTGTACAGGCACACTGCTAAAACACCAAGAAGTGTCCAGGGCAGCATGTTCTAGGTGACTGTGCCTGACCAGGAGTATTGGACAAGATGTCCTGCAAAGGTCACTTGCAACCTCAACCACACTGGAGTTCGGGGAAGTGGTGTATGTGCAACAAACACCTGGTGTGGTATAATTTTTTTTTTTTTTCTGGGAGGTCCTGGGAAGATATATCTCTACTTAAGCAAAAAGAGACATGCATGTGATAACTTCATCATTCCTCAGCCCAGTATATATTCACACAATTATTTGGAAAAAATAAAATGCATCAAATAAGTAGTTGTGGGGTTTAGATTAATTATGTTCAGTGTGTGGCTCATGGAGTCTCTCTAAGGAATACGGTATAAAAATCACGACAGATCTGACAAACATTGCTAATCTGGTGACAAGTTTCCAGGCATAAGTTAGGAAAATGTAAAACCCACCCTGCCCTGCAAGATGCGTGAGTTACTGATAAGGAACAACACATTAGCACCCCACCATCATAAGAGAATCCAATATGACAATCCTAGAGTGTCTGAACAGAGGGACTGTACGCAATGTGTAAACAGATCAGGGCAGTACAAAAGATAATATAAATTGATGGCAAGAAAAGGTTCACTTTAATTTTTCTGCAGTCTACAATATATTGGGGAAGCTGGAGGCTCCCCTGGGGATGTCCAATTGAGTTTATGCCAGTTATAGAAAAAGAGCATGAAATTCTGACAGCTCCGTGCTTTCAATTCCTGTGAAACAACTTGATCTGCTGGGCTGTATCAGCAGTTCAGCCGTGACCCACCTAGCAAAAGACCAGAACTGCAGGTCAGCATTTATTAAAAATGTCTACTGTGTGTGCAGTGTGGAGTCACAGCTCAGCTTCAACTTCTTAAGACTGATCATTTACAAACATCTGGATGTCTGCCTAGAGCTGGAATTACTCAGACCAGTTACTTCACCTCAAATGACTTTTAATAAAGAGAAGCTGCAGCTCAATAAAATGGAAATATTGTTTAGCATTACTGATACAATGAGCTGAACTTGCAATATCAATTAGCTTGACAATGTGTTTGACAGGTGAACTAATATTAGACAGTATTATTCCCTCTAATGTTATCTTAAACTATTTATATGTGAAGTGTGTGCAATACTCTTTACATCAGCTGTCACAACTCTGAGAATGGCAGAAGCAGCCCTTGCATTAGTATAAAGATACCACAGAGAATTTAACGTTGAAAGCTTGATTTCAGTAATAAACCTTTTCAAGGAGTTGTATGAGTTGTTTCTTCCAGAATTGCTGGATTTTCTGTTCTTTGAATCAGCAATTTCTGGCTATGTTTGTTTCTTACCCCAAAATCCATATTATAGCTGGAGGAACATTTGTATCTGGGACATAGCCAAAATATTTGATCTGGTTAGCTGTCTGCCTTGTGTTCACATAAACCTCTAAACCACAAATTGAGTTAAAATTTGAGCCACAGCTTAAATTAGGTAACAGTTTATTTTTAATGAGCTACAGAAGAAACTAGAAGTTCTTGCTAATTTTTAAGGAAGAAAATTGTGTTAGCAGTGAGGACATGTTGTCCATGCTACTGAAATATCTTCATTGAGTGGTCTTTGATCTTGTGAAAGCTAAGGGAAACACTAGCTTGCCTAGGGTTTATTGGCTTTAAGACAAGAGGCCTTGAGAGGTTGCTAGTTGTCAGAACCCTGTGTGACCTTGATAAAAGTTGTTTTACGATCTCATACTAACCAGGGCTTGTTGCACTCTAGTGCAAATTGGCCTCGTGCCTGCACCGCCTGCTTGTTGGGTTGCCTCCAGGTAAGCTGAGAAGCTCCTCTGGCAGGCTGCAGGAAGGAACACTTTGCACTGGTTACTTACTCCCAAAGGTGTGAGCGTTCCGTGTCGGGGAGTCAAACTTGCCACCTTAGAAAGAGTCCCTGCTGTAGCTTTGGGATTCTCACTTCCCCAGAGCAGCATGCCCCCTCCTGATCGCTGAATCAGCAGCCTATTGATACATGTGGGTATCTCCTGATGGGCAGGTGCTATATGGCAATTAGTTTTAATTTGTTGATTTATGGCCTGATTGTGGTATTCTCTGTACAGCAAGGGAGTGTCTTGGCACTACTGACTCCACTTCCTTCCTCTGTTCTTTTCTGTCCTTCCTCTTCACTCAGTACTGGTTCTGTGACTTCTTTCCCCACAGTAACCTCCAGTTCTCAGGAGCTATACTTGCCCAAACCTGTTTCTTGCATTAAAATCAGTAATTCTTTCGCTAATGCTAGCATTGAAGTCACGTAACTGGGGATTGGATTTGACACTCTCATCAGACTTATATGGGACAGAGGAGTTCACTCCTCTGAGTCACTGTTCCAGGGCTGGCTGCAGGCGTCGTTACATCTATTATTCATTTCACATTTGGGAGGTTATTGCTGCAACTACAGCAGCTAGAAACATACTTTTGAAAATGAAAGTTTTAATTTCAGAGACTTCAGCAAGGCATTGTGGAGTGTCTGCCTGACCTAAGGGTTTCTCAGAGCTGAGTCTGAAGAAGGGGAAACCCCTTTCTGCATTCCTTTTCTCAGGGACATGTTCAGACCTAGATAATACTTTGTATTCTTACATAAACTCATTCTACAGGAATTGGATGGCAGATAAGATGTATGGGAGCTAATGATACAATATTTACTGATGCAGCAGCAGTTAAAGGTAATTCTAATGAGTCATTCCATTTAGGAATTCGCACTGCCTGTTTTTCTGAATTTGTTCTGAGGATAAGAATTTTCTTTTCGGTAGAGCTTCCTGACAAATTTTCTAAATAACCAACAGTATTTAAGTCTATGCAGTCCATTGACTTATGGTTAGTATTGGATACTTAGCTGCTGTTTTATCATTGAAAATCATCCGTATCTAAATCAGTAAGTGCACAGTGGTCTTGATTTTTTAAAAAATATTATATAAGTTAACAGACTAAAATCAGCGATCTTCTAAAATAGAAATCAGAATCAATTGAGACTAGCTAAGGTAGCCCATTAGATTTAATGGCAAAGTAGAGAAGAGAATGCCTTCTAGCTAGGTAATGATTTTGTTGATCAGATACTCATCAGCTGCTTTGTCAGTAAAGAAACCCACATTTGCTTAGTAAAGGATTAAATGAAACAGTGAGCACTTCCTAACTTTGATGTTTATGAAGATGCAAGCCAGGGATATTACCATTTATAATAGTTTACTGATGTAGGACAGGGATGTTCTAATTGCAGGAACAATAAAAAACTATCCTTCTGGGCTATATGTGTGGGCAGATTCATGGTAATTAGGACAGAATAGTCAAAAAGAAGGCTACCCCCTGGTAATGGGTGGTGTATCAAGCTACGCTGTCCACCTCTGCTCATGTTCCAACCTCTGATTAAAAAAAAGACATAATGTAGGACAAAGATCAGAGACAAATCCTGCCTCTTAAGGATAATAGCCCTGGGTTCTGCAATTAATTGCAGGAAGGAGAGAGGGTCTTGCATGAATTTCAAAAGGAAAGTAGCTTCATCTGAACTGATGCACATTACTTAAGCTGCAGACATATTCCTCATCAAAATAAGCCCATTATATAGCAGTAGCAGCTGTGAGCCATTATTAATATTTAACGCTCTTAGCAGGGGTTACTATGGGTTCATGTAATAAGGTTACAAGACAGTGTGGGAATATCATGTGCTGTGAGCTTGCATTCTCAGAGCTTTTCTGGCTTTGTATAAAGTTGTGGTGAGATTTTATTTATTCTCCTTTCCTACCATTTGCAGAGGCTGAGTATCTTCCTCTGCTGCATTGTAGTGCATGATTATCCATTCTTCCTTGCCTCAAGCTTTACTTATGCATCACCTGCTCTTTAGTAATGGGAATGTAGGAAGTCCCATGCTGGTAGGAGCAGTCTTGTGCAGGAAAGGATGCAAATGTTTGGGTCCTGTGGTGAGGGCTGGCTTGTGCTATCACCAATGTGTTCTGCTTCCTCCAACCATGTGGGTTTTGGTGTGATCTGCTGTACAATGATGATAGCAGTCACCCTCCTTTTCCTAACTACATATTTTGACTAATACTTGTTTTCTGCCTGTTCATGCTGTTAGGGCAGGCAGTTCTTGGCAATTTTGGTCCTTTCCACTGAAAATAGGTGGCCTGAACATGCAAGGTGGAATCACCATGTTTTGCACATCTGTGTCTGAGAGGGGATCATCCATGGCTGTATTAGACCATGGGTCATGTGGCCAGCAGGCAGTACCCAGCATAGCACAGGGGACTTGGCAGGCAGTGAGTTGCTGCTGGCTTTGGTTTGGAGGAGTGTGGGACAAGCTGTCCACTGGCTCTTCAGGGGCAGCCTCTGGCCTTCAGGCTCTCTTTTTGCTCAGGTCTTTTTTGGATTTTTTTGTTGTTTTTACGTTAAGTCATAAAATCTGTCTGGTTAGTAAGTGATTGGGCAGTGAAGTCAACGATGCAGAAAGAGGAAATATTTGGAGCAGCAGCATATGTATCCTCTAACATCATAAACTGCATAAAATGCTGTTGTAGCCCAAGAAGCAATTGTTAGTAAAGTGCCTTAGGACAGTATCTGCTGTCCTTCAATGACTTCTGGGTTAAATGTATTGAAATTAGAACTAAAATGTCAGACTATAGCCTTCCTTAAATTAATGCTTTGCTGATGATGTATGTAACCTCAAATTACGTGTAGCAGATGAATACGTGTTGACTAGCTTCATAATGTGTCAATAGCATGGTCCCTTTTACACTGTTCAGCCAGCATATTAGTGACAGGAGATGTTGGCAAAGTAACTTTTACCTCCCAAGATGGAGTATAGATTTGCAGGTGGTGATGCCTTATGTTACTTCTCTGTTGTTGTCCATGTTAACCCTGCTGCAAGACAATGGCAGCACGTCAAGCTCATTTTGGAAGGGGAGGAATGTGGAGAGGGATGCCAGAAATAAAGCGCTGAAAACGTGGAGGGTAATGAGTGAAGATCGGACAATTTTTGAGTGATTCTGTTATCATTGCACTTCATAACACCACGTTTGATTTCAATTTCCAGAGTGAAATTAATGTCAAAATAATTTCTTGCATAGTGCATTGGAATATTAGTCATTGGAGAATACTTGTGAGTTTCAACATGTTTTTAGTTTAGCTTCTGTACGTGCTTCTGTATGGCTCACCTGCCCATGCTAACTGCTGCTCCCCATAAGCTTCCTCTGTTTACATGCACCTGCACCCCAGCTAAGGCAGGATCCTCACCGTTATCCAGCTCTGCCATTGCTGCTGAGCCTTCTGGTGCCAAGTTAACAATAATGTCTTCCTTTCCCTGCTGAATTCAAATTCAATGCAATTAACCCCTGCTATAGCCTCTTTTCATTAAAAAAGCAATGAATACAGTAAATCTGGATGTAATATGAGAGTTAATGGCACCTCCACTGACGTGTAAAACCAACAATGAGCATCAGAAAGACAGCTCTGTCATGTGGGAGAGCTGTGCAAAATAGCCAGAGGGATGGTAATAAGGAGGTGTTTTGTCTTCGTTACTTCTCTGTGAGTGGCTTTTCCGACATTTTCACTTGGAGACTATTTTATTGGAAAATCACTGTAAACAGGTGATTCACCACTAGAAAAGGTTTATTCATACAGACATATATTAAAAAACAAAAAAAAAAATCAGTCCCCAGTCAGTGGGGGTTTTTCTTTAAAGTGTCATTATGCACCTCACTTTGCCAAAGTAGTTCCAGTCACAGCTCTGTCTAGAGCCAAAGGGAACTTTCTTAATTAAGTGAAGAACCACAGAGGAAAAGACTGCTTTACATATATATGTTAGTACAATTCCTTTTTTTAGGCTTATTTTTACCAACAGTTTCTTATAACCTGTTCAAACAGGTCACAAATAACTTGTGTATTTTATACATGCCTTTAGATTTGTTTTAGCTCAGGAAGACTTACAAAAACGAAACATCCCTTTTAACCCTTCTCTCAATCTTAGGGTTCAGTACAAGAGTGATGAACTAGTGATTTCAAAGACATCTGCCTTTTATCAAAGTGTACCTCAAACTGCTTCATCAGGGAATACAAAGAATCTGCCCAGAAATTCCCCAAGAACATGACTGAAGTCAGCAGGCATGCAAAAAACATCCAGGTCAGAATATCAAGCTTTTCATCTCCGTGTGCTACCCACTAAAACTATACTTATTCTCCCTTATGGCTGCTTATTGACCCTATTTCTCTTCAGTGTCCATCCTCATCCTACATTTCCATCTTTTTGCTGCCGTTTCTCCTCCTTTAGGTTGGATCTGGCTTCAGCTGTGAAGTTGAAGTGTTCTAAAACAGAATCTGAACTTCCAGTGGATTCAGTCTGTCCTCTAGACTCCAGTTGCACTCTGTGGACTCACTCAGGTGATGAAGAGTGTAACTTTGAAATTCAAACTGTAAATCTTCATCTACCTTCAGATATCCCAACAGCCCCCTGCCCACTTGAAAGAAGAGCTGCAAGGAGCATACGGATGCTTTCTCTTGCATATATGCCTGTGTCTGGAGGAAAATTAACTTGGAAAGAGGAACAGTTGAACATAAGGGGGAAAGGGTTCTGTTTGTGAATATTTTCCTTCAAGGAAAAACAAAGTTTGACTCTTGCCTTGGAAAGAGCAACTCAAATTAGGTTTATCTGCTGAGTCAATTCTGAAATTACCTGCCTTCATTAAGTGCAGAAGAACCTTAGATTACAGCATCCTGAATGTGGTGGCCTTTGTGATGCTCCTCTGAGAGCAGCCTGTCACTTGTAAGAAGAAAGCTGCTCTTTGAATAAGAAGACCCAACAGTGCTGAGGGTGCATTTGATGCTGTGTGGCAAGTTAGTATTCCAAGAGCTCATTTTGCCTTCCAGGATGTTTACTAGCATATATTTTCTTCCTGTGGAAATATTTTAATTTGGCCTAGTTGGCCCTATGGTGTCATTCAGTGTCCAAAACTGAAGTATGTTTTTGGCCTGTGACTATTTTTAGTGGGTGTAAATAAGGCACTGATCCAGCAGTGTTCATGCTTTTTATTACAGGCTTCTCACATTGGGCAGTTGGCCTTAGAAGTATTACAGTGGCGTTACTGGAAGCAAGAAGGTGATGATGGACCAAGTGGGTCATTTGTTTGTATCCGGACAGTATCTGGGTGCTCTTCTTTAGCTTTTAAAGTCACAACTGTACAACAACTTTCTCTGATCTTGTAGAAGGCAGTTGACTGATCTGAGTGAAAACTAACTTTTTCCCTTTCTCAGATGAATTGTTCCCACTGGGGACGAGGGTAGAAGATGAGGGTGTGGGTGCATCTGGCTTTCCTTCTGGTGGGTAAGACATGCAAACTACAGTGGCTATACAGTCTCTGCTCTTATGTACCTGGTATTGACCTCTTATTTCTTCATTGCTTACACTTCAGTATCTGCTCATATTGCCACCCTTTTTATATAGAAACAGAAAGCTTTAAGATCAACATGCAAACAAAATCTTCATGGTGAGCTAAAGCAGTCCAGCAGTTTGGTGTCATTCATCTTCGTTCCCATGGCTTTTCTACTGAAATGCTGCCCTCGAGTGGCGACCAGTTGATCGATCTCAACTGTAGATCGAGCCGTTCTTCCTGCCGGGCTGGTGCCCTGTGTGCTCCTTTTGGGGTGACTGTCCCCAGCATCCCAGTCCCCCGGAGCACAGCAGGGCTCCAGAGGCAGCATTCAGCCGAAGCCAGCTGCTCGGCCCACTCTCTGCACTGACTAGTTAGCAAACTTTCCAAGTGATGTTACAGCACAGCAGCTTGAAATCCCTGGTGGCAACGGTGTCCTCAGCTTTTACAAGAAAAGGTAGAACTGTAATTCTGAAGGAAATGTAATGATTTCAGATGCTACTTTGACCACAAACCCTCTAGATTTAATTTATATGAATGCTTCTTCCAGTAGCTCTGTTGTGCTGTTTCTGGAGTATAGTTCATGGCTTTAACACAGAAACTGTGCCTTTGTTGAAGAGTGTTTTTCTGTGATTAGGTAAAGATCTCCGAGCTTGTTTAAGCAGTACTTCTATTGTGCTCTTTGAGTCTCCCCACAGCATCTTATAACTTCCTTTCTAGTAGACCCTGAGCAGGCTCAAGATAGTCTCTGACAATGTGGCACTTATGGGCAAAATATCATGTAACAAAGGTCCTGTATGAAGGTAGCTTCTGAATGAGCTCTAGAGCACCCCAACAGTTTATTAAGTCAGATTAGAAGATGAAGACTTAATAAAGGGATAAAAGTGTCTTGTGGGAAAGCGACTTGAGGTGTTGTTACTGCTTTCAGTCTCACACTATGCCTCTCTGCTAAGGTTACAGTCTTTACAGCAGTTTTGCTAGAAGCATAAGGACGCTGGCTGCTCAGCCAGTAAGTCATAGCTTAGTGTACTGGTTTAACTCAGAGACACTTGTTTTTCTGGGCCACTGAAAAGTGTGTCATATGCGACTTGTTTTGCCTGCAAGTTAAAAAGCAAAACAAATATGAGAAAGGGTTTTTATGTGAAGGTAGTTATGTCTTTTGGCAGGACTTTGGGTTTAGCATTCCCAGGGTAAAGAGTACTCCATATTTCCATGCTTCATTGTAGACCAATTGTTCAAAAGGATAGATAATCCTACCTATAGATTATTAACTCTTCCAGCAAGTACTGAGTGTTTCCTGTTGGGAATATTCTTATGTTTTCATCTCTTCCTAAAGACAGAGAATAGTGTTTTTCTTATGTCCTGTAAACTTCTGTCATCCTGCACAACATGCAAATGCCGTACTTTCTGCATTAAAACATCTAATTAGGGATAGGCTTTTTCAAGCATCAGTATAGTTTGTGGAGTCAGATATGGGTATTTAAGTTCATTGTAATTAGAATAGCTTCTTCCTTCTCAGAGAATTTCAGCTGCAGAGTCCCTTCTAGGGCGCCCTTCAAGACTGATTAGGTGTGCGAGCCTTCCCTACTTCCCTGTTCCTTCTGAATTTTCTTAGGTGCCAGTCTGATCCTTTTTGTTTTTCAGCTAGTATCCCTCCTCACTGCTCAGCCCTCATCCCGTAAAGTACTTGCTGCAATGACCAGCTAATTCTTGCTCACTGTCCTTTGGGTGACCAGTCTTCACGGTAGTTGTGCCTATGTGTGTATGAATATATGGCATGTACATGAAGGACTCTGAGAGCCTCTGTATGAAATATCTATGTCAAACATTGCCAGTAAAATAATCTCCCTCATGATTTGACTCAGCTGAAGACTGCCCATACTGTAGAGCTCTCTCAGAAATTATTTACGACTCTATTTCTAGTTGCTGAGAGCTCCTTAATTAGGACTCTGGTACTGGACATAAAATGAGATTTTTTCCAAATGACTGTAGTGTCACTTCATGTGCTTTTACTCAGTGCTCTCCAAAATCCCATCAAAACAGAGTAAAGTATGGGAAGACTGTCTGGGGCATTATTACCACAGGTAAGAATATAGAAAGGAAAAGTCCAGAATATTATGGCAGTAAAGCAGGTACATAACTATTTTATGCTCTGAATTTGCAAACATGACTGTCAGACTTGCAAGCAGATGTCCTGGACAGCCAATTCCAGAGCTGAAGTTAGTAAATTGGGTGTGTTCGAAGCAGTGGTTCTCTCTAATATTAAACCAGTGATAGGTCAGATGCTAAATGCCAATGACTAGGCTGTATGTATGGAGCACCGTTTGGACAACGGTGGTGCCTGGAAGCAGTCAATTTTCAGTAGACTTGCAACTGGAAGTACTTAGCTGGCCAGAGCCACGATGAGAGGAGGCAGAGTCTCTCTTTTAGCTAGACTGTACTAGTTACATTAGATTTCACATTTATTTCTGATATTTTGCATTTCTAATAAATGTGAATACATTTGGATACATTTAATCCATTCCTTAAATTAAATTTGATTTCATGCATTTAATTTTGGTACACTAACAATTTTCAATAAATGTGAATTAATTAAATGTATCAAAACTGGAAGCCAATGTATGTGTTTTGGTGGGCAGGTCATCTATATAATGTCATTATAACCTTACAGTATAACAATGCTGGATTTATGCCCAAACACCCATGAGTATATCAAATTGGTGGGTTTTTACACTGAAACAATGGGTGCAAACACAAGAGGTAAAATATACAGTGGCATAGAGTAATGCGTAGGAACATTAGACTAATATGATCAGTCAGAAAGAAACAGATGATTAGTAGTTTCATTGTTAGGATTCATATTTAAATTGCCTGGTTCTGTTGTAAAAGAAATGAGATCAAAGAAAATTAAATATTTTGCTTAATAGGTGAAGTGAATTTGAATGGGGAATTTTTGTCTGAAAGCTTTCTGTAGTGATTACTCTTTGCTACAGAGTTTAGATGCAGTATGGTGGCAGATTAAGTGAGACGGTGAAACCTGAATTGGAGCAGGGACCCGTTGATTTGTTTGCTGCTTACATCAAATAACCCTTGCTCCCCTTGAATTTTGAGATTTGGTCATGCATAACATCACCTATGCTAGTGTCTTGTGTCCTTGTAAAGATAACTTGAAAAGAAACAAAGGAAGCAAAATGGAGAACGTTGGTAAAATAGGAGCACTTGCTCCTTGTAATTCAGTGCAGAAAAGCATTTCCCCTTCCCTTCCCTGGCTAAAGTCCTCAATATACTTTTGGCTTTAGTTTCCAAGCGCAGACCAGCATCCATTTGTTACTGTACAAAGAATCTGTGTATGACACTAACTGGACCTGGCAGCTCCTTTCTAAAATAGACTGTTGCAATCTGTCACTTTATTCTTTGGCACCAGGGATTTTCATTTTCCTGAGATGAACTCCACTGCCCGCCATCCAACCCAATGGAGTGGAAGAACCACAGAACAAACTGCTGCCATCAGCAAATTCACCTGAATGGAGTGGTTTGTGAGACCTCCCTTGTCCTGTGGGGGTCCTGTCATTCACAGCAGCCGAACAAATATTGTCAAGACAGCAAGTGAGCCAATGGGAGGAATTACCTGAAAGACCCCAAACATTTCATGCAAATACCTGTGCTGTTCTTAGTCATATCAATTTGCTGGTACATGCCTCACATCACCTTTCCTGTTAAGCAATTCTTTCAAGCTGCTCTGAATCATTTCCTAACTCCATGTCACATGAAGAGCCTGAAAAAGTATCTTCAGCTTCCCAGAATCAGTCTGCTGCTGTTTCCTGGTGAGCATCCCTGGCAAGTTTCTTTCTGTAGGACATGCTTATGGAGTTAATTAGCATTTAGTATCAGGGTTGACTTTCTTGTAAAATTATATTAAACCCTTAAGGCCTATCTGCTTGTTACACTGGTTATGGTTGACAAGATGTTTTTCTCCATCAAAAAATACAGTTCAATTACAAGAGTAGTACCACTAAGTGATGCCTTTGTTCACTTTGTTTGGTATCTGCATGCCACATAAAAAAGGAAAGAGAAGGTGAAGGAGGTGGAGCACAAGGTAAAGGAATCCATCAGAAGAATAAAATGGTCAGGAGCTGTGTTTTGAGCATGTACAAAACATGAATTTTTACTCTGCAGCTCCATAGGTGGGAACAGAAGCTCAAAAGCTTCAAGCCCAAGTCAGGAGTACGGTCAGAGCAGCCTTGTGGAAGCCAGTCTTTGTAAAGATATGTCTGTGCCTCTCCAACGAACTTGTGTGAGGAAGTAAAAAATGGTTAGTGGTGTGATTTGGTCTTTGTCTTGCATGGACCCTGAGGGATTAGGATGGCATGTGGGATGGAGAGTCAAACCCTTTTGGTGCCTCTGTGCCTCTGCCTCTGTCTCACATTATCATGTGAGAGAATGTGACTCTGCAAAAAGAGCAGCCTAGACTTTATTTCTCCTCACTCCACTTCCATGTATTTAGTCATGCAGATTAAATTTAATACTGACCACCAGTCTTTAATGCATGAATTGAGAAACAAGGAGTGAATATATTAATCTCTTGAGTGTTGTGACCTAGTTGCTATCTGCTTTCATTAATTGCTATATTAATTGTTGGGGTAAGATGTTAATTTTCCTTCATTAAAAGTTGCAATTCATTCTATCGGTGTACTTCTGTTCAGTCATGTGACCAATGAGAATGAAATGTAAATTGAGTATCAGGTATGCAAGAAAGAAAGAACTTTCTAAAAGTTCATGTATTCAGTACAAGTTAGTGCTGAGAAATACAGGAAATCAAAATAAAATCAGAAGTTGCTAAAATCGTGTTTCTCACAGGAAGATGTGACTGGATATCAAATATCTCTTAGGGCACAATTTTTGTGAAGTTGCAGGGTTTTTCACCTCCTATCAAGTGCATTTGCTCATCTTAGTGAATATTTGTACAAATGGCTCAAACAACATGGGAACTCTTATAGTAAACAATTATATGCCTCCTAGGGTAATAATGAGTGCCTTAAAATTAGCAGGCAGAAGGATAATGTTCAGCAGTAGTTCCGAGATACTGGCTCTGAATTAGGTGCTAAAATTGGAATCTTAATTCACAGCTTTGAATAGGAAAAAGATGGGTTTGAACAAGAATTAGGTTCTTTGTTTTAACTGGCAAAAATAACTTTCTTGAAGGAAAAGGTATTGTGAACTGCTCTTCAGCTAGCTTGGTTATAGATTGTTCAGCCTGTTTTACTGAAGTAGAATTAATAGACGTGTTTAATCATCCTGTGAATTGGGATCATTATTTTAGTATAGTCATAACTACAAAGAAAAATGTTAATCACTGAGATTGGATTATGCAGTGACCTTTTAAATCCATGGTGTTTGCAGCTATTAGTCTTGCTTCAAAGTAGGAGTTGGAAAGAACTTTCAGTAGTGGACCTTTTGGAAATAGTTTAAATGCTTCTGTTCCTGTCCAAAAAAATAGCAGTCAAATTAAAGAAATGCTGAAGCTACTGATTTTTTAATTCTTTGTATAGTCAACACCATGAAGACACATAATGTTCTCCAGTGCCTCAGTGTCCTGAGAAAGCAGCAGTTTTCAGCTTTTGTTTATAAACTTGTAAACTTCATTTTCTTTTTTTGTTGATTAAAAGGACTTGATGTTTTGGTTTGGTATTTTATATTAAATCTGAAAGTGGAAACAAGAAACCCCGTTTCTTTCAGGCAGATCTTTTTCTGCAGTAGGACTGAAGCTGCTTATGATTGTAGGTCAGTGGGTCTGATGGTACTGGTCACCTGTATGGGGTTTCTGTGGGGAAAGCACCTGCAAAGAAAGAAGGGTTTCTATGGAGCGCAGGGGGGTGAAGACCAGGAGGTGAGGAGTCCTTGCTCTGCTGTGGAGGCTGAGTGAGGTCCCTGGACAGTCAGTCTTGCCTGGGCTGGTCCTGTCTGACTGCAGGTGCTTTAAGAGGTACCTGGGCTTGAGGTCACTGGAGAGAGAAAAGTACATGAAGGTGCTTCTGGGCTTCTATACCATAGGTGCAATGGAGCCAGACACGCGCTTGTAATTTTGAACTCTAAACCAGAAATACCAAAACTGCGGGTTTAGTGTCCTGTCTTTTGCTTCTGCTGGGTATTTGGGCTCACATGGCATGCTGGGGCCTCCTATTCAGCCCCAGGCTACTAGGCTCTGTAAAATATAAATAGCTGTTACAAATGCACATGCAATCTTTAGAGCTAGTTTTGTAGCTTTTAATTGACCTGAGTGATTATCTAACAGTGAGAGCACTACCTGAGCTCATCCAGTGCAGGGCTTAGACTCATCTTCTTAAAAGCCTCTTTATGAATCATAACTCTTTCTGTCCTTGAATAACATAAAATCTAACAGCATTGCAAATCTTAAGATTAAGAGTCCAAACCTCTTAATGATGGCTGGTTTTGACGCATATCTGGAGAAGTAGGTACCATTACTCTTCCTCACTTGGACTACATCCCTACATCCATTTTGTAACATCCTGTAGTTTTGTTTCATCACCAACTCCTGCCCTGGCTCTGTAAACAGGCAGGTTACTACTGGTCAATGTTAAATCTGGCAAATGTGTAAATCAGGTAGTCTGTGTTCAGAGCTGAAATTTCAAAGTGAAGCCTGTGAGGATTAGGCAAGGATTGAATTTATTTTTCCAGAAGTGATTACGCTAGAACATATTTCTCTGCAGTGGACAACATCGTGCCATACTGGTAATTCAATCACTCTTCTAACTAACAGGAATTCTCCCAGCAGGTGTTTTTGCTTGCAAGGATTTATGCTCATCATTTCTATTGCCAACATATTCTCTGTGCATAAAATCTACCTTAGCTTCATCGACAGCTTGTAGTTTCATTTTAAGGTATCAGCTATTACAGTAGTTTATCCATGTTGGTCTTCCATCTTGTCTCTATTCTCTCAGGCTCTCTAGTCCTTCTCATGAACCCAGGTTTTGACAGAGCAGCAGCACTTCCTTTTCCTTCAGTCTTCCTGCACGTGGCTGTGTTTTGGGTGGTTACATCTGGTTTGGGGATGGGGCTGCTGTTGTTTCAGCTGTGCCCTGACACAGAGCAGCGTGGTTGCTCCTTGTAGCTGGATGGCAGTTACTGTTAATTTCCAGTGATTTTCAGGAGACTTAGGCCATGAACGGCATCAGTTTCTACTGTTTTTTGTGTTGTCTGCTAACAAGAGCATGGACTCTGATTAGTCTGTCTTCAAGTCAAATCTTTCAAGTCAGTTTGAACTGGGTTCAAATTAAAATCATGATTCTTCTCCCAATTTGCATATGTAAATGGGATGAGATCAAAACCAGAGCTCAGTATTCTTTATTACAACTGGACTGGACATGTTGAAGAATAAGTTTGATCTTCCCTGTGTCATTCTGGCAACAATACCTGTGATTAGGTTAGTTCTACCTTGTTAACATCAAACCCCACTGTGTCTCTGATATGAAGTGCAGGTCAGGTAAATGTCCTCTCATTGGAGAAAACATTTTGGTAGTCATGTTTTTCATCTGCACCCAGACAGGTTTTTCTCTACAGCTTTCATTCAAGAGAAAGTGATAATCTGGAGAAAGAATGTGTCCCTGCTCCTCCCTGAGCCAAAATAAATCCTCAACTCTTTAGATTGTCCTCAGGAATTTCTTCTGGGCAGTTCAGTCATTTAGCCCTAGGAAGGCAAGTTCTGCAGGAGTCCTGAACCGTGGGCAAGTGTTTTCTGGGAGACACTCAGCAGCAGCTGAGGAGTGGGAAGTCCAGATGCTGATTTACATCACTCAGTGCTGGGATTAAAATGGGGAGCTCTTCACAAACCACAGCTTTTAGCTTGGTATTATCTGGAGAAGTCTTTTGTGCTATCTACATTAAGGGAAAAGCACTTCAGACTTTGAACCTTGAAGTCAAATTGTAAAGTCTTGAAAGAACAGAGCTGTGGTTGTATCCCCCACACTGCAGATCCTTTCTTGCTATGGACATCAGGCAATTAGGGGGACAATGCTAGTCTCATTCTCCTGCTTCCTATTGCATACTTTATATGTATTAGTAGCACCATTTATTTTTAAACCTATTTTATGTATGTAAAGCAGAGATCAACCTGAGTGCTTTTAGTTAAAGGGAAAATGGAGATTCTCAATGCAGTGCCATTAACTGTTGTTGGTAGATCTGCAGCCCTTTCCCTGGCGGCATAAAAATGGTTGGGAGCAGGAGGTATCACCTGGAAAGGTCATGCAAAGAGTGAGGAGATTTGGGCTCTGTAATATGACTAGAGATTTCTTTTGGTGTATCTGAAGGGGGAATGAGGATCAGTGACCATGTGCATATAGTTATGGTATATGTAATGGCCTTGTGATTAAGCACACGGTACAGCTGAACAGTTCTGAATACTTACAATGGGTAAGTATTCAAATTCTGGCTATGCAATCATCTAGGGATGAGTTTAAAAATGTTTAAATCAGGCCTGCAAGAAAGCAGGGTTTTCACATCTAAAAAAGCAAATTGCTTCACGTTTTAGGTTTTTTTTTTTTTCCTGACTATTTTCTTGTCTTCCTTGCACATTTAGTTATTTAGTCTATAGAACTTACAGGCTGGTCTGTTACTCCAGGCTGTGAGTTTCATGATTAAAAGTGGATCTTTACATTACCTGTTGTATACATTGTTTCAAGTTGATTTGCCTTTATTAAAAAATTACTTTTAACTTCCACTCTGGATTCATGTCTCCCCATAGTGCGTGCTATGACTGGAATTTCCTTTGTTATGAACAGTTTCAAAAGATTAATTGCTAAAAATTACAAGTGTGTAAAGGGTTAGCCTTCCTTGTCTTTGATTTTGCATCTCTTTTTCCCAAATGATTGCTTGTATAGACTTTCGCCCAATACTGAAACAGCAAAACCCCACAATGTTTCCAACTGTGTCTTCAATTTTGAGCTCTGTGCTATAGTTATTTCTAGCCTGTAATCTGTAGGTTCCTGAAGGTTAGTGACCTACTGTCCATCTACCACAGTACGTAAACTTATTTGGGTAGGTCTCAGTCACCCCACTGGGAGGAAAGTGGACAAACCCTGACCTCTTTCTCCCATGATCAATGATACAACCAAGGTTGAGAGCTTCTGATTCCAAGCCTAACTTTTCCTTCCTTGCTCTGATGCTGAAGGGACTTTCTGAATGTTAGAGGCTGACAGCTGCTGGCAGTGACTCTTAGGTTCTTTAGTGATGAGCACACAGGCTCTGGGCAGATCTATTTGGTGTCCATCTACTTGGCAGTGGTTGCACTAGCAGCTATACCCAGCCCTTCTTCATCAGTGCTCCTTGAAGCTCAGGGCTTTTTCCTATACGCTATTTGGACCAGCTGTAATCTCTGCTGTTGGCTGTCTGAAGTCTTTCAATGGCTTGCCTAGGGAGAAAGGCAGGAGTGAGAATCAAGCCATTAATTAAAGGCTGCCTGGTCTGAGTAATTCAATGGTTAAAGCCCAGTTGCCATGGCAGCACTTCCCCTGCATGCTCCTGCCTGAGTCACAGCTCCTCCTGCTCCCCTCTGCCTCACTGGGGTGCCCGGCTGCCTGCGTACGGAGCGGGGACACAGCTCTCTTGCTTGCCCAGGCACTGAGCAAAGACTTCAGTGACTCACGGCAGAGATCAGAGGGGAAGGAGAAGGATTACTGCAGCCCCAATGAACTCCACTGGAAAACAAATGCGTGACTGGTGGAGAAATCTTCGTTGACAGGGTAGTGCATCAGGCTCTGTAGGAGCTGCTACAGGAAATGTCAAGGGAACTTCTATTTTTAACATTCTGTTGGGTGAAGAGGGAAAAAGTTATTGAATGTATCTGTGCCTCAGTTCCCACCTCTGTAGTGTGTTAAGGATGTGTACGGTACTCACTGAGTACTTTTAAATGTTTCCACCAAAACTCTTCGGCAAAATGCAGCAAACTATGATTTTGAAACAGTTTGAAGATGGCCCAAAAATTGAAATGTCATCCATACCAGTCAAAAGGGGAGTGCAATTGATAGTCACCCCTTCTAAAGCAAGCTTATTTTCTAACTGTAAAGTTAACATTGGAGAGGATGTTCTTAGGATCAGTAACCTGAGGTAGCCATTAATCCACAGTTCAGAGGACTGTGTAAAGATGCATAACCCCCAAAATATTAATTTATGTGCTTTATGTATTCCTCAGCTCTGCAAAAATCTGTGCATTTACAGCGAGGCCCACACATTGAGCCCAAATTCAGTCCTGCCTCCGCTCCCCCTTCAGTTAACTGTAAGTAATGCATTTGTCATCCTGTGACTGTTACTGGAGGGAAATCTGCTGTGTTCCCTCTCCCTGAGAAAGCAGCCACCAGTGCTAACCTCCCTGATGCCACAGCAGGAGAGTGAGGAGCTGCACCATGCAGGGCACCCCACTGAATGCCAGCGCTCATGTCACAGCTCACTTTCTCATTCCTTCTGGTTGTAAAACTTGCTGAGGGTAATGTCATCATTTGCCTTTCCGATAAATTGATGTTAATTAATAGTGCATGACTGTGGCGTTTCCAACAGAGTACATGTGCATTGCCTGTAAAAATACAGTGGGCTAACCCAATTTTCTGACAATGAGCCTGCAAGAATGGGCACTAACTTGCTGCTTGCTGGGGCCTTCCTTCCCAGTGTAGGAATATTGTTTGTGTCCTGTGCCACAGCTAGGAGAGGATTTCCAAATATAGCTCAGACTAACAGCAGCATTTATTCTAAACTCCTACCAGGTAGATGCAATCGGTTTAGGCACCATCAGCAGTTTGGTGATTACTGCAGGTGCTGGGCATGGTCTGAGTGAAAGCAGTGAGAATGTGCTTGCTAACTTGGACGGTGATGAGGTTAAACCCTGGCTGTGCAGTGCCAGGTTCCTCAGACCTGCGCTGAGAGTTTTACTGTATGTACCCTTTGTGGTATCTACATTCTTTGGAGGTAAATGTCTCTTTCATTTTAGAGCAGCTTTCCTCAGGGGAGGAGATTCAAGGGGTCATCCAGAGGGCTGATTAGCTTGGCACTGTTTTAAGCATTTTCAAGTAAATTAGCCTGTTGAGGTCTCCTTTGTTAAGTTCCAAACAGAGCGAATGATTGGGCTCGGTGTGAACATCCGGCAAAGGATGCAGAAGGTTGGTGCCAATGCTGTTTTAGTATCTCTGGCAGGTCTTGTGTGCCAAACTGCTCATGTGTCCAGAGGTAAACTTAATCACCAGCTCAGAGTTAATATCCTCTGCCCCAGCTGAGCTGACAGAGACCATAGTCTTTTTACTTCCTCTGTAGCAGGTGGATTTTACTTTCAGCACATGGAAATACCTGCTTATGTTGTACTAAATTCTTTTCTGCCATCGCATCACTTATTCTCTGGAACATAGTTAAAAGAAAAGTAATAAAGTAGTAAATTACAGGCTGGGTACTGGCATGCAATTTAAGGATAGCAGATACACAAGAAGCCAGACTAGGTGGCCCCATGGTCCTTCTTATAGAAAAATGAGACCCAATAAGATCATTATTATAAAGCAACAAGCAATTTTGAAGCAACAGAAGCTGACAGTAGCTCATGGGCAAAGCTGTGACCTGTATCACCAGGATGATTAAGTACCTACATGGCCTTGGCGATAGTTTATGCAACGCAGACATGAGTGCCATAGCTGGACGCTACAATGACTATGTGCACCAATGGAAAAACAAGAAGCAAAACTTTTTGCAAGTCTCCTCCTCAGTAACCAGGTCTCCTCCTTGGATATTTTTACAGTGATTCATTCCAACTCCAAGCTAGCAAGACAGCCCAGTGAGTCCTTCACAGGACCAGCAGGTACTTCAGCTGGTGTCTCTGAGGACTTCTGCACTTCTCAGTACTGGCTGTGTGTGGGTTTGAGTCCTGTCTGACTTCAGGGCATGCAGAATCATGCCCCTTCTCCTCAAAAACAGTGTCTTTTCCATTGTACAAATACTTGAAGTAACTTGTTCTAACTTGTTCATTTAATTAAGAAGTCAATTTGAAAGCTTCAGAAGAGTGAAGGGAAATCATATTTTTAATTGGATTTTCTCATTGGTACAAAAATAGAATAGGAAATAACTAGAAGATATTAAATACAACTGTCTCATTTTAATGAAAAATGTATACCAAATGGAATCAAATACATTTTTGTTTAAATATAATCACATATCTTTTTTTAAACCTTCAGTCTTTCTCATCACAGAAATGATCTTTCAAACTCTATGAATTTCTAATGCTGGAAGGGACTCCAGCTCTTGGCAGGTGGCATAACTGCTTATGTCCCTGCTGGCTGCCTTTGTCGCAGCTGCTGAGCACTGCTGAGCTCATGAGCATCAAACTTCCATTTCCCTTCTGTCAGGCGCGCTGCTTTTGCTCCACAAATGTGTATGTGAGATTGGTACTCTGCAAAAAAGCACAGTAAGGGGAGCAACTTAAATGTGTGATAACTAGGTCCAGCTTCATAAGAGATGCTCTTGACCTTATTCCATGCTCAGAAGAGACGCCATAAACTTCCCTGTGGTGCATTTAAGAAGATGTCACAGTAGTTAACCTGGATCAACCAGTGCATTTGGAGTGTAAAGATGGCGAGAGCTTAACTGGAGCCGTAATCAGCAGCCGCAGAGCAATCAGTTCCGAAGACCAAAATTTAAAGGAGATTATTTTGAGGCGCTATCCTTATTTTCTAGTGAGCTCAACACATTTAGTGATGCCTTTTTTTTTTCCCCAAGCAGCCTGAACACATGCAGGAAAAAATACAGGCATGGAATAGAGCGACTGTGCCGCCTAGCGGGGCCAGGCAGCTGGGGGCGGGGGGGTGCAGGGGGAGACTCGCTGGCAGATCCAGCCCATGGCTCCTGTTTCTGCTCCTGAACGTGGAGTTTAGTGAACTGTAATAAGAAAATACATTTGAGCTCTAAGCAACCTAACTGATGTGGATGACTAACACCAGCACGGCCAGTGTGCCAGCACTGCTGGAGTACAAACTAGCCAAGAATGCCAACGCATTCACCAGACACTTGTATCCAGTGACCTCTTTCTCCACCATCATTGTCTGAAAGCTCTTAATGCTGATTTAGGCAGATGATGAGTATATAACCCTTTCATGGACAAGTGGCAGAATTAATGCAAGATTCTCAGGTTTGGGGAATTCTTTATATATTGTCTTCACCAGCTCTTGAGAGTTGAGGCAGCTTTTAGGTGACCTGCACATGTGGTGACAGCTGGAAAATAAACAATTTGCAGGTATGAAATGTTGTTTCCAGACTCTGTTCAATATAGTATCAATGCAGTCATTACCAGAAAAGATTAAGTGAAACAATACATGCAATTTTTTTTTTATCCAGCAGCCTTGTTTTCTCCTCATTTGCTCATTGAATGAGCCTACCTAATGTCAGACTCAATAAAGCCAGGCAGCTGGCTATAAGAAACAGACAGACCCTCATTAAGGGAGGCCCTTCATGCCGCTTTTGTTTGTGCTCATCTGCTTTACTGGAATGGACAAGAAAAGCATGAATATTTAAAGCACTTCGCTGTGACTGGGAACCAGCTGAACACAGTTCTGCTGGTTTTTCCCCTCCTCCTCTTCATCAAATAGGAAATCTCGAGTTCATTTATTGTTAGGCTCAATTCAGACATAAACAAACATTTGATATCTCTGGAACAGGTTAGAATGACAGAGATTCCTCGGTGGTTGTTGTTTTTAATGTGCAGATGCTGTCCTCTATTAAAGGAGTTAAAAACATGATTTGAGAGCTGCAGGGTGCTGTGGTTGCTCTCCAACAGCCTCACACCCAGCAGAGAACTTGCCCTGTGGTTTCTCTGTTCAGCATCAGTGCTCTCCCTGCACTGTGTTTGGGTGCCAGCCTTCTGCAGGCTTGGCAGCAGCTTGCCACTGGGCACGGAGTACAGAGCTGCGGCTAAAGAAACGCACAGGCAGACAGGTCAGAGCTACTGCAGTATGGCAGGAAACAGTCAACTTGCACCTTTGTTTTTTGATGTTGTATTAAAACTCCCTGGAGTCTCTCTATCAGTGAAAATTGAGGAGGTTTGACTTTTGGGCAGATATATTAAAACATGCCAGGGACCTTCTGCGTGGCAGCAGCAGGAGATTGATGGCCAGTAGTAAATGCAGCTCGCTGCAGTTCAGGCTGTCACTCTGTATCACATCCGTGGGGAGACTGACCTGGTATTCCTTGCAGAAAATGAAGCACCTGGGGTTTGCCCTGCTGTTGCTCAGGCTTGGGTGAGGAGTGAGCAGATTGGAATAGGAAAGATTGAAGACGCAGGCTCAGAGATTGTAAGAATAGTATCAAATCCTCTTTTGTAAATTACTTATTTTTCGACTGTTTGTACATGAAATTTTCATTCTGAAAAGAAACAAGTACAAGGGAAGAATCTGATTCCTAAAATAAAGGTTCAGATTGAGAAGGTGGGATACACTATTTGTGTTCCTTGGCATATCTTGCATTTGTAGGCAAAATCCCAGGGGACTTCAGCACAACTCCTGTAATGGAAGGGATGCAGGACCCAAACCAGTCTTTTTTCAAAAGCTATGAAGTATGTAGAAATAAAACCGTATCTTGGAGATAGAAAATGGTCTGCATGACCTTAGAGCTTCTCTGCAGCTGTATTCTCTGATTCCCTTATGACTGAGGATCTGGGAATTGCACTGCATAGTTCCCATGAGCACTCACTCTGATGTCAGGCTCCTCAAATCCTAGCAGAGCCACATACTGGGACACACATACCTCCTCTTCTTTCAATATGAGATTTCCTCATTTTCTTGAAATCTCTCATCCATTTTTTTTTGGCATGCAAGAGAGGAAAGGTAGAAAGACACTGTGAGATTTCAGGGTTAAGATACTGACATATGTGAAGGCGGTCTTTATGTAGGTAGGGAAGATGATTTTTTCTCTGTGTAAACTGAACTTCCCTGGGATTGCAGAGAGCACATTGTTCATGAGGAAATGTTCTGAAGTTTCTTTTTTAACTGTCTTTATGCACGTGTACTTATATGCACTTTGCAATGTGTTTTAACAAGCAGCTTAATTTCTAAAAGACAGTTTAACAGTTCTAAGGGTCAGTTTAACAATTCATCAACTCAGTCTACGCCTTTAGGCACTCTACAGCACTTGATTCCCTTGAAGCTTAGAACTGTGTATACCCTGGAAGAAATCAGTGTATGTTCTCGGTGTCAAATTCTAATGAGGCGCCATATGGAAGACTGCTGAGACACTGTGCGGACAAGAGATGGCAGGAAATAAGTGCCACTCTCCCTGATGCTCATGGAAAGGCTTTCTGAGTACAAACTAGCTGAGGAAGGATAATTTGATATAGTGCTTCCCCTCTGTTTTGGATGCAAGGCCCTCATCAGAGAATAGAGATTTTATGCATGCAACTTCACACAGTAGAATTGGATTCTAAATTTCACACAAAATAGTGAAATCTCTCTTCCCTGAGTTAGTGATGAAGGAAAAAAAAATCTAGTCTGTGCAGCTCCAATTGCAGCAACCTTTTATAAATTGCTCTCATTTTTTACTTCAAAAAAGAACTGCAGCCTGCAGAGATTTATTATTCCTCTGTCATGTAATTTCAGAGCTGTAGAAACCAAAACCAGAGCTAAAGAAAATACTAAGCATTGTAGAATAAGAGTTCTGTTTTTCAATTGTCTTCACTTTTCACTGTGTACTTATGGCATATATTAAAAAAATAATAAAAGAACACTAGTAATACAATCTAATCTCAGGATATGGGGCATAATTTTAGAAAGCATGTAAGTTCCAATGGGCATTGGGTACCAGATTCTTATGGTATGTAGCTGGCTAAGGACAAGAATTTATGTATCTGATGTATCTAAACTTATATTGCAGCTGGTGGGAGGTGGTACCTAGTCACTCCTAAAATTACCATGGGTTTTCATGTGCAGCTTTAGATGTCTAGATGCATCACAGAAATCTGATCCAAAGTATCTCAGATAGTGACACATTCTGAAAATGTGAAGTTTTCATTTCCCATTTATTTTCTTTAGAGAAAAGTGCATCTCTTGCTGCATTTTCCTCTGAAAAGCTCAGAGTTTCACAAGCGTTCACTGAGTTGGGAAGCAGGAAAGTATTAGGTTGATGTTAAGAGCGTGCAAACCAAGGCATGGACAAGTATGATGAACTTGCTTTAAATCTGGGAGGTCTGTTAAACTGGGGAGGAGAACCCAGGTTTCTCTGCTCCCAGTCCTGGTTCTGAGCACCCAACCATCATTCACAGAGCTCCAGCCCAGTGCACGTAATGGTGGGGGAGAGAGGTGAAATAGAAGACGATAGAAGGAGATAATGCAAATGAGTGAAAGTTACAAGCGCCACACTGGAGAAAGCTGCTTATTTTAATGTCAGAGCATCAAGATAGGCTTGATTCAAGGCACAAGACCATGAGAAGTTGCAAAAGCCAAATCGTTTATGAAGATTTATTTAGAAAAACCACAATGCTGGGGAGTCACTGTTACATAGCGTGGTAATTCCCTTCCTCTTGCGTAATATGCACCACACTGTGCGCATGCAATTACTTTTGTTCCAGAGATAACATCTTCATCTAGAGTTATACATGTACACATATGGTCCTTAGTGCACGCTACAATTCACATGTATGTTAGGACACACACAGTTGAGCTTTTTCATGAAAAAATATATAAAAAATACAAACCAAACTGAAGCTGTCAACACGAGAAGCAAAGTGCAAAAATAGACAAAGTTACTCCTGAATGTTTGCTTAAGAAAAAAGGACTCTTCTGTCCCTGTTGCCCGTTCAGCACTGAGTATGCCAGGTGTTGCTTGAAAGCGGAATTTAAAATAACTAGTCATGTCCTGACCCCCTTCATGTTAGTTGCAGAGATTTTTAACCAGCTAAATAATTCTATGTTAATATGAAAGTCTGCCTTAAAGCATCACTACTGTGTGCTGTTGTTGTATTGAACAGATCTTTATATTGTTGCAGTGTTTGATTTGTGATGCTCAAGTCCAGGTGACAACCAAGCCCTTGTGTGGAGCACACAGAAGAGGCAGGACAGAGATGTCCATGGTCACCAACCGGCCTGGCAGGGGCTGGCAGCAGCCACCTGGAGAAAATGGCCAGGGATTAGGAGTTCTTCTCAGGCCTGCTGGGAGGGGCTGGACCTCCCAGGTCCCCTGCCACGGAGTGCACAGCTTCAGGCACTGTCTGCTAGGGCATGGTGGGGCTGGTGTTGGAGATGATACTCTGGAGTGCCTGAGGAATCCTGCCTTCAGAGGAAACAGGCCTGTGCAGAGAGCATGGCCAAAGAAGGGACGGAATCCCACAAGGCCTTCCCCAGCCAGGTACCTTGGTCCATGATGCAAACGGTAGCTGACATGGATGGAGCCACCTGACTATATAACCACTTGTGTGGCTCTGAGCAAAGCTGTACAGGATAACATGCTGCAGATATCATGAAGCAGTCAGACCAATCCATCCATCCTTGTAAAACTGATGCATGCAAATACCAACACTTTAAATGGCAATTAAGACTAGAAATGGATTGCACTTGTCTCCCTGAAGCACATATCTGTACCACCTTTTAAAAAAGAAACTATTAAAAAAAATCTTCAAAATACATTAAAAAATGATTGATAGTTGGGATTCCCTTGGCTGGATCAAAGGAAATGAGGAAGAAAGTAGGGGCAGTGTGATTCTAATCACTGAAGTTTGTCAGTGACCATAATCTTCTGGTTTTGGGGATGAGGATTCTTCCTAACCATGAGACTTGGTGCTGCAAAGCCCAAAAAACAATCTGCATGTTTTTTAAGGACTGTTTATTTAAACCATGCAGAGTTATGACTGTGTTACAGAACTTGTCATATTTTAAATGGGATATCAAAGTTTCTCACAGCAAATCCTCCGTGGTTCCAGGGAAAACCTCAGCAAAAGTCCCCTGTGTGTTGTGTTTTTTACTTGCAAAGCAAAGGTTTCAGCCTTATTCTGGGGAAGGGAGGGAGAGATGGAAATCGTATCCCTCTGCAGGGATAGTGTACTTTACATCCCAGCTCAGCAGACCACTTTAGCAAACTATTTTAAGTGGGATTTATGTGTATGTCATTCAGTTTGGATGCCAGTATGAAGACCAGTATCCAACAGGAAGATTGTTGCCTTCGACCTACTCCTTTCCATTACAAAAGGCACGGAGGGAGGGTTCATCCTGTTAGCTTGTACCCCAGCACTGGTCATGAAAACATCTCACAGGGAAGTGTGTCCAACATGTACCACCTGCTCCTGGGGCTCCCTTGATTTCCAATCCCTGGATGCCCACCTGCACAGTGGCTCACAGGTCTGCTGGTGGGGAGTGACCGTGACCTCCAGCATTATCCTGTCACCCAGATGAAGGAAGCAGTGCTTCATCCCTGGTGTTCCGAAGGAGAAGCTAGTGTTTCCTGGGGAGCGGCACTAGCCCCAGGTGTGTTTCTGCAGCTTTCTGAAAGCATTGGTATGTGTGACACACCTAACCCGCGTCTCCCTGAGCTCTGACAGCATGCCTACGTGTAACCAAAATGAAACTCTGGCTGTTAGTCAGAGACAACTGTGGGCAGTGATAAAGAGTGGTAGAGAATAGTTGTAGACTGTAAAATACACAAAATGAAATGTTAGACTGAATTCTTGCTAAAATTTTGATGCTGTCGAGCACGAGGGTTAGTTGCTGTGTCCCGAATGTTTTCCACTGGGTTAAGATTATGTCTGGCATCTGAGTTAAGGCCCTGATTTAGCAAAGCATTTGTGCCTGTGCTGAAAACTGCCCTTATTCAGCTAAGCACTGATGTGAGTATCTAAGTGCCTTGTGATACAGGAACAAACCCAAACTGGAACCTATAAATGTAAGTTATAGGTTGCTGTCACAACTACCCCTTTTAATGTTTTTTCCTGGTAGCACAGCTGCTCTCCTGGATTCACTATTTAATTAATCTTCATCTAAAAGGTCCTGAGAACAGTTCTATAATACTAACAGATGTACATAAATACCAGAACTAAAAAAAAAATCAATGCATGGCTCAAAGTAAAACAAATATTGGTCAGAATATTTGTTTAGATTAATAGTTGTAAAATGTGCATT
Source organism: Nycticryphes semicollaris (assembly GCA_013400055.1). Taxonomy (NCBI): domain Eukaryota; kingdom Metazoa; phylum Chordata; class Aves; order Charadriiformes; family Rostratulidae; genus Nycticryphes; species Nycticryphes semicollaris. Next base: position 297,932 of record VXBJ01007633.1, on the reverse strand, counting down.
CTAGTAGCAAATAAAAACCTGTTGGCCTAGAAAAACCCCCAAAACATTCAAAGTGTATAAGATTGGCAGCACTAATATTACTTTACAATGTGGAGTAAGAATAACAAGTGTCAGTGTAACATTGTGAAACGATCCACCTAACCTAAGCTTATGTAAACAAGTAGGCTTTGACAACGTTCATATGTCTAGGCGTGATCCTGCACTTGGACCTGGCCGGGCAGAGACCCAAGGCGGCAGAAGGGCGCTGTGCCAACGTGGTTCCAGCTGCCCAGATCCCACTGCAGGAGAGAGGCTTGAGGGTGTGATCCTGCAAACCTGTACTGGCATTACTAGTTCTGTTGCTGGGAGCATCCCTTTGCAGGGTTCAGTTCAGCAGGACTATACACATACAAGTAAGGATTATTCACAAACATAAGGCATTGCAGAACTTGGCCCTAAAATTTCTACTTTCAGCAGAGAATCCCTTATCCATACACAAGATCATATTTTAACATATCAAAAAGTGTCTAAAATAACAATCAGAGTCACTAGATGTTAAGCTCAGTAACACAATTAAGATTCTGCATATTGGCTTCAGATACTGCAAAACATTCATTAAAATCAAACCAACTATGAATCTTCCTCATAAAGATTAAATAACCGAGAAAGTTAAAAAAGAACTGACTGTGTTTTCAAGGTTAAAAGGAGACATTAACGCAATTAGTAACTCCCATTGTAATGGTTTTCCAGTGCTTTCCCTTCTGACCAGTGACCACATTGAGATTGCAGTTGCTGGTGGCCTCCAATCTTGCATTGCATCTTCTATGGCGTGGCTACTGCCGCTCTCCTTCCACACGCTTTTTACGAACTAGACCAATAAAACAAGAAAAGAGCAGTCATTATTGCTTTCCTGAGAGCCTAAGGACTTTTCTCACTGACACACTCCCTTCCCGGTAACAAGAAGATTCCAAGAAATACTCAGCAGGATTATGTCCATAAATGCCGTAATTAATAGATATTAATGCTAAACAAGACAACTGTAGCTGAAGTGCACTTTTCTGTATCACAGACTGTAGAATTTCACCAAGTGTTCATATCAATACATTTTCTATAAAAATCAGATTCTGACTTAAGGCTTTAGATGATAAAGAAATCATCATTTGCAGTTCTTTCTTTCCATGGCTCTTCATTGTTCTTTTAAAAGCCACTGTGTTCCAGCTAAATTGATACTGGTCTGCTCTAGTCTTGTGTGGCAGCGCTCTGGATTATTTAAGCATTAGGCACCAAAAATTAATAACTTCTTTAATTGCACATGGGTATACTAGATATGTAAGCAATAATCATCTCTTTTTAGAAAATACTTTGAAGTACTCTGAAGTACTGATATCCGTGACTATTGGCAACAAGAAAAACAACATATTGGACCTTAAATTATCTGTTTAAACTTCACATGCTCTGATTGTATCAACCATCTGATAGTAAGTTAATTAAGTGTGGATTTTCACTAGAAACCAAGTTGGAGTTGCCAGTTAGCAAAGCAGAGAGTGATGAGCTTTGTGTTATGGGCAGTATTATTTTGACAAGCAGCCCCCTGTGAATTTTTACAGTACTTAGGATACATTTCAGCTGGTATAAAGCAAGTCTAGTTGGGCACCATTTGCTACTCCATACCCTAATAAAAATGCATTGAGTCTTCACTGACTTGGACAGATAAGGTTAGTGAGGTTCTCCTCTTTCTGTGATACAAAACTTGGTATCACATCAAACTGTCATGTCTTCTTTCTAATATTGAACTACTGAAGGACAGAACAAAAGCAGTAAAACTGGGTGAATGAATGCTTTTCACTACAGAAAGTCAATAACAACAATATATTACTACAAACATTGCATTTACTTTACTATCAGGAGGTTTATTTCATAGTGCTTTCTTGGCAGACTGCATTATTCCAAAGCCTACAGTGTAACATCAGTCATTTGTGTCTGCTTTCAGTGTTTCGTTGCTTCATTTATTTTATTTTATTGAATTCTTTTAAGTTATTCTGTTGTACTACATCTTGAGCAGATCCATACAACGCAAAAGCAGGAAAATGAAGATTAGGTACAGGACATACGTCTAATGGCAACTGGTTAAGTAGTGGGAAGAAAAGGCCTCTCTCTCTTTGTTGGTGGGATGTTTCAAATAACATTCTGGGACTCTGATGGTTTCAGGACCAACAGTATATCATTGGAATGCTTAAGTAGTGCTAAAAATTAATACTGCAAAAAGATAAAAGTATGTGTGAAAGAAATAGGTTCTAGCTCAACTTTTATCTCAGTTCTCACAGACAGAAACCCAAGCTGAAGCCAGCAAAGGCATCACAGTTTGACACCTGACTTTGAAGTAGAATTGATTAAAACCACATAGTTGGTTTGGGTTTTTTTCCCTCATTACTATAAACTACTGCCCAGTCATCTCCTCCTTATTCTGCTCTGTTGAGCACAGATGGCAAAGCATTGTCACACTCAGGTAGAACTTGCAAAGCTTTATTGTCTTTGTCTGCACTTGGTCACGCAGGCAGAAAAGACTTTTTTGTACCCTTGGTTGGGCAGGCTTGGGCTGTCATGGGCAGGGCAAAGAAGTGAGGAGTGAACAAACAGGAATGGGTTTGGCTTTCTGCTTACTGGCCAGAACAGCTGACAGGTCAGCTGGAAATCCAGGGTACTTCATGGAAAAGGCTGAAATAACTCCTCTTCCCAGAAGGAGTAGAAGAATAATAGTGGCTCCTAATCACAGTAAGAACTTTGCTGTTGTCTGCTCTAGAGTCTGTGAAGCTATGCATCACCCCTCACATATTAGCAGACGGAATGTTGTAGAATTAAAATTCAGTCCTATGTAAAGACAGGAAGAGATGTGTCTAGGAAGGTCACAGCTTGGCTCACATAAACGAATGATGAATAGATGTAGTAGCATCTTACCCAAATCGTTGTTTTTAGTGATAGCTGCGGCTACCCTGGTTCTTGGACCTTGCTTTGTGAACTGGTATCCAAACTTGAGAATCTTGGAGTTTTCCTCCAGCATCTTGGCAATCTCCATCTCTACAGCTGTCCCCAGCTGCTGCCTCTGTTGGTGATGTGGTGAAATGTCCCCAGAAGAAACAAAAATATTTGTTTTCATATTAGAGGGAAATAAGTGGTTGTATTTCAGTGCTGTGCTGCAAACTACAAAGAGAATACATCCCTGGAGATTTTGCTCTGCGTTTTATATTTGGCTTTGACCCCTTTTATTTAGAAGATTCCTACTGGTTGCATGGACATGGGACATGAGTTGCAGAATGACTGAGCCACAGAGGCTGCCTTGACTTTGCCGGAGGCCTCTAGGAGAACCCTCTAGGAATCCATATAGGAAGGACACAGAAACGGATTTATTTAATCTTCTCTCTTTACCTGGTTGTCAATTTTAATCTCTGTCAGGGATTCATTCACTTTCAGTGCATCAATCAGTGCCAAAATACCCGTCCCAGTGATGAAGTTGGATTCTACATTCAGACTCTTCAGTGTTTTGTTCACTTTCAACATATCTGCAAATGCCTGAGGGGTCAAAAAGAGGCAATATGAGATCACATCTTGAGAGTTTCAGGGAATAACAGAGTATCTGCAAAACATGGCTTAATATCTACAAAGAAATAAAACACGTTTTGTATTAGAAGAACACAGAGGTAGATCAGAAGAGATTACATTTCTACTTTGCATAGTCACAGGGAAATTCTGCAAGGGAAAATGAAGAAAGCATCCTAAAGCAGACATAGACCTACTTAAAAATAGTTGTGGGTTTGTTCCTGACAGTGCTTAAACTTACAATAGCTACAGGGTCATTGCTTCGAGTAGCTGCAAGGCTGAATGTCTTCACATGTGTGTTGCTTTCCAAAGATTTTGCAAACTCCTTCAGTGTTGGAATAGGAATATTCTGCATTAAGAAGATAAACCCAGTAATTAGGAAAGCCAGTCACATCACTAGACACTGATTTTGTTATCAAACTGATTGATTAATAGCCATAGCCTAGCAATTTAAATATCTCCAATGCTTCTAAGAGTATCTTAGAAGCAACACATGCTCTGCTCGAAGTGGCCTTCAGAGACCTGTGGAGGACCACACTAGGATGGGATGTCAGCACTGCCTGTAACTGCATCAGGCCCATGTAAGTGTGTGACCGATCTCTGAGCTACTTTCCAGTTTTCCTGCTGGTTGCTCAGTCTCCTCCTGCCAGCTCCTCCTCCATTTGCAGGTGTGGGCTCATTGAATTTGGCTGATGATGATTACATAGTGCCCATGCTTTATCACCTGCTAAACAAAGGCAGCCAGAGGGAGTCACCTCTTGGGTTTTAATTGGCATCTAATTCAGCATCAGGCATTGATGACCTTGGAGCCTCTACAACAGTTCCCTCCACACCCCTTTCCTGTGTGTTCTGAACAGTGAATAGAGAAAACATTTGAAGATAGAAGGAAATATTTGAATAAGCCTCCTTTGATGACATAAATGAAACCACAGCATCTACCTTTATGTTGTTGAGATTAACTTCTGTCAGACTAGGGTCATTTGCTTTTATCCTTTGTAGACTTGCTTCCACGTTGGTTGGATTAGGTGGCTCCTCAAAGATGGGCTTTACCTTTTCACCTTTCACCACATCTGCAACACAAGATCTCATGAAACGTTGATGTGAGGAGCTGGCATCATCACTAACAGTCTGGCTTTTCAAGTCACATTTAGGTTTGTACTGTAGCCTTCAAGAAAGGGATTATATGAATCACAAAACTTGGAAATGGGAGTATTAGCCCTGTTATCCCTTCCATGCCTTTTGCACCTTCTGTGCACTCAGCAGCGTGTCACAGGAGACTGCGGGTATGGCAGCTAGGCAGTATCATCATTGGCAAATTCCTCCTTTTTACATACAAAAGTCCCAGCACAATTAATTTGAGCCCAAGTGGCTTTAAAGACTATTATATAGGATATAATATACTGCAAGGGCTGCTTTGTTCTTTGCCTAACACCTGCAAAGGAAGGCGTGCTCAGAACTTGCCCATCACATTTGTGAGAAAATGTCCCTGCACTCATGAACAGACTGTGTTAACACAAAGGGACATGACCAGGAGGCCCCTCAGTCTCCTTCTCCCAGCTGATGCTATCAGCCTTACGATACATTCAATTAGCCCTTGTAAAATTTCTAAATAATGAAACTATCAAAGCATGAAAAGCAAGTCTGTCTGCCAGCACCAAGAATTATTAAGTCTTTCAGTATTCATGCTCCAAAGAGATACAGTTTTTAATGCTTCAAGCTATGAGCTATAAATATTCTTAGAGATGCATAAAAATCATAGCTGAGAACACAATCAGTAATTCTAATTCCCACGCATGAAGCTGTGGAGGTTGATTTATAAACCCTGACCACTGAAGCCACTAGAGGCAAGAAAGGAATATGTTACTGACCACAAGTATGTTTAAACTCTTTTATTTTATTTTATGTTGCAGACTGGGGAGTGATATTGAAGACCTGTGCTTGAGTCTCAATGTACTATGCATTGCTTGAGCTGGTTTTCACTCTGCTCCCTTTTACCCTCAATTATATTTTGTTCCTAGTTCCATGACAGACCTCACAATAATAACACTGAATAACACTCCAGCCTTCCTAGGGAGTAGGAAATTGAAAACAACTGGTAAAATGCATGTAGACAATTCACACTATATTGGAGGCAAACAAAAACCAGCAAAGCATTTTTTGCACTTGTGGCAACACCCTGCTGAGCTGGGAGCTGGGGAGAGACTTGCACCCTATCCTCAAGTTAGACATCGCAGTATACTCAGTCTGGAGTTAGCAGTATTTTTCCCTTTCTACTTCTTGTGGCTTCCCATGAGTTTTATCTTGTTTCTTTAATAATGGTGCTGTTTTGCCACGATGGGCAAATTTTGAGATGTCTCCCTGAAGCAATTCACTTGGCTAAGGAAAGGTATTGCTTTTGGACCAAAGAATAAAGTGATGTGATGGTGATTTTCCCGTTCTTAAGTCTGTGATTGGAGCATAGTTTAGCTGACTCACATAGCTGACATTTTGACTCAGAACAACAAAAATATTCTGAAATCTATGTGGATTAGTAATGCGTGCAGTTGCCTGTTACGAGATAGATGGCAGCTTGCATGGGGCCGCACTGGGGAGGCTTGCAGAGCAGTCTTAATCCTGAGAAAAATGAAGTGACACGGTGTCCTGTCTACTTTCCCCCCTCCCCTTTAGTAAAGAAGGATGGAAAAGAAAGTCCTCAGTAAAGATAGCTGCTGTTCTCATGGTCTTACAAGAAGAAAACATTTTTTGAGTATTGCTTCCCCAGAAAAAGAGCATTCCACAATCTTGTCTTAAAAAGCAAAGTTTATCCCACTTGATGTCCTAGAGCTTGCAGGTGATGAGCTTTGGATCAATGCTTGGCAGCTCTCAAGAAGAACTTGGAATTCAGATGTACCCACTTCTTCCCCCCATCCAGCCTCTTGTCAGTTGTTGAGCTAAGTTCTGATTCACCAAAGGTCTGTTTATTTAGTGCAAGTATTTCTGGATTTGTTTTTCGTAACTATACTGGTTTCTGTTGGGGGATTTCCTGAATGATTACACTCCCTGTGTACCTAAGGAGCCCTGTAACAGCCAACATTCAAACACACTGCCACGGGATGAAGGCGGAGGTAATCAACAGAGAGCAATCAGGTCAGGAGCATATCCATGTAGTCTCTGCCTTCCTGTGAAGACAGCTTGATGTGATTCTGGTCTGAGATGTGACTCTGCCACGCTCCAGCCCTGTGGTTACAATTTGTTCTTCAGTTGGGGAAATGTAGGGAGTTGGGCAAGATGGCCTGGCCTGTGCCCTGGTCATCCCTTAGCTACAGTGTGCTATGTTTTCTGTCTGCTACCTACACTGAAGTGGAGTGACAATATATATGTCTTGGCTTCTTAAGTGCTCCCATCCTGTCAAGCACCTCTGCAGAGCCAGTTACTGTTCTCTAGGAAAACAAAGCTCCTTAGGAATTATTTATTTGCACAGTACTGTTGTCATTATAGATAATGAATATGAAGATTATACTTACTGTAAAGACCTTCCCCTCATGATTAATTAGATCAGTCAAAGTAAGGCCATGTTACACTAAATTAGACCAATACACCCAGTCTATATGTTTACAAGTCCCTAAAGATGACATATAGCCCACAAGAAAAATCTGCTTGCTTACTTCTCACACTTCCTTTTCCATCTTTACAGCGGGCTCCTCCTTCATCAAATTTTGGGTTGTTGACCATGTTGTGCACTCCAAGAACAGCTAAAATGTGTAAATACCAGGAACAGAATACAATGTTAATCGAAGGAAAAAAGATTGGAGAAAATATCTGCTACAAATTCTAGTTTAGTTCCCCAAACAAAAACCCCTTTATAAAAGGCTAACTCTGAGGCATGCTTGCTTGTAGGGAGTATTTAGAGGTCTAAATACTGGAGATACAGACATTTTAATGTAAGTATTTTAACAAATGAAGCAGTGTAGTATGCGTATCACAGAAATGCCAGCTGGAAGGAATTGGAACTGTGGGTCATCTTGTCCAGCCTCCCGCTCAAGCAGGAGCATTGCCAGTATTAACCAGGTCAGCCATGGCTTTGTTTAACTGGATCTTGAAAACATTCAGAGATGAAAATCCCACGATGTCTTTGGGTAACTGTTTTCAGTGCTACACTCCTAATGAATTTTTTTTCCGTAATATACAACCTGAGCCTCCTATAGCTTCTTGTGTTGTTTGGCATATCCAAGAAGCATTTGTCTGTGTGTGTGATAAGCTTAATAAATTAGCATTCACACTAGGGCCTGTTATAGAAGCATATTTATGCTAATGTATTTTGGGGAAAAAAGACCACATTCCAGGACTTCATATAGTGAAAATATCAGCTATTATGAGACAAATGACCAAAAAATCAAAATTCCATAAAAAAGCTGCAGACAGAGTTACTTTTTCTGCAGAAGAACTTCCGTAAGGTCAAAGAATAAATTGTTCTGTGTAGGGTTTTAGGATGACCCATTGACATTAATCTCACCAGCTCTGACTGGTTTGCTTCTTCCCAGATTAAGGATTCAGATGATAATCTTTTAGTAGCGTAAACATATGATACACCACGATAAGAACTTGAAAATCACAGGCGGCACAGACTGGCCTTTGTTTTACTATAGGTTCAAATGTTATTCATGCAAGTGGATACATCAAAATTATTTCCTTTGAGCACACTCTAGAACATGAGGTTATACTTTGGATTAAAGGAAAAGAATTAAAAGTGGGGAAGTTAGACAGGTCTAATCAGATGGCAACCAATTTTCTGATTCAAGGGGTTAGATTCCAAATTTCTTCATGGATGCAGGATCTTCTTCTGTTGCATATTCTAACAAGGTCATCCTGCCATTTGGGATGTCAGAGTTGAGAGGAGGTAGCAACAGTACGCTACAGACAACGTAGATGCAGTAGATCAATGGTCTCCACTACCATGCAAACACCCCAGCCTGCAGCCTACCATATTGACCCCTCCCTTCCCCAAAGTATGTCAATTGGTTCATCTTCTCCCCTTGCCTGCCACATCAATGACAATTAGATGACAGATGTCTAAAACGCAGCAGCTATTTAGTCCTCATAGGCAATGTGTGGCCCACAGACTGGCCACCTCTCTGCACAGTGAAACAGCAGGTACTTGGGAGGTGATTGTGAGACATTCCTGGCAGCAGGTCCAGGCACAGAAGAACTGGATGTGTACATAGGAAGATCATACCTATATATTATCTAACCTGCAAGGTCGTAGAGCTCAGTATCTGAGGCGCTAGCCAAGGCTTCTTCTAGTTCTGGATCCAGGGTCACTTTCTCTTCTGTGTGGGTTTCTATGGGCTTTTCTTTCGGGATAAATATTTTTCCTAAGAGAAGAAAAAAGCCAGAGTGAGTAATGAATTATTGGAACAATTTATCTACTTCCTGGCAGTGGGGGAATAAGTCTGTGACAATGGAACTGCTTGGAAATATATCAAGGGTATGTTTTCCTCTTTCTTACTCAATGCTATCCTCGATGCCGTGATCTTAATAAGAGACTAAAAATAAAATGTGCCAATTTCTGCTCTGTATTGATGATTGTTAATATGGAAGCAAATCTCCTAAAATGAATCCCCAGGAGCAGTCACAGCTGGGATTTTTCTGAAGTTGCCGTGGCCTTAAATAGGCAGAATCAAGTCTACACAAAAAGCTTGCAGAAATTTCATCCTTGTATTTAAATGAGGTGTCAGAAACAGTTAAAACGATCTACTGTAAGAGCCTTTCAGTTTACCAAATTCCATACCAGAGACTGAAAGTTCAGCAAAGCTGTTCTCTTCTAGTAACTCAAATTAATTCCCAGTCTCTCCATGAGTATCTCCCCACTTTGTCTCCTGATGATCATTTACATAAAGAGTCTTAGTCTTACCATCTGTGCAGGCTTGAAAAGTCTGAATGGAACAGAACCACATGTTCATGAACCCCAAGAAAGACACGTGACCTACGTATCTCTCCTTGTATCCTGCTGTTACGTTGGGATCAGCAGGTGTGTGATTCCATGCAATATTCCTCAAGACTGAGATCATCAGCCTTTCTGCTGAAGTGAGAAAACTGTAGATAAATCCAGAAACAACACAAAAAGTCCCACTACTCCTCTAGCCTGCTGTTACATTTAACCTCAACAGTGTGATGATGTAACTGCAAATACTTGGCGCCAGACCCTTTAAATCAGAGCTAGGGCTGCACTTCAGTCACTGGCACCACTGCGGATTTTCTCCCACTCAGCACTTCCCTGTACCAAACCCATACTGTCAGTAATACATCAGATGATGCCACATACAACGGATGATGTCATTGCTCTGTTAATTCTGTGAATTCCCATGTTCTACTGTCCACTGCAGAGTAGCTCCCCTCACCCTGTCCCCAACCACTACTTCTCAAGCAGGCTTTAGTTAATCTCATTGTAATGAAGCTGTGATGACCTGTGGATGCAGGGGACTTTGGGCCACTGTCAACTTTAAATTGTCTTTTTGTGAGCTTTGTACACTCTGGATGTAATGCTTGAAGAACATCCTGTGGCTTTCTGAAATGTCTCTAAAATAGATTAATTTTAACTGTATTAGTGATACTATTTTGTTACCAGTGCTGATCCTTAGTGTTGAATTACAGATGCTTTGCCTCTGCTTTTTCAACACTGTCACCCTTTTGCGGCTTAATTTTTCCCCATTATGATCCAAACTATCATTTTTAGGTAGATACTCATACAAGTTTGCCTGCAGCAGTTTTTATACTGTCAGCTTCCATGACTGAGGTCACTGAATAAGCTCAGAAAAAAAAAAAATTAATGGATATTTCTGAAACTCTGTCAAGGTTTACTGATGCAGGATTCAAGTTATCTACCCTAGAGATATTTGTACTAAGAAATTATTTGTAATAATTTTGAAGTACAAAACTGGATGGAAAGTTATGTAGAAAGACAAGGTAGTATCATATTATGATTCATTTTACATGCAATTTTTTTAACTAAGTAATTTTTTAAGAGGAGGTTTCTAGAAGATAAAAGCCTTTGTGGGCCAAAGGTAAGAATTTTTACTTCCACAATGCACTGGGTGATATGAATCTGAGACAGCTGTCCAAGTAACAAAAGTCAAGTGGAAATCTGGTGTGAGAAATGCTCTGTGAAGGTGGCTTATTTGTGTTCTCTGGATTTTGAAACAGCACTTTCCCTGTACCACCACCTAAACTGAAGTGTTGGATGGCAGCTTCCAGACACCACTGACCAAGACTTAACTTGATGCCAGCTTGACTGGTAAGGATAAGATAAGGAAAAATTTCATGACTATGTGGACATGACATGGCCAGAGAAGGTCATGATGGTGGTCAGAGGGCTGGAGGACTTACCCTGTGAGGACAGGCTGAGAGAGTTGGGGTTGTTTGGCATGGAGAAGAGAAGGCTCCAGGGAGACCTTACAACCCCTTCCAGTACCTAAAGGGGGCTACATGAAGATAGGAGGGGTTCTTTATCAGGGAGTGTTGTGATAGGACAAGGGGTAATGGTTTTAAACTGAAAGAGGGTAGATTTAGATTGGCTAATAGGAAGAAATTCTTTACTGTGAGGGTGGTGAGGCACTGGAACAGGTTGCCCAGGGAAGCCCCATCCGTGGAAGTGTTGAGGGCCAGGCTGGATGGGGCTTTGAGCAACCTGATCTAGTGGGAGGTGTCCCTGCCCATGGCAGGGGGTTGGAACTGGATGATCTTTAACCTTTCTCCCAAACCAAACCGCTCTGTGATTCTATGATTCTATGCTGGAAGCTAGAATACCAAAATTAATGACATTACCTGAGTAAACAATCAATAGTGAGGAGTACTGTCCATAAAATATTTTCCTTTCAGATCCATAGTGGTTCCACATGAGTTTCAAATAATAAATAGGTCATTTGAGATTTTGCAGGAATCCTGCTTATCTTTATCCTGACTGAGCATACAATTCCCTAGCAGCTATACTCCACAGAACTATGGTTTGTATGAAACACCTCCACCAGGCAGTAACTGATTCTTCATAGAACCAAACCCCAGTCAGACCCTTAGCAAATACTGACAGAAGTCTGTACTGTTGCACGTAACATTGTAAGGTGACAGAGGACCTAAATCCAACACAGTACACATTACAGTTGGTCCTTCCCTATGGCCTTTGGATGTGGGTAGGCTGTGTATCTTGGGTAGGAAGAAATCCAGGGGTAATAGAAACCAGTACAGGCTCATACTTTTTTTCTGTACAGTTCACATATATAGAAATACAATTTTTAAGCATTTTTTTAGGCATATGTAATTCTTGGAGGGCAGCCCAAATCTTTTTACTTGTGTATATGACTCCCAATGATAGTTTCATTTAAAGCATTCTTGGCAAATGTTTTAGAAAAAAAATTCTATTACTGGTTATATGAAATATTTCAAGGGGCAAGGTCATGTCAAAGATGGCAATATATATCTTTAATAGATGTGGGCTTTGATGGCATCCAGCAGCATTTAAAAAATATTCTTTTTTCTGCTATCTAGATAAGAACATTCTTTTGCATTATCCCACTGTGAAGAGATGCAGATAGAGGTTAGAAGAGCTTATGCATTTAGCACATTATTAGGAATTCATTATCTGCTCACCAAGAGCACAAGATGCATGTCTCTGTTTATAAATGGCTATCAACCAGTTTTCCTTCATTATTTTAAGGACAGGGTTTAAGGATCCAGGAGGTCCCTTCTATTCCCACATCCGTACATTGTAAATTCATTATATAGTGCCATCATGGAATTCACTGACAAAATAAAATATGGATTCTGGCTTGCTTATTTCAGTGGTCCAGCTTAAATTTAAAATTTATTATTTGGAAGAATAGTAACCTTGGAAGAATAGTAACATTTTATTATTTTAAAGTGAGATTTATGAAGAAAGGCTGTTCCTCTTGATGCTTTTTATAGTCAGACTGCATTTTAGAAGGTACTTTATTATAACATTCCATGTAGTATAATTAATGTTGGCTGTGTTAAATTTATTTTGCCTCCAGAATATACTAATGTTCTATGCTAAGCCTTAATAGTAATAGCTTATATTTCTATCAATGGAAAAAAAACAGTAACAAAAGTTCTGCTTATAGATATCACACTTGAGCTACATCTGTGTTAACAACACTAAGATAACCACATTTATCTACAAAAATAATATATTCCCGTGTTTAACTGCAAAACAAAGTTCAATTCTGGTTAAAAAAAAAAAAGTAAACATTAAAATATCCTTTTATTTTTACATATGCCTAGAAACCCAAAACGTTGGGAATCCAAAGAGCTTTTTTTCAAGAAGAAATTTTAAGCGTAAATCAATGCAATTCTCCCCTTCTTTCTGTCAAGCTGAGGTAAGTGCCTGGGGTGACCTGGGTGACTGAGGCAGCTCATTATAACCCAGGGACTTTCTGACTGTGAGTGCAGTGAGTAGAGATTTGTCCCGGCTCAGTTTAAGAGCAGACCTATTCCTTTTCACACGCTGCAAAACTTCTATTCAAACTGAAATAAGATACAGTTCATGTTTTACTCAAAAGAGTCTCAGGGAAAAAAAATCCATTGAAAGCTAGAGAGAAGAAGCATTCAGTAGAAAGGACTACAGAGAGACACAGAAATGCAGAGTGAGATAAAAGGAAAACAAATTCTATGAAAAAAAGAAAAACACTGTGTACAGTCACAGAACCATAGGCATCATTTCGCCCCTTTGTTTCAGCAAGCTTTCATTTCCCACATTATGCAAATGCCCTCATTAAAGTAATGTCAAAATGAAGGAAGGAAATTAAATGTATCCCTAACTTCATGTCCTTATACAGTAACAGCTAACTACATAACCACATATGCACATCTCTAGGAAAATGCATTAATAGAGTAGGAAACTACTTCAAGTGTATTTTCCTGAAGGAGGTTTATTTGTTTATTGTTATATATTAAAAAAAAAAAAATTTTAATAGCGTAATTGGTAGGATTTCAGTAGTGTGACCAGTTTAAAAAGCATTCTGAAGATTTCATCTTCATTTATAGTTTATAACATTTGGGACCTCATTTCTGGTACATCTTCTCTCTGCCTTGCTTCCTATGTCATTAGATTTTTGTGAATAATTATAAATTGCCACCTTTTTAGTTAGTATAAATACTCGGTATTTATTCCCACCTTATACAAGTGAAAATTGTGCAAGCAAAAACTCAACAAAGCACAGAGCAATGGGAAATAAGCCCATTGATGCAAAGCTACAAAAATGTCATTTTATTTAAAATCAGATTTACTAAGGTTGGTTACTTAATTTTATAATAGAAATACATTTTATCTCATCATTGTAGCGCAGTAACACACTTTCTTTTCCTATGAGCTGTAGTTCAGATTATTGTACTTTCAAGAAAATACCTTGTTACACTTACTACTTCTTACTTTTCAATGAATCACTGACTACAGTGAGTGTCTGTTTATTCTCAGTTACAGAATGCTGCAGTGACCTTAGAAGTGAAATTCAATAATCTTGGAAACCTGCCTTGCGTAAATCACAGGCACCTGATTCACTTTTTCTGTTTTGCACTGTTCTTTCCTTCTGAAGCTTCCTTAAACTCCTCCATGGATTTCTATGAAAATTGAGCTAATTCAGTTCATACCAGGAATAAATTTGTATTATCAAGAAGAAAACAGGCCAAGTTCAAATAAGTGTGAAGCCAAAAGTAGTAGAGATTAAAATGCGGTATCATAATTGCTGCTCTACTGTTACTCTTGGATTAGTGACTGCATATTCTTTGCCTTAAAAATTATGCTAATGGCATAGGATGGTTGCAAAGTTAAGCTTTCCAAAGTTATTAAAACTATTGTGCATTTGCATGAAGGCAAATTGCAGCAGCATCTTTCACTTTGGTCTGTGTGCTGTGATTCTGCCACCTTAGCAACACCCTTTACAGAATTCTTCTGAAAAGTGTATGTTCCCAAATGAAAATAAACAAAAGCCAACCTATAATCTTTAAAACAGAAGGAAGCACAGAATTTCATCAGGCCCTTTCAAGGAGTATCACAAGAGTTAGAATTCTTGTATTCCTACAGCAGTCCTCTGGACTACCACATGAGTGAACCCACTTCCCCAACAGCAGGAGAAGGCTCTTACGTGGAATGGCAGCAGAGGAGGGGAGTCAAGCTCCTGGGCTTTAGGTTCTCAGGGACATCAAAGAGCCTTGAAACTTAGGCAAAGCTAGATGTCTCACTAATCATCTTCCTCTCTGGGCTCTTTTCTCCCATCTCGCATACGCTTCTCCTCTGTTCCCTTCCTCATTGCCCCTCGTGTCTTCCCCATCCCCTGTGTCTTCCGGTCTGGCTCATCTTTGAATCATGACCCTCCCCACCACCTCCTTTCCCTCTGTCCTCTCTTCCTTACCACTGTTGTCTTCTGCTACAGTTCCTTTCCCCAGAACATCTAGTCCTTCACCCTGAACACATTCATACAGCTCCCCAAAAACTAATCCCTCATCCCTCCACTTCTCTGCTGGCTGGTTGGTTTTTTTTTCACCTTTACAGTGCCCTTCCAAAGTAAGGGGAACACTGTCAGAGCAGGAGAGACTCCCTGCCCTGGTTCTGATGTCACAGGGGCCTCTCGGGAGCAATGTGGACAAGCCCATGCACCCTCCAGCCAGCCACACTGGGTCTCTCTGGGTGCTGCTGGGCTGGCACAAGTTCCTTCTGCGCATCCAGGCAGAAGCTCTGAGCACATGCCTAATACTCACTGCAGGGGGAATATCTGGAGAATGCTATAAAAAACTGGATGTACAAGAAAGCACAATATTTTGAAGATGCCAAATTCAAGTGTATTTCCCTGGGGATTGCAAAGGGCATATATTTCAAGCTCCCTCTTCAAAGCATGGAGGCACTGCAGCTCATAAAAAAACAGCTGCAAAAATTTATTTTAGATGGCTAAAACAATGTGTTTTCTCCTAATCTTGTTCTTGGAAACAGCTGAGTCCTTTTTGCTGACACTTTCCAAAAATTCAGCCTGAGGCAGACTCTCAGCATGGGAAATTTCAGTGTGAACTGTGCAAGTTTGGCAAAGTCATGAGCAACTGAAACAGGGTCTTATAAAAGCAAGCAGTGAAAGGCATTGGCTGGAGGCATTAATGTCAGCAACTGCAGCACTTTCAGCACTTTAAGAGACAAACACTGGTTCTAAATTTAAGCCTTGAAGAACAGGAGGAAGGTGGCAAAAATTTAAATAAGCCATTTCAGCATTGAGGATGGAAAGACTGCCTTTCTCAATTGAAGAAAGATACTCTGCCTCTAAACTAAACCCTAACTTTTTTATAGAGAGTCTGATAGAGAAGCCGGAATTGGAACTCATTAGCATCTACTTTAATACTTTGACCTTCTGAAAATGACTGCCGTTATTATTATTGCTGTGTATTGATGCTCTGCTTGGCACAACACAACATGCAAGACAGACGGGCTCTGCCAGAGCAACTGAAAACAGGGGTTTGCCCAAAAGTTCTCTGGTTTCATCATCCTTATTTTCTTCCTTTTCCCATTTATCAGTTGGCTAAACATGGTAGCACTTAATCACATACAAGCGTGTTCCCCTTCCCTTTCCAGCCACAAATAATAATAGTCCAATCCACTGGATTTTTTCTGTGACTTTGATGAAAACTGGATAGGATCCAAAATGAAATGGTTTGGCACAGAGCGGAAGACCTTGTAGAAAACAGGGTTAAGGGTGGTTAAGGGCTGAAACGACAATCCTTATAGCAATTAAAAATGGCATGGCCAACTTTTTCTATCTAAAGGTATTTCAAAACAACAGAAATTATGTTTCATTAATATCATGTAGTTAAAAGAACCACTGCAACAAACCAGAAATTAGACTGGGCATTAGGAAAAAATTCTTCACAGAAAGAGTGGCCAGACACTGGAATAGGCTGCCTAGGGAGGTGGTTGATTCCCCATCCCTAAATGTGTTTAAGAGTCATTTAGATGTGGTGTTGGGGGATATGGTGTAGGGGAGGGCTTTGTAGAGTGGGGTTGATGGTTGGACTTGATGATCCCAAGGGTCTCTTCCAACGTGAATGATTCTATGAAATATTGTTAATAGTTTGTTTGCATTACACTAGTCCTCAGATCTTCACTGAGATCAGCTGTACAGACTGTGTTCAGTAAGAAAAAACATGCACCACTGACATTGCTCTTTAACATTTTGTGCATGCCCTGCCCCTTAATTTCTCCACCTTTTCTTTTTATTTCTGGACCTTCCATGAACTTGAAAATGGTACAGCAAAGGCTTCACAGTGCTCTAAGTGTGATAACCGGCCGTTCTAGCTGTATGTGTTAAATGCAGTGGGTCAGTCTAAGTAACTCCTGTAGTTCATCAGGTTCTATGCAAGGACTTCTAGAATATCCACCCTAAGTAGGAACTAATCCAAAAATACATAAAATAAACACTTACAATCTGCCAATCACTATGGCTACAATTATCAGCCCTAACTCCCTGCACCTCCATTGCTCATTAATAATGAACCCTCTGTTGGTGGGGATGGCTGACAAACAGCTGTGTTGCACAGCGGTTCCTGAAGGCCACCACACTGTTTGCATACTGTAAGGCACTCACCACAGAGACATTCAAATGACACTCAAACACTCCTGACTTGTGCTAGGTCTGAAAAAATTGCTTGGTGGCGAGTTTGGGTGCGTGCTTGGCAGGCTGGGACCGTTCTGGCCCTGGCTCAGTGCAAAACTTGGGGTTTCACTAAAATTTGAAGGCTATCCCATACAGGCTTAAAACCTTCTTTTTGTACAGCAATTAATGTAGTACACTAACAAGCTGAAATATGGCAGCAGGTCAAAATCCTAATGTATGCCATACGTTCAATTGTTTTTGCCAAACATTTCCAATCTTGATTACAACCAAAACCAAGGCAATTCCCTGCAGGACCACCCCCCCACCTCGAGCTCATATTTAACACTTCCTGTGTTTCAACCACTCTGAGTATCCCTGTCAGCTATGGAATTTGGTTTGGCTTGTTTTCTAGCACAATCAAAACCTGATGGCTGTGTTCAACATACAGAGACCAGCATACGTAACTGCATTTTGTCCTTCAGCAGCTGTTTGGTATCGCTTTTTAGTCAAGAACTCTCCAATAAAACATTAACACAAAACAAGAGAGGCAGAAACACTATATGAACAATAATGCCATATCACAGGCTACTCTGGAAGGAGGATATTTTAAATGCCACCTTCTTTTCACCTCACCACTGAATTTTCATGTTAGTATTGGCTTTGCATGATAAACACAGGAACTGGTAGAAATACCACTTAGCATTTGGCAGAAGCATCCCACTTCCTAAATTTAAAAAAATAAATGCTTTCCCAGTGGCAGGAAAATATCAAAGTGCAAAAGAGTGACAAAAGCTAAAACAACACTTGACATTCTAATCCTACTGACACAAATATTCTCAGGTAGTAAATAGTGCCAAATGGTACACTGACATCAACGCCTCCCTTTTCTAATTATACACAACTGGATGCATTTTGGAGCTGCCCCAGAGCTTAATTTTTAATGAGTGGAATTAGTGCAAAATTAATCAGAGAATACTTACAGTACAGTTAAATTATAGCACTGCTATAATGTAAAGAAATCATTTAACGGGCATCTACGTAATATAATCATATAAATATTTACCAGCCTGTAAATACACCTTAGAGACCACCAACATGAAGAAAGTGAAGAATAAGCTTTTCCTCAAGAGATATTCTTCTTCAGTTTCTTTTAGGACATATTTTAGAAATGTAAATTATTTATTCTGAGCTAATTACTAAGCTTTGGAGGAATACTAATTATTCTCTAATGAAAGTGACTTTAAATCTAGCATGTGTTGTCTCTTGTCTTGGAAATATCTTTGCAGGATTGCTTTATTTCCTTGCACAGGAAATATTGCAGTATAAATGAAAATCAAGTCATTAATACTTTAATACGATCATTCTGCTACTGTCTCTTCAATCGCGTTTGTCAAAATAAGTAAAACTGCAGCTATAAGCACGGATTCTAACATCCAGGACCAGCCATACGTGGCCTTTATGCAACTTTCACCATGTTTCACCAGATGCATCCAATTAGTAGAATTATCATACAATTCATAGGAAGATTGCAGTACATTTGGCAGATGGAGATCTCAATTGTATATTTTATAAGATTCAGATTCTGCAAGAAGTCGTTGCAGTGTGGAGCCAGGGGGACACAGAACAAGAAAAGGGGACAGCAAAGCCCAGTGCTTGAACTCGGGTCATCTTTCTGTGGGACACCTCCTGCCAAATCAGGAGCAGAAGAGAGACACCAGTACCAAAATGGGATCAAGCTCAAAATAAACAGATTCTTTCTCAAAGCCAGTTCCCTTAAAGCAGCACAAAAATCATAGAATCATAGAATGGTCCAGGCCAGAAGGGACCTCTAGGGTCATCTAGTCCAACCTCCCAAAAATGGCACTGTACTGTTCATCCAGTTCTCAATTTTCAAGGTACTGGACCTCATCAGGTGTACAGCTCTCAGATTAATTTGGTTATTTCTAATATTAACAAAAACAAAGGGTCTTTTCATGGCATTTGGCCTTTGATTTAAAAAAAAAATTAGCAAATTTCTTTGTGTTTTGGTTATAGTTATAAAATGATTGCAGAAATCACAGAACATGTGGCTGTTTTCATTTTATTCAATCTGCTAGAGCCAACACTGAAGATTTTGTCAGGAACTGGTGTTGTACAAGGAACAGGAGAAACTAAGGGAATGATGCCCTTAGCCTAAAATGCTTTCATAGCCTTGTAATTGTCACGATTCTTCACACTGTGATTTTGAAGTAAATGATCACAGCGAATCAGAAAACAAAATAAGAGTAGTTTTCAATGTTGGCATGGCTGAATTTGGTCTGTGCAGAGGGAAGAGTGACATTGGTGGTTATCTGTGTTTGTAAAGCAGTGGCATTTCCACACTCGAGACACCAGGAAATATTAATCAGCACTCATAAGCACTTTAAGGAAAGTAACCTTAAGAATAATACTGCTTTAGTCTCATCAAAAGAAACCTGAATTAACAGGCCAATATGTACAATAACTCTTTCAGGGACAATACAAGGATCAGTTTTGTACAGATCAAGTGCCAGCCCTATGGGTATATGCAATTCCAAGCACTGCTGGATTTTTGTGTACTTATGCTTCAGGCGTGTTTGAAGATCAGACATGACTACAGCACAAAATGCAAATTCTGAGCCCTAAGTCAGTAAATATCAGCAAGGGGAGACCTTACTACTGATGGTGTTGGTATAAATACACAGAGACCTGCAAGTGGTACCTTGCACTGCACTAATTGTGTGGTCTATGTGAGAATGGAAAATGGAAACAATTGGTAATAAATCCACACTACAATAAACCGTTTTCCTTTCTGTACAGTATGTGCTTGATCACTCCTGCTATTGGCAGGATCACTGCAGGATGGACTCAGAGCCGCCCTGTGAAGAGGAGCAAGCACAAGATATGATAGAGGAAAAATGTAGGTTAAAGAATGCGCCGCATGATAAAATAATGTATCAGTCAGACCTAGCTGAAAAATGACTCCTTTGTCCAAAACTGTTGTTTCAAAGAATAAGAACGCAATGTAGTGATAGTAACAAATTCTGGCCTGCAAATAACATTTTATATCTTTGGTAATGATACATAAAGTAAAAAAAATGTTGCATGTGACTTTCTTGAAATATTTGCTTTCCCTTAAGCGGGTCCCACTGAAATGATGGCAAATTCATTAGATGTCCAGAAACAGACCCAGACATAACAAGTTCCTTCTTGAATGGAGGGGTGTCCTGAGGTAGGCGTTTTTATCCACTGTATATAAATGAATAAGAAGAGATAATGGTGCTAAAGGAACATTGTTTGCTTAAAAATATATGTTCCTGCCCTAAGGTTATCCTATCAATGTTTGAACAATTAGAATTAGGCTTTCCTGTTTTTCCCTTTTTTTCCTGTAGCTGTAGGACAAAGGGAAGCAGAGAAACTGTCTGCACAAATAGCATTGCCAGATGTGCTAGTAAACAAGTGGAAAAATACTTATTTTTTGTAAGTGTATTCCCCGAGCTATCACTTACAGCAATTGTAGGCAATACTGACTTGGAAAGCAATTTGATGTTTCCTCCTAAACACCTCCCCCAGTACCATGCCCTTCACGTGGGAGTAGTCCCAGTGCAGTCACAGCAGTCACCCTCGTCCATCCATGACTGCAAAGAGGCATTTACTGATCTGGGAGCTGCTGACTGAACCCTTTGCTGGAGTTGTGCTCCTGTGCTCCCACACCCACCAGCAGGTCTAATCAAACTTGCCATTATAACTCCAGAGTGGCAAGGCAGACCAGATAAAACCAGTGCTTCATCTGCCTCGATAGTGCTCACCCTGACTCCTGAACTTCACCCTGCAGAGAAACAGCCTCCACCACTGTTGTCCCAGTGTGTTCCACACCGAGGCCAGGCAGCGGTGGATGCTTGTGCCTGGGCAGTCTGTTACTCAACACTGACACAAAGACTGTACCTTTCTTTTCCCCTGTAAATGGTACAAAGTCTTCTCTGTCCTTGTGCTCAAGCGCTTGCTTCTCCAGGTATGAGAGCAGGCGTTCTCTGTCGAAAGGGCCCGTGGCAGGCTTAGTGGTCTGGTCCTTTTGCCTAAATCCCGCTGGAAGCAAGGCATTCTGTGAAAGAGAGGGAGGCATGGAAAGGAGATGCTAGTGTTCAAATTTTGATTTCAATGTTGTTTTTTTAATGAAACCATTCTTTGCATGTCATTTCGCATAATCCTCTTTGTTGACAGCAATAACACACATTACCTAAATATAACTATTAAACCCAGTATATCTTCCAGCCTTCTTGTTTGTACCACCTCTTAATATAGTCATTAACCATATTTACAATCACAGCACTAAAGAACTAAGAAAGATCAGAGCCCCTTGTTTTACACATAACTACAGAGTTTGCAGTCCAGGTGAATAGGTCAGGATACATTTTCTCTACATTTTCTGCTCTTCCTTTACCCTTTTTCCTCCTCCTTTTTCTTTCTTTTCATTTTTTCAAAATTCCTTTCATTCTACCATAGATGTCTCCTGGACTCAGAAATGAATGGCATGCGCAGAAAGTAATTGGTGAATTCTGTGGACTTCAGCTATTTAGAGTATGCAGGAGGCAAGCAGAAGAAGCCCCACTTGAAGCACGTAGCTGTGTGACCATGCGGCTGCATCTGTGTCCCATGATACAGGAAGATGCATAAGGCTCCCACATTTCTGACTAAGAAATCCCAGAAAGGAATGCAGGTACATGGACTTCACAGTGCACGTGCAGTAAAGTGAACAGGCTGAAGCTGCCCCAGGGCACTGCAGAAACATTTCAGCCTTGGCCAGAACATGCACAGCAAGTCTGATCCCTGGCAGACATCCAAGGAATCCTGTGCACATCCAATGAGCTCAAATTATTAGACATTTTATCTTTGCGTGCACAAACGTACCCGTTTACTGCAGATACGTAGCTTGACTACAAATGCACCATGGTTTGGTCTTTTTGTTGTGAATGTTCTGTGTCTCCCACTGAGATGCCATATATTTGAACAAACCAGAAAATGCACTGTGGAAGCAGTAGGGAGAACAGTAAGGCTCACCTTTGATTTCCAGGTAAATTTGTGATATAAAACTAGAAGCTATCAATATATTGTGGTTTTTTCAAATTTGTCTCCAGAGTGAATGGATTTTAATCTGCCAGTTTCAAACTCCTACATCAGTTTGGAAGGTTTTGGGGTAGGTACAGGCAGAATTCCCATCCAGCATGCTTATGACTGTAACCTCGTTACTGTAGGACCAAGTACTTCCCAGGACAGTGATCTCTAAATTCTTTGTAAAAGTGTCTTCAAATATCCAAATTATCCTTGCTCTGGAGAAAATGCCGGTTGTGTAGCTGAATCTTATTTTTCTTAATCACGCCTAAATATACTCTCTTCAGCTAAAAATATCTTTGCTGAATGACACAGTCAACAGTTTCAGAAGTTCAAAAGATCTGATCTTCACAAATACACATTATGTTTGTTTGTTTATTGCTGTGTTCAGGAATAGAAGCCATAAAAAGCTTCTCATGCTGTAGTCTACAAACACGATTAAAGATTTAGATTGCAGACAAGCTCATGTCTAAATAGTCAAGGGAGAGAGAAGGGGCACAGTGACCTGTACAAAAGCAAGTAGCACATCACAGCAGAAATAAAACCAAGATGTCCCCAGCTGAATTGCTTATCCTTTAGGGTGCACTGCCTCTACTGTAACAGAATACAAATATAAAATGCTGCAGTATGTGACATTTATAATCCGCAGCTTTTGAACTGCGATCCCCCTGGCCCCCAATACTAACCTCGGGATCAAGGTCATCAAGAACATGCTCTAGCTGTTTCAATTCATCCTCTGAGAGCTTGCTAAGTATTTCATCTTCGTTGATATTCTTATATTTCTCCAGCTCTTTTCGGAAGGGCAGAGACATGGCTCCTGCTGCTCTGCTCTACTGAAGCTGCTCTTCAAGACTTCAACCATCCAGAAGTACTGAGCTTCTTGTAGCTTCACTCACTGTTAACAATAAAGCATTATGAGTATCTCCATTTAGCTGATACAGTCTTAAAGAGCCTGCATGCTGAGAGTCACATTTACACTTTATTAATCAAAACAAAGCAGCAAGATGTCCTGGCTCAGCAGAGGGGGAGTGGGAAGCGCTGGGGCTGACTGTGCAGCAGTAGCCCAGGAATAGCAAGGAAGGGTATGGTACGCTTGGGAACCTCATGGGTACAGCTGCAACGAGAAGCTGTGAGACGTAGAAAAAAAAACCCAAACCCAACATTGGGAACTTATCTTTTAAATCTGTTTTATTGCTTAGAAACAGCAGTATCTGCTTGTTCCTTTGGCTAAATACAGAGGAGAGTGGTAGAGTCATATAAAACAGTCCAATGCTGACAAACAAGCAACAGAATGTTATACCTTGAGGTATTCTGTCTTATCACAGCTTTGATGATGGATCAAGCTTACTCACGTTGTCTTGGCTGGTTTTTTGGTACATTCTAGTTAACTAAGCAGCTTTAAAATATACTAGTTGGTGGTCTTATTTCAAAATTTTTGGCTACAAATATACACTTGGCATCAAAATAATTCTTGCAGTGAGGATATACTACTGGCAGCTCAAACAAGTTCTGCAAATTAGTCTGCCACATGGGGCACCTGCAGGCATTGAAAACACCGTCATGAAAAAAATATGGATTTAGTATTTTCCAAACTTTTTAAGCTTTAAAACTTGAACGTGGATCCTTGTTAAATGATCCCAACTGATCAGTAACAACAAAAGTGTCATTTGAATGGCCACAATCGTCATATAATTTGTAATATGATGAAGGATTCCATCTTTACTTGCTCTTTTTTTCCTGTCCAGAACCAATTGTAGAGCCAGAATCTGCCTGCAAATGAATGGAGTGAAAGACAATGAATTAATTAAAGAACCAGCACTAGCTGGGGACTTTCACTGTAATCCAGGCCCTTCAAGTGTGCCCAGTTTCCCACACCAGCACCAGAGCTCTCTGAGTTACCCAGCAAAATGGGCAGTTTTACAGACGAGTTTTTTGCATTCACAAATTTCAAAACTATGGTTGATATGGAAACCAGCCAACTGGCACTTAAATCTGACTTATTTATCAACCCAAACTCCAATTTCCTTTGGCCAGGTCCTTACTTGTCATAAGCTAACAAAATCCATAAGGGTTCTGTCACTCTTCACGTGAGCTGGAAGCCTGATCTTTAGTTTTCTTTTACTGAAAATCCAAGTGAAAATGTTACATTTACTTAAGAGTTACACTATTAAAATACTAAATATTAAAACGTGTCTCATTTTTCTATTTCTCAAAAAGACTAGAAATCATCCACCTATAGAAAAGGAAGAGAATAATAAGTAGAATTACAAATTTGAAAAATCTGGAATTCTATGAACACTGCAAGGCATGATAGGCCTTGATTTGAAACACTTAAACATCCTATTTCACGAAAAAGCATTATCTTCCCTATACAGTCTGTCTCATTTTTTTTCCTTATTACTGCTCTATTTGTTGTCCCCATTTTCACAGCATGACATCATTGTCAAGCCAATCCAAATGTCATGGTAGAATTCAACAGTTCTTTAAATTGAGAGCTTCTTGTAGGAAGTTAGTCAGCATGTGATGTTTCAAAGTTACAGCAATTGTGAAAAAATCTTATGCTATCAAAATTCCATCATATGTGATGAGTGTGAGAGAGATTTTGGCAAAAAAAAAGTCCAAAAGAGCTAACATTTTTGTGCACTTGGTGCTTAAAGAGAAATTAGTTCTATGTATGTTTAATTGATACCATTTGTTACCAAAACTACTTGTTAAATAATGAAAGTATTTTATTTAAAAGTGGTAAGTATGTTTGTTTAAACTGTAAAAGCAAATTCAGCTGCAGTACAACATTTCTGTACTAAGGCATTAGGCACTTTCTCTAAGTTTCTTCGGATAAACTCATTAAAAATGCAGCATTTCAGCTAGCAGTCATTAACTGGGCTGAACATTTTCTTAGAAGGGCTTAAAGATTTTAAAAACTCTATTTGTTTAAATGGCTATTTTATTAGAGTTTAATCGCATCCCTGGAAAAGACAGAAACGTAATCCTAAGGTTAGGTTAATCAAATATTGTCGGAAAAGTAGTTAGTAAGAGACACAAGAGTTCCCCTGGCTCAGGCCAGCATCGCTGCTGCCAGGGTGGCTGGTACCAGTACCTCTCCCTCACTGGTAGAGCACTGCACAATTCCCACTAGGGAACACAAATAAGAATTGTTTTACTGATAGACAGCGTATGTCATGGCTTTTGTGGAAAGGTTTGCAAACATGAATCTGGGTGCTAATGGGTAATTACTACAGATCATGATTTGTGTGTACCAGACCTTTCTGATTTCTTTGTGAATTCCCCAAGTGCTCAGCCACAAAGGGAAGAGGAGCCAGGGCACACTTTTCAACAGGAGACAGTTTGCAATATTCTAATTGCCTCCTTTTAATTATTAGGAAGAGAAGATACTTGGCCACGTGCAGCAAGGATACCCAAACAGAAATATAAACCCAGGTATTAAAGATGTAGCAGAATAACTTCTCTTATGAGCTGCAGCACTATGTTGGATAACGTCTGTTGAACTAGTGGTGCATGGAAGAGCTCAAAATCATGCTTTTCTTGCACACATAGATTTGCAACAGAAATTCCCTTGATATTTTTCCTTTCACAACTGAATCCTACTCTTCATCGGCTGAACAAAAGCAAAAGACACCCCTTCAGAAATGTCTTTGTCCACAGTCCCAGGAAGGATTTTCTGAATCTTGCACCCTGCTGTACAGGTGACAGAAAGCTCCACTGAAACGCCTGTCGCTCATGTCCCAGCTTTATGCTCCCCATCGACCTTCCACCACAATCACGTTATCAGAAGCCAAAGGAACAAGATAAATCTAACAAGTCAGCATCATTCAGCCTGGGAAGGAAATGCTGAAGTCTTTGAGTTCACATACTCTGGGAATTGCTATCTAATGTGATGATTATGATCTCCACCTTCATAATTGGATTCCATACTGTTAATGTTGTGTATGTAAACAGGGCCATGCACTGTCTGTGCTGCTTCTTATTGGGGCTTCTCTCCTGCGTGTGCTCATATAGATTACATCCACTGGATTTTCTTTGATAAGATGCTGTATGAGAACTTCAATTAGTTACAAAAGCAACTCTAATTAACCAACAGCTCCAAGCTACTGGTATTTTGAGCGTACAAAAGCAGATCAGGTGTTACACAGCAGAGCCATGTTCAGTCTAGTTGCAGAGGCAATGCGCTGTTGAATGTCATGCTGCATTAGGGGACACTGAGGGAAGCAGGATGAGGGACCATGGATAAGATTATGGAGTCTCCCTTCAAACTTACCAAGAAGAGTGAACAAGGAGAGTAAGGAATGGAGAAGTATACAAATCCCTTTTGTTTTTCCCATTTAGTTTCAGTAGGGAGCATCAGTTTACCATGGGCTCTAATGCCTGCTGTTAAACAGCAAAGCACTCTGTGAGATGCCCAACAGGTAAAGTCCATGTGGGTTCAGGGTAGTACAAAGCCCCAAGAAGTAGCATTTCTGAAAACCATGTACTGCTTTTAAATCTTAGTGGCGCACAGACATTTCACTGTGAGCTTCAAAGACTCTATCACTATATTTTTGTCTTTGATTACATCTAAAGAAATAAATGCATACTTCTGTTTTATGTGGGGCAGCTTTTTCACCCTTGCCTGTCAACATCAGGATTCAAAATATGTTTTCAAAGACAAAAAGGGTGTCATTAGTCAGCCTGCATGAAATCATTATTGCTCTATGTAGTCAACACCTGCTGCTGTGTTACAAGTCCTCTATACTTTGCTGTGTTCCCTAAGTACTTTTTGGTTATAATCCTTATATGCTGCAGAAAGGTTTTGTGGAGTAGCTGGGCTGTATTTTCTGGTGATAGCACAATACCGTTGTAATTTTCTAGTGCTGATACATGTATTTCTTTCTGAGATAGAATCAGTACTCTGCTGAATTAAGGTCAGGTGCCAGAGAGGTCCCACTTGCATTGGCTTGGATCCCTTGAGAAGTGTTGGGACAACCTGACCTGTAGGACCTTCTGTGGACCAGCAGCAACAAAGGCACATTAGGTCCCTTATGGTGAGGGACAGGCTATACACCTAAAAAACCACCATGTGTCTGAGGCCTTGTAAAGGTGCGAATACTGTGACACAGATAATTTGAATTTCTAGCTTTTGATAGTGTGTACAAGCTAAGAATGAAGCTGCATGGCAATGTGCACTTATTCTGTAAAGAGATGTTCTGAATGGGAAATAACAACAGAGTCTGCATCTTTATAAAAAAATATCTTTTTCTATAATGAGAATTGAGAAATGGTTCTCGCTTTTGCAAATCATGGCAACTGATGTTTCGAAAGGAAATCCTGATGCATGATCTATTTTAAGCTGTCTCCATATCCACAATGGTGGATATCTGTATTTTGAAAAATAGTTGTCAAACTGATCTGTAAATGTGGAAAAATTCTTCCCTTTCTTTAAACAGTCTAAACCTGAAAATAAGAAACAGGTGGAATAAATCCCAGTTAAATTGATACTGGACCAAATAAATAGGATTGTGACCATTATGATTAAGAGCAGAGTGTTTGTGCAACACAAGCAGATGCTCCGTAGAAGGAGGGTGACTCTCCCGCACCATCCAGGCAGTGGAGAGCTTCCAACAATATACTTAATCCAATGTTAGACAGGACCTCTCTGTTGCCCAGGAACTGCTATGAAAAATAAGGCTGGGTTGTTGAAAGCTCAAACTTAAAGAAAAAAAAATTGAGAAATACTCCATTATTGACATATAAATAAGTTTCCATTTTTATACTTAAAAAGCAAGACCAGTACTTTCTAACTGTGAACATACGGGAGGTGTATACTCAGAGATCATGTTTTGTGGTACAAAATTTATTCTTGGTTTTGAAGTAGGAGGTTCAGACATCTCAGAAAAGCTGGAAAGGGGGCATTAGGTCCAGCACAGCACGGATGTATGATAGGAACATACAGTGAAGCATTATGAAACAGATTTTGTGTGTGTGTGTGATGAAAATGGCATTAGCTACAGGTCCTTATATAGATAGGGACAGCAGACACATGAAAGAAACTCACATAGGTAGAAAATGGAAAAGATCTGTAGTGTCTTCTAGAAACCTCCCGCTTTTTTGCCTGTTTCCCCAAAATAATGTCTTAAGAACTCACAACATAATTGCTCCCATTCAGTTACATTTTCTAACCCCTTCCATCTAGGATAGAGCACAATCACTTGGTGGATCAAAGCAAATAACCTGTTTAAGTGTTTGTAGAACTGGGTCCATCAAGAGGGTATCTCTGGAGCTGGTGGGGAGCACACTCAGCTGGGCACTGGGTGAGTAATGATGTGGCCAAACTTCTATTCCCAGCCCAGTTTGCCATCTTTTGTCATACTGTAGCAAAGAATCCCTAAAAATCCTTATGTATTTAAAATGCAGTTTCTCCCAGGGCTAATGTAGGGTTATTTCATGTTCTGTTCCTAGCAAATGGTTCAGTCCCATATAGACACTGGTAAACAATTAACAATTGTGTTGTCCTAATATTAGACTAGGCCTGAACCTTTAGGATAATCATTCAGTGATCAGAAACTCTACTTCATAATTGGGTGAGCCTTTCTGAACCTTGGTAATGCTTATGCCACTCCATAATTTATGTTACTGTTAGCTTTACCAAGGGATTGACAACTCCTGTGCAAGTAAACTGCGAGACATCAAGGCACTTTAATGGGAGTTCACTCATGCCCTTTATGAGAAAATAACCATCAAGTACATTGCAAAATTATCCATATGAATGCACCATTATTTATAGAAGACATAAAGGGATGCAGTCCCTTTGATTCAGATAACATGAAAGGTTTTGCACTGGTGATTAAAGATGAAACATCAATGCTTCTCCCACCAGTGCAGAATAAAGTTATATAATAACTAATTTCTGATTGTTTCTAAAATAACATTAGTGGTATTATTCATAACCACTCAAAACATGAAAGTAAGTCCTGGGTAGGAAGTAGTTTTCTTTACAATGCCTGATGAATTTATAACCTGCTTCTGGAGATCAACTTAATTTTAGATCATAACCACTAGAGTTGTTTCCATACAAAAACTATGACTAATTATACGACTACATGAGCCAATTGTACTGAAAAAAGGAACCTTTAAATCACTTAATTCCTGCTTGCAGGAAGAGGATGGCAGAACAAACCTAAGCATTACAGGTACTAGTAAGAATGAGTGTGGTGCTCTGATGCTCCAGTGATGTATCAAGTATCGAAAACAGAAAAGACTAGAGATACTCATACATCTGTTCTGTCCCCTGCAGGGAGGGATGTCCTCTTGCTTTAAGAGGGGAAAAGTTGTAGTTATAAAGTAATAGAGCAACCATCTTCTGTTTCTGCTCATCGCAACGAGTAGCTTTGTGGAACTGAAAGGTAGGTTTCTTCCATCTCTAGAACTTAACTGATTATTTAAAAATCCATGCAAGGTTAACTAGCTTTTCTAAAATAAAACCATAACATAATTGTATACCATAATCATAAAACCATAACCATAGCTGTCAGAAACTGAGGGTGGTGGGAAGTGCTAGCCTGAAAATCCTGGCGAGCAGAGTCTTTTTATGCAGATAAAATGGATGATTTGTCATGTGTAAGCTCCAGAAACACCCTGCTGCCGAGCCGTCCAAGTGAGGGTTGACTGATGGTTCTGGAGATAAGATTAATATCACGACTGGCTGAGACTATCAGTAATGTTGCTGGTCAGTGTTAGAAGTGACAGTGTGACAGTAACTGGAAGAAAACAACCTCCTTAGTTTCTGTGAGGTGCCAATGATATTTTAGCCTCTTTTGATAACTACCAAACTCTGCAGGTTTGATTCTGCAATAGGATTTACCTTGGAACAAGAGATTGTACCTCCCTGGTGAGCACTGCCCTGGAGTGTACCTGTCCTGTCACA
Organism: Nycticryphes semicollaris; assembly: GCA_013400055.1. Taxonomy (NCBI): domain Eukaryota; kingdom Metazoa; phylum Chordata; class Aves; order Charadriiformes; family Rostratulidae; genus Nycticryphes; species Nycticryphes semicollaris. The sequence continues at coordinate 267,719 of VXBJ01007633.1, read as the reverse complement.
CAGCAGCCCGGGGCTCGGTGCTCCCTGGGTGAACAGGGGGTGAACTGGTTCCTGTATCACACAAATATGTAACAGCTGACAGACACTTAGAAGATGGTGTCTTCATCCAGTTAAGTCTCCCAGATGTTGCGTTGTGTAAAGAATTATAGTTCTTGTCATCAACACACCTATGGTGAATGCAAGGCACTGAGTGGGGTATGAATTATTCAAGGTATGAATCCTCATGAAGCCTGAGGCCAGGTTCTGGTACCCTTATTGATCATGTTTACATGGAACCAACTACTGTGGTGCCTTAACCACCACCAGCCACACGAGAGCCTCTCCATTTCACTGTCCTGTCAGAGGGAAGAAATGCCTTGTTTGGGGTCAAATGGAAAGTCTGCAGCAAGACAAAGAACTGAATTGTCTTCCAAGTGTTGAGCACTGGACAGCTTTTCCTATGGCTATAGGTTTCTTCTTCCATGGACAGTCTTATTCATCTAAGTGGATGTTTTAAATGAACGATCTTCCACCAGGCGAAAACACAGCACAGACAGAACCAAAAGATGGGCTAAGAGCTTATATTATTGATGGAAGAACTGTGATCATTGATCATGATTCTGAGATAACTTCTAAAATAACTCTTCTTGCATCTTTCCTAAGCCGTTTTTTCTCCTGACAATGTACAGAGAGATAGTAGCTACCTATTTTTTGTATTTTAGCTCTACACCAACAGAAACCATCTGTGATGTGCGCATTCTGACAGCTGAAACAATAAATAAGAGAAATAATTGTACTTGGAAATGATCACTTTTGCAACAAAATAGATCAGACCAGGCCTGGAAAAGAGAACACTAGTGGGTTTTTTTCACGTTGGAAACATCAACAGGAAAAAAAGGACACAGGGTAACGTCAAGAAAAGCATTGTTCCACCTGTGCTGCCAACAGACAGCGAACAGCACGCTGCCTTTTGTCACTGCTGTTCTCAGATTTCCCTATTTTAGAACAGCAGCTGGCCGTTTGGACCCAGCCGTTCTTTGAAAGATTCCTAATAAAGAAGGATTTAAAAGATACGTTTAGAGAGTTCTGTGGCGCAAAATACTGATGACCAAACACCACTGTTAAACAGCAGGCACTGCCACACTTGTGTGCTGTGGTCAGTAAACAGAACCTGTGCGTTCAAGCCCGGTGTGACCTAGCACATGCAAATACAGGTGGCCACAGGAGGCTGCCTGGCACCCCTCCATGCAAAACCCTGCAGAGCCACCACAGCCTCAGTCAAACAGGTACACAGCCACAGGAAAACATCATACTACGAGATTCAATAACTTCAGAATGTTAAAAAAAAACCCAGCCTAGAGCGGATGAACAACAGCAGAAATGTATAAACATTGCTTACCAGAAGTTGTAAAATACTGGAAATAATAATAATTTGGGGGGAAAGAAGAAAAGTTATGCAGAGAGCAAAGCACACCATTTTGAACAAAATTATTTTGATTGTCAAGATGAGATAAGCTACTGGGTAAGTTTAGACAAATCCAACTAAGCTAGATGAGTTAGGGAAAAGATACATATGGAATTCAGGTTGGCAAAACCTCTAAAATGACTCACATAACCCTCTTTAGTTTTTACATAGTGGTAAAAAACAAAAAATATATGTATTGTGGAAACCAGTTAAGAGCTGCACAGCACACAGCCCCACAGCAAAGGGGTCCATTAGCAAACAGGTGCAGAAAAACACCGAAAAGATAGTCATATCATTAGATAATTCAGTGAGACACCTCCCTACAGCCCTGAGTTGGAGTTCATTTTTTTAATAATTGTATCCCTTGCAAGCAATTAGAGGATGTGACGCCTGCAGTATTAGGCCAGTTGGTCCCAGGTGTTTCTTTCCCATTACATTTTCCTATCTCCATAAGCGGAGAGCAGAACAAAGTAAGTTCAAGGACAATTTTTGAGAATAAATCAGTTTAAAAAAAGCTTTCCTATGATAATAAATTGAAAGCCTGCATCTATTTATTACAAATATGCAGCTAACTTACTGAAGACTTCCCCTACTACATGTTTTCAAATGCATAGATCTACACTGTGTATCATTCACGACATAAAACGCTATCACTTCGTCCAGTTATTTTTAAATTGATATTTAATATTGACACAATTCTGAATTTGTTTCATCATTAATGATGTTACTGTGGTTTTTTATATGTTTATGTTAATTCTAAGCTCCGGGTGGTCACATGAATCTGGCCCATTTTCATTTATTTTTTGGTGTTCTAGTCCTCAGATTTCTCTACATGTTTCTCATCAATCAGCTGTGGATTTTTACTCTGGCAACAGAAATTCCCTCAAAGCTTCCAGCGTGGTGTAAACCCCCTTGCATTAGCAGAGGGCCACCGTGACAATTTTGTAATCAGAAGACGACAAAATACAGCATGTGCAATATCTAATGCCAACGGGCAGGTTTTGAGGACACATTTTGCTCAGCGAGAGCTTGGGAATGTTGCTGAATTTTACTAAATCCATATCCTCTTCCTGAACCTGCCACTGGTGTGTTCCTGCTGAGCTGCTGCACGGCAGCAGAGCAGAGCCGCCCTCCATCCCATCCCTCCTGCCGGATTTATTGCTGACATACAAAAGGCGTGAGGTCCCTGAGCAGAGACAGCTCATCTTCATTTACAAAAATACCTTCTTTTCTTAGTTGATAAAGCCGCTTCGCATCATTTTTATCATTTAACGCCTGACGTAAAGGATGCGAGTACATCGAAATAAACACATATTCGTTCCCTTGTGAAGCCAGCTATTAAAACGGGGGGATAAAAAAAACAGGAGAAAAAAAAAAGGCAGATAGGGAGCGGCACTCCGCGGGAGCCTTGGACATGTCGAGGCCGCCCTGACAAGTGTGTGCTCCCCCCAGCCCCGTTTTTTCCACGCCGAGGATGATGCTTTCTGGCGGCTTTCCTCCCCGGCCGGCTCNAGGTGGGTGCCCGGCGCGGCGGCTGCGCAGCGCGGCCCCTGCCCTGCCGGGCACGCTGGGACTCGTAGTCCGGCAGTCGCCAGCAGCACGGAGGGGTCCGCGGGCACCGGCACCAGCAGCCCCGGCCAGCCCCCTCCTCACCAGCAAGCAGGACCAGCACGCACCACCAGCTCCGGCTCCACCAGCAGCATCCCTCCCGCCCTCACCTGAGCAGGATGCCCTCTCGGTCCCCCTGTCCTCCGAGGGAGGAGAAGTCTTCGGGGAGACCTTACTCAGTACGAAAAGGGGCTTATAAGAAGATGGAGACAGGCTTTTTAGCAGGGCCTGTTGTGATAGGACAAGGGGTAATGGTTTTACACTAAAAGAGGAGAGATTTAGACTAGATAGAAGGAAAAAAATGTTTACTGTGGGGTGGAGAAACACTGGCCCAGGATGCCCAGAATGGTGGTAGATGCCCCATCCCTGGAAACATTCAAGGTCAGGTTGGACGGAGCTCTGAGCAACCTGACCGAGTTGAAGGTTGGTTGGATTAGATGACCTTTAAAGGACCTTTCCAACCTGAACTATTCTGTGAGTCTATGTTTCTATCACTTCTTGCTGCCCCAAGCCCAAGTTCCACCTAACCCGCACCCAGACTGTGTTTATTCCCCCTTTATTCCCCTTTGCCCCTCTGCCCTCTCACATGTGGCCCCTCTGCCTGGAAACCTTGAGAACAGACTCCATCATGGCTTGGATGCTCTGCTGGCTGCAGCCATTACCCCTGCCCCATGCCCACCTCTAAGCAGCTGGGCATGCACATGGATGCATGGCCTTGGTGGATGTGGTGGACAGTTCTGGGTGTACATGTAGGCAGCCAGCCCTTAAGAATTCTCTTCTCGCACACCCTCTGTGAACTGGCCTGGCAGCTGAACCAGCCCAGCAGGTCCTGCAGCAGAAGCCTGCCAGCCCTAACCCTGCACCAAGATGTGTGGCTCCAGGGAGTCAGTTCTGGAGTGGAGGGTGCCAGCTGTAGCCAGAGAACAGGACCAAAGCTGGAGAAGACCAGTGAGGTCTAAACCTCTCAAAAGAACATGTTGATCTTAGAGGGCATAGGAAGAGACTGCTGTAATACTTTTCCTCTCTTCTTTTAATTAGTTTTGATGATTTAATTTACATCTGTTCTTTTATCCTATAGTAACATTAACCGTTGGTTGAGACTGTATATAACATGTAATAAATTTGAATGTACTCCCTGTAATCACATATGTCCATGACTTAATTTATCAGATTACCTTCGCTGGATACTGTGTTTTAGCTGAAGTGAGGCCCTTGTTTCTGAGCACTAAGTGGTAACTCCCCAGCAGCAGAAAAGTTATTCCCGCATCTTTAACTTTCATGACATGTTGGCAGGAAAACAAGACGTTGCCTTGTTAAGAAGCAGATGCTGCACCAGAGATGAATTTTCCTATGGAAA
>VXBJ01007633.1:214359-263288 GCA_013400055.1 Nycticryphes semicollaris | reverse complement strand
AAAAAAAAAGTGCAACTAGGAAATACAGTGCCTTCGGCTTCACTCCATACCCTGCCAAACACCTCAGGCATCTGTAGCAAGACTTACAGCAGAAAATTTAGACTAAATCAGGGAGTGAAGGGTTCCCTTGGGCGTTTTGCTGCTGCTGCTCAGGAAAACACCTGTATCCACAATCATGTGCAGAATGCAGAGAGATGCTCCAAAGCTGCAATTATCTGCTTGGAGCCTCCTTGCCTCAAATTTCTTACAAAAAGGGATATTCGGCTGTAAATTAACAAAGCTTTTGCCAAACATCCAAAATGTTATTAGATCAACAGAACTGGAAAAGAAACAGATCCATTTACTCCACAATCTCCTCCTCTCTCTCTCTCTGCCTTGAAGCGTTCAGAGGAAACAGGGCTCACATCCATGGTTTTCCTTGTTCTGTACCAGAAATGTCAGGGAATTGAATTGCTTTGAAATCTGCTGCCCAGCAACTTGGTGGCTCAGGGTGAAGATATATCTGTTGGATTGATGCTGGTTTGAAGCTTCGCTGAACAGCGGGCTGGTTCAGGCACGAGGCAAAGAAATGTAGATTTCATTCTTAACACAGATTAAACCCTCTTTTGGGGTTTAATCTTTGTCTGTACAATGAGGTGTTGAATTAGTTACTCATAATTATACAAATACTGGGAAAGGGAAATGTACACTATCAACAAGGAGGGAAAGGTAACTTTGAGGTGTTTGTTTTTTGATAAACTTCTGCATGTTGTTCGCTCAGATTTTCCTATCACACCTTAAAATATATTTGTTAAGTTGGAATTCCTTCTCAGTTGATAAGAACAGGAAGAACCCCTCCCATGCTGATTTTTCTGTTTGCAGTTGCCTTGTATCTGCTGACAAATCCACTTCATATTAATTTCTGTTAGAAACATAACAATATGAGACCTCTGCAAGCAGCAGAGGGTTTGGCTGGAGCCAAAGTTCTGCTCTTCTTTGGCTGTGGTGTCATGTTTCTTTCTTCCTTTTACCTCATGCATAGAATTTGCAACCAAAAAATTAGAAACATCATCAGTCTGTCTAAGAAAAGATACAGGTCGCCTGTATTCGTGAGACACACAGACAAAAATATAAATGGTAGATATATTAAATGCAGATGTACACAGCAGTATATGTACATGTATAGGAATAACATTCTCCTTAAAACTATGGCATTCAAAGTAAACCATATCACACTTCAGCCTCATGTATGGAGTGTGTGTTCTAAATGATTTTTCATTCTTCCCAAACCACAAAATTAAAAGACAAACGTGTTCAATACAATCCACAAATCTGAGCTATACCCCATATATGGGATACACTATACCCTGTGTATGGGCTAAACCTGCTAGGATACATTTATATCAAATGCACTGGAACAGGCTGCCCAGGGAAGTGGTTGAGTCACCATTCCTGGAGGTATTTAGAAGATGGAAAGATGTGGTGCTGAGGGACACAGTTTAGTGGTGGAGTTGGCAGTGCAAGATTAATGGTTGAACCTGATGATCTTAAACCTCTTTTTCAACAAAAACAATCCTATGATTCTATGCATTTGACCTATTGAAAGGGGTAGGCACAGCACTAACTCCCTTAGGATACAACAGACATGGGGACAACTACTTTAAAAAATTTTGCTCCGCTCCAGGGGGCACCTTCAAAAGCCAGTGGCCCTGTGGATACTGAAACAACAGATTTCCTGGCTCTGCCTTCCCTTTGACCCGTGAGAATTTGGTTCAGAGTTACTGCGTGGTGAATGCAGTGTATACGTTTGGCCTTTCTCCAACACTGCCTAAACTGTGCTTCCTGCCAGCAGGCTGCACCAGTACATCCCTAACTGGGGCACCCAAAAGCAAGTTTTATTTCAATGAACTATTTGTAGCCAAAGCGTGGTCACTTGTTTTGTTTGTTGTATTTTTTTAATAAAAAAGCAGAAGGGCTGTTGTGATCTTTTCATCTGTTTTCCTTATAACACAGCTTGTAAGACTTTGCTTAATTAATTCCTGCTTGAGCTGCAACTTGTCTTTCAGACAAACATCTGGTCTTGATTACTGTGCTGTGCATGTTTTGATCTCTTCCCCTAAAGACCAGCTGTTGATCAAATTCAGTGACCTGTATATAAAACCTCTTGGTTCAATGCCTGATCAGCAAATTTTGGACCTAGGGCACAGACAAAATTTGACTCTTGTGCATGTGTAAAATTACTGAGTTGTGGTGACACTTCTGAAGGGGCTTTGAAAGAACCAATATATGTAGTCAGCCCCAGTTCACAAAAGCCTGGTGGTCTGGGCCTTAAAATGCTGGCTAGCAGCATCTCAAGTGGTCAAATGGCAACTATATTTAGGTTGGGATTTTTTAATTGCATTGGTTTGACAGATAATAGGGTATTTTTGGATTGTTTTAAAAGGCAGAGTACAGTAATACATTCAACAACACTAACTTCAAGTCATTGGGTATTTCACTCAAACTTGATTTCTCTGATCCCTTCTGTGTCCATAGTACACTAAATCCTGAAGAAATGCATTTATATTTGGACACTGCACTTGCCACGGTAGTAACAGGAATAATAAATACCTCACCTGTACCAAGTAACTGCAGCAGTAGATCTTAAACTGAATCACCATTTCCATTTGTAGGTGTGGAATGTGAGACACCGAACAGATGGTTGTTTTAAGTCTGGGGCCCACTTGGTGGGCATGCCACCGGGGACAGGAACCCAGGTCCCATGCTTTGGGACTCCAGAAGGCTGAAAGATGCAAGAAATTGCTCAAGGACGTAAGAAGACCACTCATGACCATGGACTAGACCTCACAGCTCACCATCCTCTACACCCTGCTTACAGAGCTGCGGTGGCACCGCTCTGCTCCAGGCTGTCTGTCCCAAAGTGTGCCCTGGGTTGTGTCACACTTCTCCAGTGCCACCCTTGAGTACAGGCAACATGACTTCTGCTCCATCCACTGCACTATGGTGGCTTCTCCACCCGTCTCAGCAATGCTGTCTGTGCTGGTATGAGGATGAAGCTTGGGAGCTACAGGCCAGCTCTCCATCTCCTTGAATCTGTAGCATTTAAAGTGCTTTGCTTCTTGGAAGAGAGCAGGAGCTAATGGATACCATTCTCCTTTCTTTAGAGGGCCTGCTAATGGTGAAGAACTTTCTGCTCCACCTCTGACTCCATAAGTGGATCTGCAGGACAGCTTGTTCAATGTTGGACTTCCTTCTTTATCTAAAGAGCCCGAGGCACAAGGTCAGACAAAGACCTTCTGCAGCTGAGCAATATGCACAAGGTAAGCTTTTCTCAGCACACAGTTCTTTTATACAGCCAGTGAACAGTAAATTGAATAATTTTGGATATGTATAAACTATCTTAACGGTGCAGAGCCCCATGCAGTGTGGTCCCAGCTGCTGGGCAGTGAGCACGTCAGGCAGCATGTGGGCTCCTGCAAGTAGGGCTTAGGATGCTGTCACGGTCTGTGCTTGAGCTTGTCTCCAGACACATCTTGGCAGGCTGAACCCAGGCTGGCTGCAAGCAAGAAGAGGGGGAAATTCCAAGACACGGGTAGGTAGGCTGTGGCCTCCTCTGAAGGCTGTGGAAGCCATCCTGCTCACGGGAATGTGCTTGTCTAACCCTTCCTGTCAGAATGTAAAATTCTCAAAGTATTTGGGTTGTGTCTCAAGAGAACTGGGACTGAACCATGTCCTTCTTTGCTGCCACTGGAAGGAATACGATTTCCTCACTCATCATTTGTTTCAATCTGAGTTTGGCCATTCTCATTAAAAAATTAGATAGGACAGAGGATCCAGGCATCACTTTTTATTATCGTCTTATTTACTGACAATATCTTTCCTGTCTATAACCTGTGTGAATTGCCCAGACAGGAAGATATTTCTGTCTCAGACCATACGCATTGAAGAACCCATGTTCTTCATTTGTACCACATCAGCATTGTAGCAAGGAATTATACTGTGATTTAATCAGTTTAGGATTATGTCTGAGGCTTTACATGTTCTTTTCCTGCTGCGTGCAGGTCAGTGAACGGCAGTGAGGATGCTTCATGCTGTATCCACTCTTGCTTTGCATGCGCATTAGTTCAGCACTCGTGGAAGTTCCACTGCTGTCCAGTCTTCTATATCCTCTGAGGTTTCGTCCTTGCAACACTTCCCTCACTCACGTGTGATTGTCTTAAATTATATCACAGCCTTTGAAAAAGAAATCCCTCTCCTAATCCTTTTGTGAACGTTATGTTTTCCCTCTGGTACATGCATTGGTCTGTCAGTGTAGAAAATGACAGCATTCTAATGACCAAAGGATTATGACTCTATTGCTGAGCGATTGCAGAAGTGCTCTTGTGGTTATAAAAGTGTCTCTTCATTCACCCGCAGGCGCAGTGCCAGAAGGGCTCAGCGTGGCTTTGTGGGTCTCTTGCCTCTGGCACCAAACAAGGGAGAATGTCACAGTGGTCACAGGGCCAGCTCCATCACCCGCTGACCGCTCCTAGCCGCCTCCGCCTTTGTATGCACGGGGAGTTCCTTTCTTTGCGGCAAAGCGCTCTTAGACTATTCAGCCCAACACACTGGACTGTTCTATTTTAAATTTGCACAATTCTGATTTTAATATAATTTATCAGATTAATTTCTCTCTCTATTAAAGTTAATAAGAGCCTCAGTAATTACTTCAGCACAGCCAGGACTTTGCAAAATATCTTTAATTAATGTAGTAGTCAAAAGTCACTAGGATTTTACATACTTTAATAAACTCCATATTAAAATAAGATGGATTATGTATGTCGCTTTGCACTCTATATATTTTATGGAAATGAAATCTTGGCAGTGCTGCAGTAGACAGCAGAACTTACACTGACGCCAGTGGGGCCAACATTTCACCCCATCTCTTTTCCCAAATTTACCAAGAGTTTCCAGTGACTGAACAAATCAGCATCTCAGGATTACTGACTGTCTAAGCCTAGGAATCATTTTTCTCTAGGTTGCAGCAGTAATGAATGGACCTAGATATCTGGAAATGCTTCGAGGTTCAAACTCCTATAGCTGCACCAACGATTACTGATATTATTTTCCTGCTACAAATGCCGCATCCTCAAAGCAGGAATGGCAGTGTCTACTAGGGCGGTTACTCAACAGTTTCTATTGTAAAACTAGATTTTTCCATTATTTTATGTTGCTGAAACTTAGCTATTCAAATCATAGAATCATAGAATGGTTTGGGTTGAAGGGACCTTAAAGATCATCCAGTTCCAACCCCCTGCCATGGGCAGGGACACCTCCCACTAGACCAGGTTGCTCAAAGCCCCATCCAGCCTAGCACTGGGATGTGGCTTCTGCAACTTCTCTAGGAAAACCTGTTCCAGTGTCTCACCACTCTCACAGTAAAGAATTTCCTCCTAATAGCTAATCTAAATCTCCCCTTGTTCAGTTTAAAACCATTACCTCTTGACCTATTGTTACACTCCCAATAAAGTGCCCCTCCCCATCTTTCCTGTAGCTCCCTTTAGGTACTGTAAGGGGCTATGAGGTCTCCCCAGAGCCTGTTCTTCTCCAGGCTGAAAAACACCAGCTCTCTTAGCCTGTCATCACAACAGGTGCTCCTGCCCTCTGGTGATCCCTACAGCCTCCTCTGGAATTGCTCCAACAGGTCCATGTCCTTCTTATGCTGGAAGATCCAGAGCTGGACACAGCACTGCAGGGGGGTCTTACCAGGGCAGAGTAGAGGGGCAGAATCACCTAGCACATCAAATCAAATCAAATCAAATCAAATCAAATCGCACATGCCAGACAACTGCCTTGATTTTAATTGTGGTTTTACTATTTTAAAGGTGTGGAACGTCTGACAGCTTCCAACACTGAGATAAGAAGGAAGTAAACTCACGGTAAAAACCCCAAACCTCTGTGGACCGCTGCCTTTGAGCGGCTTTAGCCTTCACATACACCAAAACTGGATAGTGCACATGCTAAATCAGGTAAGGTCTTTCACCGTTTTCACGACAATTTGTTCAGATTGCTTTAAAAATAGCACACATAGCTAATGTTTACCAGCACACGATGTTTACTAGCAGGTGGTATTTACTAGCATGTGGTGCCTGGTTGCTGAAACATCCAAAGATTCATGCTTGGCCCTGTCCTCAAGCCAGACCAGCGCCTATTAAGCAGAGGCCAACCCCAAAGAGGCCAGGTTGGTGTTTGGCCACCTCAGGCCAGCAGCAGGGCACGTGGAGGGTGTTCTTAGCCCAGAGTTTCTCGAGGGAAGCCACCATTTCCCCGTCACTGTGCCTTTGATTGGGTCAGGGCACCGAGCCCAGCCACAAGGGACACCTCTCCTCGTCTAATCGCCGGAGGAGGACTTTGCGTGTTCGAATACTGGAAAAACAAGATGTAGGTGGCGGGGCAGGGCCTGTGGCAGGACTACACCTCCCGGCATGCTCTGAGGCGGCGCGCAGGCGCAGCGGCGGGCGGGGCGCGGGGTTGCTGGTCGCGGCTGAGGGAACTGGGTCGCCGCCGCCCGGGTGAGAGGGAGCGGCCGTTCNGCCACAGCGCGGCGGGAGAGCAGCGGGAGGGGCGGCGGCGGGAGGAGGAAGAAGAAGGGCCAGGACCCCAGCGGCTCCCCGAGAAGGGTACCGAAACCTGGTGTGGTTTCGGTGAGCGGGAAGGTCAGGTCTCCCTCAGCGTGGGGCGGGGTGTTGGTGTGTGCTGGAGGAAATGCGGGTTTCCAGCGCGGGGTTCCCCCGCCGGCGTCGGGGCTGAGAGGAACCGGGGCGGGGGGAGTGTGTGTCTGGCGGGGCGTGGAGGGTGTCGGTTGGTGTTTTAGCCCGCACCCAGCTTTGCTGTGGAACTTTGAAAACTTTGCCTGTAGTCTCTGGTTAGCATAACTCTTTCAACGTGCGATATATGTTTCCTACCGTTTAAAAAGCACACAGGTTACCGCCCCGGGAGGATTTGTGTTCAGTAGCCCAGGGACCACCGGGCCTGTGCCCCGGCAGGGAGCCGGCCACGGCAACGGGTGCGATGGCTGAGGCCCAGCGGGCTCCCTCACGGACCCCGTGTTCTGTGTTTCCTGAGAACTTTGCACATAAGCTTGCGGTATAAGTTTCTGAAAGCTGTCTGCCTGTTTCTTTGCAGATCGGCCATAGTTGTGAAAATCAGTGCTCTTCTAAAGAGGTTGCTGTACACTTTAATTATAAAAATAATATATTGAGTGCATTCCCAAGACTGTTGTTTTGCTACTATGTCAGGTGTATGCAGCTTGAAAGATGGCCTGTGATGTAGGGGAGAACCCAAAATGGGCTAGTACTCGGAAGTTTTCCCTAAATAACATAATGGGAATAAAGTGAATTTCTTTTGCTGTTCTAGTACTCTTAAGTTTCACCACTTCTCTGAAACAGATACAGACATCCCAGTGTTTCTATAAACATTCAGTAGCTTGCATGTGATATTTCTTTTTGAGTGAAATGCCAGTAGGCAGTTCCTCCAGGAGATACTGCGTGTCAGTGTCCACGGGCCATATGTCTCTGTTGAAGAAAATTCAGATATTGTCTGAGAAATAGCGATGCCAAAACATCCCTCATCCTGACTGAGCAGTAATTCGTGAGGTAGTGGTGCTGCCCTGTGTGTTGGGAGAGGGAGTGGACAGCTCAGGTGGGGATTCCTGCCAGAGGAGCTTCTCAGGGCGGGCAGTACCTCTGGTACCTGGGATTTTTAGCTTATCCCAATCTTGTATTTATTTGGGATCATAACACCTGCCCTGCAGCTAGTTTGATGAGCACGCCTGGAAGTGTCGTGGAGATGGATGTGCTGAAATGCAGCCTCCTGCACTGCCACAGCTGCTGCTTCCCTGCCCTGCGCAGCTTGCCAAATGTGCACTTCGGGAGTCCTGGCTCTGTCACCTCTGCTATTGCCTGGGTTGGATGGGTATGTCCATACAGCCCTGCAGTGTGGGTGACTGGTTTTCAAGAACAGGCACACAGGAGTATGTTTTTGTGGGACAATGCCAATTTGGCAGTTTAACTGTCACTCAGAGCACCCTGCCTGCAAGATAGTTGTGTCCTAGTTCTGTATAGGTGTATACAGGATTAGATCAAAGTGGACTTTTTCTGGTTCCACGTGCTCTCTCATACAGAGGAGGAGCTGGCAGAAACTGGAAAAAATGGATGTTTTCTGATTTCCTTTGTCATGGAAGAATCTTCATGATCTTTGTAGTTACTCTGCAGTAGCTGCCTGTTCCTCCCCACTCCCCGGGTGGCTGCATGGATAATTGTGAAATTGGGGGAGCTCCACTTGTCATCTGTAAAACTTAGTGAATTGTTTCTTTGAACAGAATGAAGCCTCTGGCTTGTTTTTATAGGAAAACAGCCCAGAATAGCTATTCCTCGCTGCCTGGAAAACTCAACTCTGACAAAAACCGTAGGCAAAGATGAGCTGCCACCTGCTGGATCGGTAAAGCTCTGGACCAGGGACTGTCTGCTGGTTCTCTGGGCACGGGACCTGGTTCGTGTACCCTACCTCAGGCTGGAGATTTGGAAGGATTAGGTGGGCTCTTGAGAGCTAAGAAAAGCAGCACTGGGCTGTTAAGCAGAGATACTGTGAAACGTTACACAATGAACCTAAGGAGCTTGCTGAGGTTATGGTAATATTTATATTTACTCATTTTTCTACTAGTTTTGGTAAATAAACATAGCTCTTTCAAGTGCAACACATTCTTCATAAGCGGTTCTGTGTAATCTTGCACACTGGAAAATCGGATTGTTGCCATTGTAGGGGTTCTCTGGGGAAATGCTCAGATTACGCTCCTCCAAGTGTGTGGGATGTTCTGGGGCCCTGACTGGTGCAGAAATGTTGACAGTCCTGTAGACCCCCCCCTGCTCCAGCTCGGGTTCACCCAGAAGCTGGGTGGAAGGAGGCCCCAAAGGAAGAAATGAGATTTAAGTGAACTCTGGAAATGTGCTGGCCAAAACCAGCTCGGTTTGTTTTTGATGATGTCACTTCTATTTTAAAATCCAAGTTACAGATACCATTTACAGTGGACTTTAATCATACTGTAGTTTCCTGTGGGCAAGATACTTCTAAAGAGTTACTCCTGTTAGGGTCCTGAGAAATTGTGTTCTTAAGTATAATAGAAATTTCTAGGGGGTGAATTTTTGAAAGACAATTGGAAGCTGTTTTTAGAATCTTTTGGGTTTCAAAAATACACTTTCAGATAAGAAGAAACGAAAATATTTTGACTTGTAGTTAAGAGGTGTTTGAAAGATGCTTGGTGATCTTTCAGGGAGTGATTCTGGCCTAAAGTAAAGTTACTGCTACCATCAAATTTCTGTAGTTGTTCATTGATTTCTCAGATGAAGAAGTTATGGCAAGATTATTGTCTTTGTGCAGTAGAAAATGTTCAGTTCTGATTTTCAGCTTAATAAATAGAGTTGAAGTTTGCTTGATTGGATGTGCTGGCTTTGTTTACATCTCCCCAAATGTTTCTTGTGGGACTAGGAAGTTTCTAGAGTGAAGAACTTAATTTACCTTACAGTTATATATCTGAAAAAGGAATAGCAGCCCTTTCAGCTTTTTATGTATGTAATGTTTTCATGGTATACCTAAGAAGGATACTTAGACGAAAACTAGCTCCGCTCATCAAAAAAGTGCAAAGTATTTGCAAAGCCAAAATTGACGGTTACAGTTTTGCCTCTGATTTTGCAGTAAGATGTGCCACAAATATTCACAGTCTAAATAACTGCTCCTTCTAAAAACTTGTAATTTGTTACACATCTCTTTTTTTATACTTCACTGCTAGAGTGAGTGGTGGGAAGCAAAAAGAGGACTAAAAGTGTTTAGTAGGAGGTGAGTGCCCAGTTTGATTAGGGCTTCAGCTGGCCTTTATGCCTTTTTAGGCAATGAGAATTCCTGACACTGTGTTTTAAAACCTGGTTTTTAGCATGTTCTATATGTGTCATATATGCTGTGGGTTTTCTTGGAGGGAACATTTCTGAAAATCATTACCAAGCAATCTGTATGTAGTACAAACATACTAGTCAGTGCTACCATCATAACTTTTTTAAGGTGTTTCAAGTTAAGTATGCTTTCCTATTTTAAACAATACCTTTGATAGAAAATGTATCCAAAGCTCTTTAAATTTAGATTTCTCAGACCACATGTAATTCTATTCTTGCTGAAGTGAACACTCAGAGAAACACTGGGGTTTTTTGCTCTGCTGCTTTATTTTTCATGGTTTTGAGAACACTGTAAGTCAGGATTTGAAATGGCTACTTTAATGCTGTAATAAAAACAAGTGAGACTAAGGGCTATGGCCCGAATGTTAATTATGTATTATAAAGGATGAGTAATTTTCCAAAGTAAAGCACACCAATGCAGTAAATGAAAAGTAATTAATTCTGGGTGGCAGCATTTCACAGCAATTCGTGGAGAGGAAATACAGCCTAAGTGAATGTAATGTATGGTTATGCAGTGCTGCTCTCCGTCAAAGTAAGGACAGCATTATTTTGCAGTATTCTGCTCTTTATAATTACCTGCTAAAACTATGCCTTTTAATATTTGCAATAATATGAATATGTCCATATGCATAATATGAATGCAAATAGACATGCAGAAATGTGGTAAATAGCAGTGTGTTGCTGTAGGATGGTCACAAACAATGCTGTGTAATCAGCTGCAGGAAATGCTTTTCTTTTATGATAGTGTGTAATGGCTTAAACTGTAAGGAAAGGGAAAACATTAAGGCTCTTTGAATGAGAAGTTTGCATGCAGATTGTGTGACATCTGCTGCAGCCCTCAGCTAATTGTCCTTCATCTGTTACACACCTGGAGAAACAAATACCATGAGACTATGAAAGGGGGCAGCACCTAGACCATAGAGACTCCCCTTTGGTTTCTTTTGGAACATGGCTTTGAAAAACATAGATATGCTACAATCTACATTTTCTGCAGCCGTTAAACCCTGATGTTCTCAGCTCTGTCAGCTCTTGCAAAAGGCCTGAGCTCTTCCACTGTGATTGGGTTTAGGTCAGAGGAAGCCAGACACCGTTACCGTGAAACTGAGAATTCCTCCTGGTTTTTGTTATATTTGAGGGAACTTTGCCAAAGTTGGTAGTTCAGCTTTGGAATTATGTCCTATTAATGTCATCTGTGGTTTACAAGTAAGCCCTGTGTTTATATCAGTAACATTTTTTAAAAGCAGATATCGTGAAAATAGCTGTAGATGTATTCCTCATTCAGGTGTAGGCGTTGCTAGGAACTGAAAATTTACTGTTCTTGCAACGGCACTTGTTAAATCTGATTTACTTTATCAGTAAACTTGACTGGATGGTGTGGATGAACCTTTATGTGCTCACATGTTCAGTGTCTCTAAATTAAAATACCACTGCATGTAGCTATGACAGGCAGGAAGATCTTCCTTGATGTAAACAACTGAGGTGAAAGAATCCCGTGAGCAGGATTCCGTGGTATAGTATGTATATACGGCTCTTCTTTTCCTTTTACTTAAGAGGCAGTAACTTTAAATCGATCTGGTTTTGCCGTGCAGTGTAAGTGCAGGTTGGAAGTAATGCAGTTAGTATTTGCCATGTGAGCATCTGAACTGGAATGTGAGCTATTGGAGAACAAATAATGCTTGCTCTATATCCGCTCTGTGGGGAGAAACTTTGTAGAGCTGAGAACAAGGTTAGGAAGGCTAATGAGCCTGAATCATAGAATCGTCTGGATCTAGCTTTTGTTCCCCAAATATGTTATGGACACCCTTGCTCACTTAGAGAGTCATTCAGTTACCTTGTGTGTGTGTGTGTGTGTGTGTGTGTGCTCCACTTGAAGTGAGAATTTGGCAGAACAAAAGGAGAATCCCAGAACATCTTACGAAAAATGAGAGAAACCAACTTGTCTGCTTCAACATTGTGTGGTTTTTCCCAGGCCAAATGCTCAAATATTGTTACTGTTAGAAAAAAGATTCCCAGTGCTGCTCTTGTCTGTGAGTAGTACTATGTAGACTGTACATATTTTGAAGGACCTTGATTTCCTCTAAATATACTATTTAGTGATCAATTATGCAGTCTGTTCTGTATTTTTATTTCTTTTCTTTTTTGGTAGTAGGATTGACAGGAGTGCTGCTATTTAAGAGCTCTAGTCCCTAAGCCTTTCATCAAGGTATTTTAATTTTCCTCGGACAGAACAGAATGTTACTTCAATGGTAGTGCTATAATTAAGTCAGAGGCAAACTTCCTTTGTTCCCTCTGTAGGTAATACACAGGGATATGAGTCAGTAATAACCAATTAGCTTGTTTGTAGTGAAGTTTTCCTTTACTGCCCTCAAACAGCAGCAACAATAACAGCATATTAACTCTTCTTTTGACTTCAGTATCTGTAAAAGTGTTAAGTTGGACTCATAAATACTAGGTGTAGTTGGTATCTCCTCCCTCCTACTGCACAGCCTACCCTGCTCTGTGGGAATTACGGCCTTGGAGTTCTTGAAAAAAATCTATATAGTTTAGTTACTGATGGAAAAGGGTATGGCAGGATGAGATACTTGTCAGTGAAGAAGCAAAGTGTAGTCACCTTCTAGGTGCTTTTTATCTGTGGTGGAATAACAGGTAGATATGAAAGGAAAAAGCTTTCCTTTTCAGAGCTCTACTTGGAGGTTGAAGATACTTTGTAGTTGGGACATTTACATTAACTATGGTTATTCCTTGTTAAAACTGTTCTTTTATAGGTCTGGTTCAGAATAAGATTTGGAGTATTGAAGTATTTGAGCAGTTTGCTACTGCCCAAGTCATGACACTCCCATTTCGAAAGGACTTAGACAAGTACAAAGATCTTGATGAGGATGAAATTCTTGGCAAGCTTTCGGAAGAAGAACTGAAACAACTGGAAACTGTTTTGGATGATCTTGACCCTGAGGTAGGTATTAGCCAAGAGAAATTTTACTTTTTTTTTTTCCTCAGAAACGAGTCTGAAGTAATGACAGCTGTTTTTAACTTGAACAATATACTTTTGGACAGAGTTTTTTCCTTGTCTGATAATGATCTTATTTATAGATACATATGTCTATAATGTTTCCGTTGTTTATTTCCTGTTTACAACGTGAGTGCAACTGTAGCAGAGGAAAATGGAAGAAAGGGTTGTCAGGAGGAGTTTTCTGGGATTTATTTATAAATAAAAAAATTGCTCTTAGTCATGTTCTTGAAAAGACAGTTTATTTAGAAAGGCCTGTGTAACTTTCCTGTTTCAGTGTTGTCTGGTAAATGGCCCTTTTGTATGCTTTTTTATTTTGTTTGATGGGAGAGGGAGGATGCTAACCTTTTCTAAAGATTCCTGATCCTGCAGGTAACCTGTATCTATTCTTGTCCTCATGCTGACTTGCAAAGAGGAGGCAAGTAACTGCTCAGTTTCAGAATGATTATGTCAGCGTGGGGTATTGAAGATAGAATATTTTAGCTTTCTGTTCTGAAGAGCTGAGTTATGTCCACCATGGATGCTGCAGCTGTTGTCAGAATCTAGGACTTGTGTTTTCACCTCCTGATTCTCTGTTCTTGCTTTAACAGGACCATGATTAAGTTTAATCTTAATGTTCAGGCATTGCTTAAAAGAATAGTATGATCATGTATTTTGTTGTACTGCAAGATATTATTGATATTTTAATTGGCTATGGCTTTATAGACATTTTAACAGAGGAGAGCTGGCAAAAGTGATTGATTCCCTTTTATGACAGTCTGAATTTCTATACATTCTGACATTCTGTCCTTTCCATACTAATATCCGCCTTTTTTTTTTTTCTGAATTATGTTGGTGACAGCAAAAGCACCCCACCCTGAGTCATGTCAAAAGTAGAAATGCTCCATTTTAAATGCCAGAGAATAGTGTAGACAGTTATATTAGAAATAAATGGATGTAAGTGACAGAGGAAGCAGTCTTCTCACTGAATGTCTAAACTGTAAATAGCTGAGTGTTATTTATTACATCTCATTTAAACAGTGTTCATTGTAGAAAAGAAATGCAAAGTAACTAGCAAGTCTTATGCTGGGAGCTATTGTGCTTAAAGAATTGCTTCAGTTCTATTCAGAGTGCAGGGCGCTCTATTTTTAGTTATATTCTTGGTACCTAAAGAATAGGTTACTTTGTGTCCCCTCTTCTGCAAAAAGGGAAGATGGCAAGGGATCAAAGATTGCCTAAAAAGCATAATGTATGGGGTTGGAACCTTGGGGGAGAGGGAGAAGGAAGAGGGAAATCAAACTAAAGAGGTGTTCACTCAGGTTGTCTAAGCTGTAGTTTTTTTGCTCCCTTTTGTTTTGCAGAACGCGCTTCTGCCTGCAGGCTTCCGACAGAAAGACCAGACTGCTAAAAAGGCTTCCGGTCCCTTCGACAGGGAACGACTCCTGGCATATTTGGAGAAGCAGGCTCTTGAGCACAAAGACAGGGAAGACTATGTGCCTTTTACAAGAGAAAAGAAAGGTAACACCACCCTTTCCGGTGTGGGTGATTATGAAATCTCCGAAGTGGACTAGCCAGAACTACTGTAAACCAAAGTTTGTTCAAGCACTGGCAGCTCTAATGCTTTTTAACTCGTGACGGTTCCAAATGAATGCCGCTGCACAGAGGTGGGATGCTTCCTGTCCAAGCATTTTGTGGTGCTGGGGCTGGTGTGCTGTTTGCATGTAGCACAGGAAGGAAGTAAGACTCAAAAGATTTTTATCTTAGATTGCAAAGTTGTGATGGCGTCCTCAAAGTAAGAGCTACCTCTGATTTGTCTTAACAATAACAAATGCTGTTGTTGTGCCTCTGGCCTACACCTTGTGGTGCTGAGTACAGGCAGGAACATTTGTAATACCATGCTGAATTTAAAAAACAGCAGTAGAATATTGTCGTGGTAGATACTCAATAACATTCAAAGACTCTGTAGACTTAGGCCAGGCGAGTGGTGTATGCAATCGCATTGTCTTTCTAGTATCCTTACTGAGAGGTTTAATAAGATTGCATAGTTAGTAATAACTAAATACTTAGTTAACATTGCAAGTAGCTTTGAAATCTGGCAGTAGTTTGTGGTCTAAAAACCATGGAAACATTGACCCAATGAGTGGGCATGTTATTAAAGCTTAGGATTTTAAATCATTGTTTTTGATCTAGTAATCTCATTCCCTTGATGGAGAAGCATTTTCCTTCTCAGGGGAAAATTAAAAAAGAAAAAATAATGTGCATCTTAAATATTGTAAGAATAGAATTATTTAATTCCTCCTTCCCCCTCTAACAAGAGTTCTCAAACTTGTTGTGCCTTGCCAAGCACTATTGGTAGGGACAGAAACTCCCAGTCCTGTGCTGGGCGCATATGCACAGGAGGGAGGTGGCTTTTAGCTGTCACCACAGTGTTTGTGACCTGCTTGTGAATCCTGGCTTGTCTGAACCTTCCCCAGTGGCAGGGAGGATCTGATACAGGAAGACTTTAGTAAACTGCTTGATATTAGAGCTGCACAAGATGAACAGGCTCCTCTCTTCTTAAGGGCTTTAAACCCTTTAATTCTACTTAATTCTCTGGTGACTTGAATGAAGACTTGAGTCTTCATTCATCTGCTGAGTCTCTCTCTATATGATTGTGATTGTGGTGTATATTTGGTGAAAATTTTGTTGGGGGAATTTACATTTTCTCTCCCTGTACCAGATAGCTGTTACTTGACAGTATTGGTCTCTGCACTGTATGATGTAGCACTTCCCTAACACGCTGTTCTTTGCCATATTTGTCTAGTTTAACGCCACTTTTGGTGAGAGATGATCACTCTGACACCCCTTTGCTGACAGGAGAAGGGCGGTTTGCTGACTCAATCCGTAAGAGTAACTGGGTTAAGGGTAACACAGTGTGTGGAAGGTACCTATAGCAGCGGTACCCTTATGCTACCTTTGCTGCGGGCAAGTACCCCTTGATCCTGTGTTTGGCTGAGCAGCGTGCCACTGCTCGCTCCCCTGTTCTCCTTCGTGCCCCATGTATTTGCTACTGTGTGTTGGAGGCAGCCTAAAGGTTTAACATGGTTGAGTTCAAGTATATTTGGGGCTTGTGGCTGGTTTGGGGAATCCCTTGCAGCCGGGATAGCTCATACTCCCTGCTTCAGGATGTGGGGCTGGGCGTGGAGGATTTACTCTAGTTAGTACTTCTTTTAATACTGGGTAGTAGTGCTTCATTCAGAGAGGTGGTTCTTTAATGTTAGCTTCAATATACATGCACAGCAGAACTATTTGTTTGGGAAGATAAAATCTATGAGAATCAAGTAGAAAACCAGAAGGGTCCAGCTGTAATGTGGGACTTGGTTAAGAAAGATCAAATGTCATTTCCTTTATGTCATAAAGTATTACTAAATAGCAGTCTGTCTGGATGTTGCAATATGTCATACCAGTTCAGTTAGTAAAATTTCCTGTATCTCTTTAAAAAAAAAAAAAACAAAAACAAAAACCCCAAACAAAACAGTTGCTGTTTAATAACTTTTTCTACCATTTAGTTTAGTACCATAGAAGAAGAGAAGATAATATGTAAAATGAAATGTAGCTTACCTTCATTAAAACTGGAAATGTAGAAACAAATGTTCAGTATGGAAATTCATGCTGTGTTAAACGGGCAGGAGGAGGCAAGAAGGCTTAAGCTCATTTTGTAGTAAGCGAGGGATAACCTTCTCTTTTCCCCTCATGAAAATGTTATGGTTCAGCTTTGACTTGCTGCTATGTTTGTGGCTATTTTGCACAAAAATAGCAAACCTATGTAACTTAATCTTTTTAAAAAAGAAATCATGATCTCTATCTAGATGTAGAACTTGGAAACGGAGTGGAGCAAAACTCAATACTTGTGTAGGATGTTTTTTTATTTAGAGGGAGCTCTTATCATAACATTATTTTCTTTAATATTAAAAAACCCAAACAATTAAGCTGACTTAGAATTTTTCTATTTGGCTAGCTAAATGTATTATGGAGAAATGCCAACAAATTGTGGAATAGGGGTAGGTGAAAAATCTTGCTTGATTGTCCTGTTAATTCAGAAGAAAACTGGCAAGCATAACCTTTGATTCTAGAGATTTGGGGGAGAGAGAGACAGATTGGATTCGCATTTATTTTCTTGGTTCCATTTGTTGTGGGTCAGGCTTTGCTAAAATATTTCAGTGTGCCTAGCTGGTCTCATTGCTCTAACTTGGTCTAATTATTTATTTCATGGAGTAAGCAGGGAAAAATTTATCCTTCTCTTTCTGTTTTTTGTTTCTTTTTCCTATTTTAGTAGGACTGGTGATCTGCAAGGTGATTTGGCCTGCGGGTTTATCAAAAATGTTTACCCTGGGTTAATTTTAAACATCCTGGCTTGCTGTTGATACTGGTAACTTTGTTTCCCTACTACAGTACAAGGGAAAACCCTCTCCCAGTTGTGCTAAGTACTCCATTTTGAGGTAATGTGTTACCAAAACAATGTTGCATCTCTTTCACTGAGAGAAGATGCGATTTCTGCAAATCTTTGGAACTTTTTTTTTTGCTGTGTGCTATGAAATGTGGAAGATCTGTAATAATGTAAAGTGTTCTGATGTAGTGAGATGAACAGTGCTAAAGAAATGTGAAGCTTAACAATTGCTAAATCATATTCTATTGCATTTTTCCAGCGCCTGACTTAGTTTCTAAAAGCATCCTTAAAAATATACTTTGTTTTAAAACATGATTTAATGACTTAAGTCACATTGTGTTCCAATTAAGTATAGAACCATACAGTAAACCATTGTTCAAGAGATTCATGTGGTAATAATTTCAACAAAACGAGCTTTGTCTCAATCTGTGGACGTAAGTATGTCATAAAGATTTTATGAGACGTACTGCAAAGAGAAGGATCTCTCAGCTGAACAATAAAGTGAAGCTTCAGTGCTGGAGTCTATTGCCCTTGAGTGTGTTCCACGTATCTGTCTGAGCAATGCTCCTCACTTCTCTTGGAACAGCAGAAGATGAGGATTATTGCACCTGAGATAAAAACGTATCTAACATCAGTAGTGTACTTTGTGCTGTACAGTGCAAGGCATTAGCAAGTAACTGTGTAAACTAAGCTTTGCATTTCTAGCCTTTGCACTCTCCTGGTCACAGCTTTCTCTTCCAGCACTCCCTCCACATTCCTGCCAGGGTATGTTTGTTCTGTGTAGATTTGCATTTCATGTAACTTGTACTTTAGTGTTGGGTTGGTTGGTTTTTTTCCTGCTCTGTCACCCAGAAAATATTGTTAGATGGAAACTGTAGTCACCTGGCTAGAGCTATTTTGGTGCTGTCCTGTTAACTTGTTGCTTCAGAACACCATTTGCTGCTATTGCCACAGGATTTGGGATGCTCTGTTCTGTTTGCCTTTCAGCCACTGGTCTTTAAAGGAAGTGTGTTACATGTGGTAAAATGAAGCTAATATCCTGTAGGAGCTTTGGAGAAACAACTTGTCGAATTGACATTCTCCATACAAAACAACCAGAACAAAGTAACATGTGATACTCTTGCCTTAATGTAAAACAGTTTTCTAACTCTCTGCTATGTGCTGTGTAATCAGATAGCAAATAAGTGCTGTCTCTACAGTAAGGCAGTGAGGAAATAGCTTGTAAGTTGAATTAAAAAAATAGTATTTAATTGTCTTACAAGTGTTGAACTGAAGTTTGTCACATGGTAAGAATTTGTGATGGATGAGTTGTGGATTTTATCAGTTTCTGGATTGATGAAGCTTTAAGGACCATAAGATATATGGAATGTATCAGATGTTGCTCTCCCTTCTCCTTGGAGTCACTGCTGAGATGAGCTTCTATTCAGTTGTCTTCAAGTGACACTTGATTTCTTTTCTGCAAACAGAACACTGCAAAGTGGATTTTAGATTTCCTTCTGATCTGAAAGTCATGGCTGCTTGCTGTCTGCTAGCACGGGGGTAGGACTGCAGGGTATGTGAGAACAGCACCAGCAACGTGCTGTGCACGGCTGCGCTGAACAGACCTTTCAGCAAGATTTGCAGTCCCAGCTTAGATACTGTGACTGTGTGTATGAAATGTCTCGGGCACTTCAGCAGACATCATCCAATGTTTCTGCCTTTTGAGCAGTATGATTGTGGGGATTAGGAACTGAAAGTTCATTCTGTGACAAAGCCTGTGAATTAGTCTTGGGATGTGCATCATTTAACGTGTTAGCTGAAGGCACAGAAGGCCTAAATATGTAATTATTACAGAAATGATGTGAACATCTCTGAAATTTGCCTCTTCATGTTGTATTGCTTAATCTTTGCAGTATCCATGTTGGCTGAAAAGGAGGATGTCCTGTTCCTTCATGGGATCAAATCCCTTCTATTTGGAAACATTCCACTTGAGGGCTGAGAAGGCTATTCATCTCAAGGCCTGCACAGATGTGGAGTCTTTTTTTAAGGGGGAAAAAAAAAAAAGCTTATGTTAGTAAGGAGGGAAGGGAATTGCCAAACTGTCTTGGCAGCAGGCCTTGAGTTAGATCATTGTCCCCAGAGACACAGGGGTCTTATCCTTTTTGAAGTTAAGTTTGTCACTTGAAGTAGGGAGTGGGGAAGAACCTGCTTTCATATGTGCATTGTAAACCTGTGAACTCTGGGCTAGGATGAGATGGAGCCAATTAACTCAAGATTATATACACAAGGGTGTGACCTGTTTTATAACAAAAACTTCTCCTGACCCAGTTCATGTGACTGGAGTTGGCTGCAATGAACATTTCTGGAGGGGAGTGGCTTTTAACATTTTTGCTTTAATAAAAGCTGAATATACAGTGGTGGTGGGGTTTTATTTTTGGGGGTTTTTTGTTGTTGTTTTTTTAGGTTATCTTAAGAGTTGGCCATGTATGGATAAATTTAGATATTAACATCAGGAAAACTAGTTCTTTTTTGTGCATACTGTGTAATGAACCAGGCGGGAGGCTGATCTAAGTTGAAACACATTTTTACAAAGTTGCTTTTAATTGAGATCAGTTTCCCTCTCTCACTCGCTGCCTGCTGCACTGATGCTGCAAATGGGATGACGTGAAAGAGGCTCAGGTGCTCAAGCTGCACTTTTCTTCCCCTTCCTTGTACTCTGAATTCCTCACTTTTTCACTAGTCTGTATTACTGAGGGAAAACAATGCAGACATAGCTAATGAAAGGCTTTAGATCATGTGTAAGCTGTTCTGAGTAAGCATGGGTTAATGAAAACCTCATCAGACATCCTTGTGTCTCTTCTGAAGTATAAAATTTAAGTTGAAAGTTATTCTGTCCCCAGTAGATGATGCTGGTAAAGTAAAATGGGGGGTAGAAATGTACTGCATCAGTGACATCAAAATTATCTTAAACATTTACTACCTATGCTGTCATTTATGAAGGTTTTCTTTTAATCCTGAATCACCACAAACACAGTTTCTTTTGCACTGTCCATCAGACCTGAGGTATGGGTGGTACTGTGTGCTGTTTGTAGTCAGTACAGTTACGTAAGGAGATTTACTTTTTGCTTCTAAATATGGATAATGACCATTTGTACAACTTTCCAAAGAGATAGCAACCCAGGAACAAAAACACTGTGTTGCTAGCAACACATCTTGGTCATCAGACTGTGTTGTCAGAGGAAAACCTGATAGGCTTCTTTGTAATCTTTGCTAGTGCATTAAGTTCTTTCAAAAAGAAAATGAACCACAAGCTACTGTAATCTATGATAGGAATTTGGAGAGAGAGAAGAGGTGGATGAGTTCTGTCATGCCCGTGTCTACTGTGGGACACAGGCCCTGACTTCAGGTTTTGCTTCCCAAGAGTGGTGAAACCGAAATCCTAAGTTGTTGGAATTTCCCAGAAGTAAAACTGAAACATCCTTATAAAGCTTCTTGTCACTGGGAGGTATTTAAAAATGCTAAACTTAGACTAAGTTCAAACATGTAACAAGATACACTTGTATGAAGTATGAGGGGGGAAAAAATGTTAGTCTTCTGGCTTCTGCCCGGCTGGTGTGATTCTGGTGCATGGTGGGCTGTCATCCTGTAATTGGAATGAGCTAGTGTGAGTCGTGTGTGGAAATGCTTTTTAGCTATGAATATGGAAGAGGGTGTGTTCCTGAATTAGCACTGAGATGTCATAGGACAGTTACCGACACTGCTTCCTGCGCCGGGAAATAGCTAAAGGAAGTTGGAACCCCTTTCCCACAGCACTGTCTGCTGATAGCTCAGGCAGCTTGGAAAGTCTGGAAAACTGTGAATAGCTGTTAGGATTAGATTTGTGGTTTTCCAGTTGTGATTTACTTCTATCAAAGGCATCAGTTTTGTTCTGTCATATGGTACCAGAGCTTTTACTTACCACATTGATTTGTCCTCAGCCTAAGTACCCAGTGCCTCTCCCGGGCTCTTATCCAGTGCTAGACTACTTTGTTTTGAAAGGCCAAATCTATAGCATTCAAATCTGAACTATTTTCAGAATAACTGTTAGAAGAATAGCTTTCTCGTTCTGATTTCTTACCCTAACTTTTCAGCTGAAGCTATATGCAGCAATTTTGCTAACTACACAGACCTCTGTTTATAATGCATGTCTCCTAAAATAACTTTTCCCATTATCTGTCCCTAATGACTAAGAAGTTGGTGCAGAATATGATATTAATACTGCTCCTTTTCCCATTGAATCTTCAGTAGTCTTTTTAAGTATCATTTTTGAAAATAGTGTCATTGGCAGAGAAATCTGTTATTTTGGTTTGTGCTGTTCACAAACCATGGTTTTCTCAAGCAGCTCAGGCATCTCCTTTTTTACTTCAAAACTGACTTAACATCCAAAATCAGAAATATTGTGTGTGCTATAGAACTGCAGTGAATAATCAGGTCTGTGATATCAGATGATCCTTTGATGTTCTATTTCTCTGACACATTCAGATTTACAGTTCTAGCTGCGTCCCCTCCTTTGAGAGGATATCAGTCATTGTTCTCTACTGACAGTAAATTTTTATTATAGGCTGTTTAAAATGTATAATGGAGGCTTATACTTCACTTCCTAACACTTAGGAGAAACGAAGAAGGTTGGAGTCATGGTACAGGCTCCTGAAAATTTGCCATAAGTAACGTTATATTCCTGCTCATGATCTTTCCTCGTCTCTGACTTTCAAGAACAAACAGAATAAACCTTATTTCTTTATGTTGTCCTTGGTGCTCTTCTCAGGATTTACTAAATGTATTCCTGAAGTACAGAAAAGTTTAAGGATAAGTAGCTCTATAATACAAAGTAACATCACATGTTTCATTTTCTTTACTCCAGGAAAAATATTTATTCCCAAGCAAAAGCCTGTACAGTCTTTTACAGAAGAAAAATTCTCTCTTGATCCAGAACTGGAGGAAGCCTTGACCAGTGCCACAGACACAGAATTAGGTGACCTTGCAGGTTAGTTTTTTTTGTAGTATGAATGGGCTGGTGCATATTCAGACAAGAAAGATCTATAATTAATGTGATAGTGTATTTGTTACCTGAAATGTGACTATATGTTGTAGTTGTGATAGCAACTAGAACATGTTATATGCCAGATTGGTTGTAGTGTGTCATCTTTATTGACGTGTGCTAACTTAGAGGAAGGTAGATGATTTTGGCCTGTGTAAGATACCTGAATTTCAAACTCAAAACCTTTCAGTTCACTCCTCAGTTCTTGTTGAGTACGTGACCACTTATTCTGGTGTATAAGAATGTGTTGCTGTATGCCAGCATTCTTAAAGGCTCAGTCAAAAACCTTGTGACTGAACTGTGCCTTTAACTTTGATGCTTGTACCTGGTGAGGTAAAATCTAAGACGTGAAAGCCAACTAAAAAGTCTGTAATCAATTAATTATTTTCTATTTTAAGAGATAGAATGGCTCATTGTACTAATAACTGGGTGTTTTACAGACATCTGTTGTTGTTATTTAAAGGAAGTGCATCTGAGCTGAATTATTCAGGAGCAGTAAATTTGGTTTTTTGCTTTTTCTTTTTTTCCTTTTACAGCTATACTGGGCATGTCCAACTTGATAACAAACAATCAGTTCTGTGATGTAGTAGGAAGCAGTAATGGGATTGACAAAGACAGCTTCTCAAGTAAGTGTGTATGCAAGTGCTAAATAAGATTTCTTTGTACTGCACGCAGTTACTATAGCGTTAACTATTTTGTTGCACTAGCATTCTTTATAGACTGTTCGGTCTCAAATTGGAAATGGGCATGTCAAATTGCTAATTGAGTTCTGGCAAAAGTGAAATTAAAATATATCTACATTGAAATCTATTCTGCAGTTAACTCACCTTTTGGGTGGATAAAAGTAGGCACAAACATATATTTGCGTGTATTGGGTTTTAGGCTTCATGTTTGTATTTGTAATTCAACTTCTGTGTGCTTTTTGAAATAAGCTGGTCTGCAAGAAAGGCAGAAAGGCCATGAGGGCCTTTGGAAAAGAACTGAACTTTACAAAAAAATACAGTCTGGAGATGATAGTACACTTTTTGGGTGGAGGAGAGATGTGAAGACTGATGAAATTATGTTTAAATACAGTAAATATTTAGTACGTGCATCACTTATTCACTGTGAATGCATGTGTTCTGTTTGATTATGATTAAATGCCTTTTCAGATATAGTAAAAGGTGAAAAAATGTTGCCTGTTTTTGATGAGCCACCAAATCCAACAAATGTGGAGGAGACGCTGCAGAGGATTAAAGACAATGATTCCCGTCTTGTTGAAGTTAATCTAAATAACATTAAGGTAATTACCTGAAGTCTGCAGTAAATATGCTGCTTTTTTTCTCAGTAGAAGACACTTTAAGCCATAAAGCTATAAGAAGTGAGCATGGTAAGCTTATTTTAAGTACAGCAGCCTGTCTGCTAAGTGTGTATAATCTCAGAAACCTGGAGCTAAACTGATAAGCCATCTCGGTTTCTTTTGCCAAATGTGTGTTTAAAAAGTCTTAGATTTTCTTACTGCCAGCCCAGATTTCTGTTACTGCCAAGTTGGCGACAGTTTCAGCAGTTCACCATCACGGAGTTAACTATTACTTTGACTCTTTCATCCTTGAGGAATCAGCATGCTCCCACTTACTGCTAGTGCGAAGTGATATTTGTACCCGGCGTCCTTCTGATTCCTGTACAAAAAAGCTGTTGTCAGCTAGGGCTGTTTCTGCTCGTAAGTTAACAGTTGTGCTTTTAAATACGAGTAAAACTTTTGCATGTTTGTGTGAGGAAAAACAGAACTGCAGCAATCCTGACCTACGGTGCAGGCAGCGGTGCCGGGCTGCTGCTGGCTGCAGCCTCTCTAGCAGCCTAAGCTGTTTGTTGCCCTTGCAAACAGAAGAGAATAAAATACATGGTTTAAGAATATCGTACGGTACGGTAGAGAAGTGCTAGCCAAAATAAATGCCTAAAAAGGCAACAGAACAAAATTGCTGGTATAATAAACTGAGGAATTTGCTACCCTAATAATTATCTAAAATTATTCCTTTTACACTTGGTTACTGCTACACTGTAAAAATTGTCAAACTATAAATTGGCAAATTCTGGAATTACTCTTAATAGAGCACAGAGAATGAAATGCTAATGGTTTCACCAGTCCAAACCTTTTTATACATGTGAAAGGTTAATTTGATGGTGTTAGCAGAATGTTCACATCATGTAAATTTTGCTCAGTGAGTTTCAAGTCAGTTTGGTATTTTTTAACACTTCTGTTGTGACAAAGGCATCAATGTAGTAAAGATGACATTGGTTTATAGAATTCTAATAGCCATATAGGACTCTAATAGCCGTTGTATCTTACATACAGCTTTGCTATGTGTGTAGGCCATTACTGTGAGACTGATGGAGACCAGTGATAGTTAATACTATAGTGTGTTTTGCTGTAAAGAGAATAAGATAATGGAAGAAGTTGGGAGGGAGGGGATAAACTTGTGTATCTCAAGAGAGTGAAATGCTATTTTTAATTCAAGAACATACCAATTCCAACGCTGAAAGAATTTGCAAAAGCCTTAGAAACCAACACGCATGTGAAGAATTTTAGCCTTGCAGCCACCCGAAGCAATGATCCTGTTGCTGTTGTAAGTATTCTTGCTGAGGGGCTGAAGTGGGGGGGTGCAAGGGAAGTGAGGGTGGAAAGACAATGGTAGGGGATTGAATTGAATCCTGTTTAAATGTTCAGGGATAAAACCGATTAAATTCCATTACACTGTGAAGTATGTTTTCTTTACATACCTTTGTTGTATCAAAGTTGGTAAATGATTACTAGTTGTTGAATATGCATTGATGTGTCAGATGTATTTCCCTCCCTCTCCTCCTTGCTTTCCCTCCCTCTCCTCCCACAAGCCAATAGTATATTGAAAACTAACTATAAAAGAAGCACATTTGAGGACTGAAAAAGTTCATTATCTTTTTCACCTTACGAGAGTTTTAGTTAAAGTTGTAAAATAGCTGTTTCTCTGTCCTCCCTGCTACTACCAGAGATTGGCTTAAAGCATTGGTATATATAAAGCACAATGCTGGTCAAGGTATCTAGTTTGACACAATTGAAGCATAAGTATTTATCATCTGGTCTTGTTTTTCCTATGTTAAATCTAAAGCAGTACCTTATTTGTTTGCAAATGAAGTGGTAAGAAACCCAGCACTAATGGTTTTGCCAGAACAATCCTTTGCATTTGTTTCAACTTCAAATTAGAAAGCAAGCTAGTTTGAAACACTCCATTAAGTGAATGAATGCACATTTGAAAGCTTTAGTTTGTGTAAACTAAAAAGTTCCTTTTCAATAGAAGTGAAACATTTGTAATATAAATCTGTGAAGGTTTGTTTTCTCAGGTGTGGTTTTGACACAAAAAAAAATCAGGGTTATAATTTTTATGATAAAAACCTCAGCAGGTACCTGTTCTTGGTTTTTTTATTTTCTCAGAAACAAGGTGAGGTATATGCCGTTTCCAGGAGAGTGCTTTTAGCTACATGCTGGTACTATGCTTAGAGCTTTCAGTTTTACTGCTTCCTACCAAATCTACCAATTCTACAAAGGATTTTGAAAGTCAGATCTCCTGTTTACAAATTAACCTTATCTAATTCTCCTTTCAGAGGACTAACGCCCATTCTGTGACCTTCATTTAGCAGCTGGCATTACTCATTGTATGCTGTAAAGGCTTACAAAATGGAATTGGTCCAATATGCTAATTTATATTCTGTGTAGTTTTTAGTTTCTAACAAGAGAAAGATAGGCCTTTTCTTGACTAAATACTATTAGAAAGGGGAATATAGATAATGCCTGGCTTAAGATTCACTTCAGTCTCAAATAATGCGTGAAAACTTGCAAAGTTACACAATTCATCTGTCAACTTGTTGCTCCTATTGAACTAGTTAGTGGAAATGGTTCTTGCTGTGTCCTATCATGTACTGCAGCAAAATTCCAAAGTTTAATGATGTTTTCTTGCGTTCAAAGGCTCTTGCAGATATGCTGAGAGTAAACACAAAATTAAAAAGTTTAAACATAGAATCAAACTTCATCACTGGAGTTGGAATTTTGGCACTGGTCGATGCACTGAAAGACAACGAAACATTGACAGAGATCAAAATTGATAATCAGGTAAGTGAAGTGGTGGTAATAGCATACTGAAAATCAGTCTCTCCCAGCTGACTGAATATTTTTGGAAGGCAGCTTGTGATAAACTTTAAAAAATATTTTACTTTTAAAAATCTCAATCCCATGAATGATTGTTCCTCAGAAGATTCTCATAAGCATCTGGTTGAAGTTGATTCCTGGTCACTTCAATGCTTGCTTGTGCTTTAAAATGCACAAATGTGTTTTATGACCTTCTGCCTTTTGGATTAATCAATAGAAACCTAAGTGTTTATTGACTAATAAGATGAAAGTATTCTGTTCTTTTGTAGGGTGAATATACATAAGCTCTGTTGTCTTTGTGTACCTTTTATTTTAACAGCGGCAGCAGTTGGGCACACTTGCAGAAGTAGAAATTGCCAAGATGCTTGAAGAAAACACCAAAATCCTCAAATTTGGATACCATTTTACACAACAGGGACCTCGAGCCAGGGCAGCTGCAGCCATCACGAAAAATAATGATTTAGGTAAGACCTGTCAGTAGGGAGTGACTTTTAAATAAGGTGTTATTATGGCACAGGTTTTAAAGGTGTCTGTTTTTTCTGCTTTTCTGTTGACTTATGAGAATAGCCAAATACAAGTAGGTCAGGTTTGGATTCCTCCTGTGCTTCTACTCTTCTGTTGCTGCTTGGTGTTCTCCTTTTATTTTGTTGCGGGGTGTTCAGGTGTATGAATTGAGGATTTTTAGCAGTCTAGAATGAGAAATTCAAACCCCACTTGTGTTTCGACAAAGGGAGAGAAAATAACAGTTTTGATTGTTCAGTTTCATTCATATAAAATTCATCATTTGTTTAAAAGCAGTACTTGATATTAGTAGTGCAGAATGCCCTCTTCAATGCCAGCATGCCCAATCTTGTTTGATTGCTTGAGCAAGGGAACTGAAGGCACTGCCGTGCAGAGGTTAGGACTGGGTCACCTCCTCTCTTATGTTTCTGTTCATACACAGGTACCTTCCCTGTCTCCCTTAAAGGTAGCTGGTAGCAGCGGCAGCTTTATTTGCTGCAGTGAGTTTAGTTGGAGCTCATCTGTTAGAATCCTAACTAAAATGGACCAGCAGAAAATTGGTTAATAATATAGCCAATGAAAGGAAATAGTTTGTATACTAATACTGAATGCCTGAAGCTTTCAACTACAAGAAGGTAATGTGGGTCATCTATTTAAATCTAATTACATTTTAAAACTCCATTTAATTAAACTTTTTGGCTTTAGGTGCTTTGTGGTAAGAACTGCACATCTCATCAGCATGAAAATGGGCCAGGTAGTTTAGTAGCAGTAGCAATAGTTCAGGGATACATTAGATGGAATGACATAGGAAGTTGGAATTTGATTTAAAGATCTCCTTCCCCTATGAGTAAAGTTTAAAGAGGGGGAGAACAGCTCTGAGAAAGATGGAAGAGGAGGAACGGAGTAGAGCACAGAGGGAGAAGAAAGGCACTCAGAGACTGCATAACTGTTTCTCAAAGTGGATTCTAAACCAGTTATTTTTGTCATCATAATGCTTCAGGTGTCTCTCTAAGGTTTCTCTTTTCACTAGTTCTTGTTGTAGTGTTTGACTGTTGGAAATCTATGCTCCTATTGATATCTTGCCTTTTTTTCTTTGCTTTCTTAGTCTGGAGTATGCGAGTAAAAGTTTCTGCAAATACCTTTTCATCTCTCCAGCCCTGAAGCTACAGAGGCAGGTTACTCTGAGTACCCAGTTGGGTATTGAGCACTGAAAGCTGAGATGTTCAAAGTCTCTCATTTCTGTCTCTGTACGTTTCTTCTAAAAAAACCCCAACCCAAACTCAAAGTCTATCTCTTCTTTCTCCCTCGTTTACGCTGTAGTGTACTACTTTCCTTTCCTTTGTCTGAAACTGTGTTGCTTTTAACTGCATGATTGGAGAAGTCTGAGGTTGAAAACTTCTATCTGCTCTTGCAATGTGAGGAAAGCAGGAATGTGTAACTTCTGTCACTGATGGAACCGATTTGGATTCAAATGGAGCTAAGTCTGTGGGCTACTCTGTGAGCAATACATTGGCTTTGTAAAGAGGAAAATTGTAGTGTGATTCTGTTCTGATTGTTCCTTTAGAGACTGTATGTCAAGCATTTCTTGAGACAGGAAGAGGGAGGGGAAACAAAACAGCTTTCCCTCTGGTATTTTGATCTGTGAAGGTAAAGAAGATCAATTCCAATTGCAAGTATCTGTAAAACTACAGGATTTCCAATTAGTGGATTTGGGAATAGAATCACTTTCTTCTTATATAGATAGGCTTGCTCCACTTCTTTAATCAAAGCGGAGATGCGTTATATAATACCTAAACTCTTAGCCTCATTTGTGGTGTCTGCACAGAAAAGGAAAACACGGTTTGATGGGGGGGGGGGAGAAAATAACAATTAGAAATGCCATAGATATTGAGCAAATC
The DNA here is from genome assembly GCA_013400055.1 of Nycticryphes semicollaris. NCBI lineage: Eukaryota > Metazoa > Chordata > Aves > Charadriiformes > Rostratulidae > Nycticryphes > Nycticryphes semicollaris. Next base: position 234,306 of record VXBJ01007633.1, on the reverse strand, counting down.
TCCAGTCATTCAGTCAATCTTGCATAGTCTGAAGTCTAAACAGCATGTGAGCTTTTGTGATATTTATTCACAAGTTTTTGTTGCTGTTGCATTTTCTGACAAATGATTGCTTTTATTTTAGTCGATACTAAGTGTTAATTATCTTAAATTGAATTATGTGAAACTTTATGCAGAAAAGTAGGGAACCACTGGTATGGTTCCCTTAACTGTTGGTGGTGTAGACATGGGAAATGTAGTTGCAATGATAAAGTAGTAAAATTTATTTGATTTCTTTCTCGTTACAGTTCGCAAGAGAAGGGTTGAAGGAGACAACTAGTAGATCATCTTCCTGTCAAAACTGTGTGGAGACTTCAAGGTCTGTCAGGGCACACTCATCACCGTGGGCTTTGGCAATCCTGGACTACATTTACCTGGGTTAGAAGGGAAAAGACTGGAAACCCCATTCCTTTTAAAGCAAAGCGATATTAATAATCAGCTGGTATGCATCACATTTTTCCGATTGAGGCACAGTAACTGCACCAATCTCTGTACCGTAGTCTTTGGGGTTTGGGTTTTTTTAGGATTTTTTTTTTTTTGTATTCAAGACTTCAGCTGTGCTTTCTACTAAAAGTGTAATGCAAATCAATGGTATAATTGTCTGTAGTCAAAGAATGGGACATTCAAGATGATTGGGCAGATAATGACCCAATTGAAATATTTGTTAGAAAATCTGGGGGTGCTTATTTACATGGAGGGATATGTATATTCTTGAAAACAATGCGTTAGTGATAAGGGATTCTTCACACAACACTTGGACTCATTGTGTAGAGCTGTTCAGCCTTGTTCATATGCACTGAAGCGAAATCTTTCACAGCTATCTTATTCGTAATTCTACTCCTTAATTTTTTTATTAGTTCTTGATACTGTGATTAAGTTTAAAGACAATCCCTTTAAACCAAACAAAAATAAATTGGCCAATGATTTCTCCCAAGAGGTTTAAGGGACTGATAAAAAAGTGGAAGACTCGGGCGAGGCCGGGGGTGGGGTGGGGGGGAAGTTGGAGCCTTGCAAAATGACAATTTTTTTCTGACACCTAAATCCTTAAAGTCTTTCTGAAAATGTCCCGTAACTGTATCTTACTCTGTGTCTAAACTGGATATGTTTTTAGGGTGATTTCACGCATTCATCACCATTATTAAGTTTATATTCTTGTTTAAAAATACTTATCTACATTCGTAAGTAATAAGTATCAACTCCTCTAGAAGTAGTGGACACGCATTTGTTAAACTCTGTATAATTCTGCACAGAAGAAGCAGCCTTAAGTGTAAAACCAGGTTACTAAGTTGCTGGCAAATGGAAAAATTCCTTTTTTTCAGGTAGTTGCATTAAGTTATTAGTACTTCTGATAAATCTGTCATCCTTTAATAAAGCAATGAGGTCAGACTTTTAAGAAAGGATTTTTCTATTCTACTTACATCTTCATGTTGAAACACTACGTGAGATGTGCAGAAATTAACCAATATGCAGTATTGAAATCTGTAGGGATAGTAATTATTAAAGTATTTAAAGTTCTATATCTAAGCAAACTAAGGCAATAAGAATCACTTCAACTTCTGTACATTATCACAGTAGACTTCCTTGGAATAATGGGAAAATCTAGAGGCTTTTTGGTGTAGGTCTGTTTGGGCTGGACTCTACTAGTTTGCTCACAAAAGTATTCTAAAGGATGCTCGGCTATATTTATAGCAACAGAGAATTCAACTGACAACGGCTTTCATTTAAGGATCATAATATGGTGAGCATTTTATGTATAGAAAACATCAGACTGAGATTTTTTGCATCAGGTTGTTTATCCTGAAAATCCAACAGAGCAACTCTAAGCCCATGTTTAATTTGATGCAAATCATGGTTTGGATCTTTAAGGACAGACTTTATTCTGGAGGTGACTTCAAATTTTATTGCAACTATACAGAGAAATTTTAACTATAGTGCCTTCAATGAGGATGTGTATAACGGGTTTATACTTGTGGAAGAACCCATTGTTTCCTATTTCAGAATCGACATTTTACTGTAATTACAAATAAACACGTGCTCTGGAAAGCAAGTCGGAATTAATTCTGTTAACACCAAAGACTATGCATATTATAAATTTGAAAGAACTAGAAGTGATCTAACTAATAAAAAAAAAGGGCTGCTTTTGGTTTTGGCTTTTGTAAATTTTCAAGAACTTTCCAGATTTTGAAATTTAAGTTCTTAATGTGTGTAAAGTCACGAGTTAAGTGTCTTTACAGTGCTGTAGAAACACGGCCAAAGCATGTCATGTGCTGAGTTGCCTAAAGCTGTACTTTACTTACTATTTGTTAGGCACCGTAGTCATTTTGTGTCAAAAAGCAGGCTGTTATGTCTTCCTTCATTTGTTGAAGGGCCGCATGTTCATGAAATCTGTTCACGTATTGTGATTCTGTGATGATATATTTTCCATTGTCTGACAAGATTAGGCAGTTATCTCCCACTTAAAGATGAGGAGAAAAATGAAAGACTGGATTATGGAAATGATAGCCCAAATCCCTTCCTTACTTTATTAAATCAAGTTTAGCTGCTTAATAACTTAAGATTTATATTCCAATCAACGGCAGGGGCTTTTCAGCTCCAACTCTCAGGTGTCCTGTCATAGATGATACTTGTGGACCGTAATAGTTGGTCTGGCTCTGTAGACAGCAGCCAAGTATTTGTGTGTTGGCACTTTCAGGACAGATATCTGGCAGTCAGTCAGTGTGTAGAAAACTAGTTTTCTGTTTGGGTTTTTGTTTTTCTCAACCAGAGTTTGTTTGGCCCTCCAAATTGTTGCAAGACATTTGTCATGGTGCGTGAAAAAGTTCAAGCAATCACTTTTGTGCCTACAATGTATATTCTTTTTGGAATAAATGAAGGAATTAAGTCTGTTGTCAGGAACTGTAAACCAAAGTATGACTTCATGCTGTCAAGTGTAGTGAGATCTTATGGATGACACAAAAGTGTTATCACTTTGATAACCAGCTACCATAAACACAGGGTCTTTTTTCCAAAATAGGTGATACTTCTTTCTTCTTGATTATTCTCCACGCTTAATGCAGAAGTCAAGTGACCACACACGTTGATTCTGTTGGTTTCAAGCTAAGCATGGAAACATAGCTTATATTGCAAAGCAATTATCTATTTACTGTTATATTGTAAAGAAATAGCCTCATCCTCTCTACAGCTTAAGTAATACCGTTTGTAAGCTACAAACGAGCAAATGTTCATTTTAAATTTCCATTGAGGAAACATGAACTGAGTTTTTTTTGCATATCAGCACTGTATGCTGTCAGATTGTAAACCAGTAAACATTTTGGATGATTAAAGTACTGTATTCTTTTGTTGTGGTTCTTTTTGTTGTTGTTGGTTTTTTTTTTTTTGACATGGTACACTGACTTGCTTTCAGTTTACCCATGCATTTATTTACATCAAGCCATTACTTTTTCTTCTCCAGTGAGAGAGTGAGTGACCAAATGGCACTCAGGAAGGAACAGGCTCTGGAACTTGATTTTTTCACACAGCAGACAGCAGAGGATGTGCAGAGAGCTTATGAAACCAGTGATCTGTTCAATCCATACAAGCAAAGAGGGATTGGCTGGGGGCGTGAGGCTGTTTTATGCAGCATTTCAGCCACATTTAGCAATGTGTGTGTGTGTGTGGATATAGACAAAATGGGGATCCTTACCTGAGACACAGTGGGTCAGAGCCCTCTGCCTGCCTTACAGCTGAGCACCAACACAATCATAGAATGGTTTGGGTTGGAAGGGGCATTTAAGATCACTTAGTTCCAACCCCCCCTGCCATAGGCAGGGACACCTTCCACCAGACCGGGTTGCTCAAAGCCCCATCCAACCTGGCTTTGAACATCTCCAGGGATGAGGGACCTACAGCTTCTCTGGGCAACCTGGGCCAGTGTCTCACCAGCCTCAGAATAAAAAAATTATAGCCAATATCTAATCTAAATCTCCCTTCTTTCAGTTTAGAACTATTAGGCCTCATCCTTATCACTATGCTCCCTGATAAAGAGTCCCTCCTCATCTTTCCTGTAGCCCCCTTTAGGTACTGGAAGGAGCTGTAAGGTCTCTCTGGAGCCTTCCCTTCTCTGGACTGATCAGCCCCAGCCTTCTCTGCCTGTCCTCACGGCACAGGTGTCCCAGAACACGGCTGGGCTGAACTCCTCACCCCTGCACCGCCCGTGTGCAACAGCAGCAAGGTCTAAGGCCCGTCCGGGGCCTGCGCCTGAGGGAGAACTGGTATTTAGACCAGCCGGCAGTGGGGCAGGGGGGCCTGTACTCAACGGGCACTCGCCACAGGACTATACATGTCCGCGCAGTGACGCTGCCGGGGAGGCGAGGGGGCAGCTGGCGGGGAGGGCGCACACACGAAGCACATCGAGAAATCCGATTTTCCGTGCTGCTGCCGGGTTCTGCCCATCCCCTCTGCCAGGCCTCGGGGCTCTCACAGGCCCTGCAGCTGTGACCAAGCCCGCCTTCGCTGCTTACTCGCAACGACAGCCCCTGCGCTCATAACCCGCTCCCGCTTCCTTGGCGGGCCGCAGTTGTGGCCCGAAGCCGTCAGGCGCTTGTGGCCAGTAATCGCCCTGGGGCGTGGCCCCTTTAAGAGCGGTCTCTTCCCTCCTCCCCGGGGCCGTGCGGCGCCGCGTACTTACGTCATTGCGTGGCGCCGCGGCGTGGTGGCGGGCGCGCGTTGGGCCGTCCCTTAGCCATGGCCGACATGGAGGAGCTCTTCGGTAGCGACGCCGACTCGGAGGCCGAGCAGAAAGGTATGGAGCCGCCGCCTCCCTGCCTGGGCCGCGCCCCTGCCATCAGGCGCGGGGAGGGAGGGGGCCTGCGGGAAAGGGAGCGGTGTGCGGGACCCCGCTTTCCTCGTCGCGGCTGCGAAAGGGTCCTGATGGGGAGGGAGAGCAAAGCGGCTGGGTCCCAGAGGTGAAAGCAGCGCGGGTTTCCTGCTTGCCCCTCGTACCTGGAAAAATTAGCTGTCAGCATCTAAAGAAAAACGGTGGAACGTCCCCCGCTTCAAGTCATTTGTGCATCTTTAAAGTGCTTGTCTCCATCTCTGTAAACTCTTTTTCAAGGCAGATGTCCCATTTTCTTCCCGGTGGACCCGGCGCTGCCAGCCCCAGCGCCCAGGAGTAGCTCCTGTAACAAACGCGTCGGGGTGCGTGAAGGAGCTAACTTGCATTGAAGAAACGATGACAGTTAAAACTCATTTGTAGGGTCTCATAAGCCACATATATGTGTTTACTTATTTTAAGCTCCTGCTGTTCCAGGAGTTATTTTCTTTACTTGTGTATAATTGTTTATTCTTCCTGCAGCTTTAGTGTCTTAGATGATAGTTTGTGGTTCAAAACTTTATGTGGCACCCATCATTTTTCATTGTGGCTTTCACTGGCTGTGCCTTTTTAAGTAGACATTTTATTTTATTGTTCTGTTGTTCTTTCTTACAGTTCTCTGTAAGTTTTCTTTCTGGCTTTGGAGGGATTTTTTGATGAGTTGTTGTTTTAAAGCAATGCCTGTCATGTTGTTTGCATCCTTATAGGGACATTTCAGTGATGTTTGTTTTGCAGATTCCGATTCTGGATCTGAATCTGATTCTGATCAGGAAAATGCTGGCTCTGGTAGTAATGCTTCTGGAAGTGATAGTGACCAGGATGATGACAGGGACGCAATAAAACCTAGTAATAAGGAGCTATTTGGAGATGACAGTGAGGATGAAGGAGCATCCCATCACACAGGGAGTGACAACCATTCTGAACGATCCTACAATCGCTCTGAAGCTTCAGGACATTCTGAGCATGAAGATAATGATCAGTCAGACGTGGACCAGCACAGTGCTTCAGAAGCTGCTCATGATGATGAGGAGGATGATCGTGGGCATGGATCAGATGAAGGCAGTCATCATTCAGAGGGAGATGGTTCTGAAAAAGCACATTCAGAGGATGAGAAGTGGGGCAAGGAGGACAAAAGCGATCAGTCAGACGATGAGGAGAGACAGCAAAACTCTGATGATGAGGAGAGACAGCAGAACTCTGACGATGAGGAGAAAGTGCAGAACTCTGATGAAGATGAAAGGCCACAGATATCTGATGATGAGGAAAGGCTCCAGAATTCAGATGAGGAAAAAATGCAAAACTCTGATGATGAGGAGAGGCCACAGGCCTCCGATGAGGAGAAGATGCAGAACTCAGATGATGATGAAAGGGCCCAGCATTCTGATGAGGAGAAGATGCAGAACTCTGATGAGGACGAAAGGGCCCAACATTCCGATGAGGAGGACCAAGAGCATAAATCTGGTAGGATGGAGCACAGTGGTAATGATTTGCTTCTGGTTTGATCTCTGTTTGGTTTATATTGGCCTGCAAAGATTCAGACTTCAGTGTAAAGGCATTAATCACGTAGCTTTCAACTATAGTTGTCTTTGTAATTTTTTTATGCAGCATTCTTAAATTCTTTTTCATCTGACTCAATTTATTAATACAAAGGAATTATTTTAGAATATGTGGAACAAAAATTTTGATTTGCTGAGAATAATTATGCTCCTTAGTAGAATCTGCAAGGGGCAGTGATAGCGAAGATGAAGTTCTGCGAATGAAGCGAAAGAAACCAATTGCATCAGATTCGGAAGCGGACAGTGATGCAGAAGGACAGAAAGGTACATGGTGGTGGTGTTTTGTGGGTTGTTTTGTTGGTTTTTTTTTCCATTTAATTCTAATTTTAAGCCCATTATTTGTCTGCTACAGAACTTGATGAAATTGATAGTGCTTGTTGTACGATGTAGCTATAGTGCCAGGGAAATAACAAAACAGCACAGCAAGAATTCTGTCTGGGGAAGTACATGCTGTATTTCTGCTGATTATCTCTACTTAGCTCTGTCAGTCTCTTCCATGAGAGACAGAGCTTTTCCTGTATGAATGTTGTTTCACACATTTTTACTGAAGTGTGTTAAGAAATGATGCCTTTAATCAGAGCAGCCCAGAGAACTTACGCTGGTTTTTGTGATGTTTAGCTGGCTGAAAAAGAGGTGTTTGCTCTTCTGAGAGGAAGAACCTTCAAAATGCTCAATGAAGTTGCTGTTTACATGTATTATTTTATTTGAGTAAAAGATGATCTTACACTTAATTCTTCCGTTGCCGTTTTTCAACTAGATTATCTCTTATTTGATAGCACCTCTCCAGGAGAACATACTTTGAACCCTTAGCTTAAAAATACATGGGAAAACTGTTTCTCAGCATAAGATAATAATGTGTGCTTTATAAACATTTGCATTTTAAACTCTGTAGGTGATTCTAAGAGGTAATAAAAGTGAATGTTAATCTTTTTTATTTTCTTAAGTGAATGTGCTTGCACATAGAGGTGTGTGTGTGCATATATATGTGTATTTTAAAATAGTAATTTTTCTACTCAAGAGCATGCAGATGTCATGGATCTGTTCGGAGGGGCAGATGACATTTCCTCGGGGAGTGATGGAGAAGACAAGCCACCAACTCCAGGACAGCCCATTGTGAGTAGTTTTGACTTGAAATAATTAACATGCTATTCCACTGGGAAATGTAGAACACCAATTGAGTTTGATAATATCTTAGTGCAAAAAAGAGGAACGGCATTAGGTAAGCATTGCAGATCATTTTGCCCTAGCTAAAAGAATTATTAAAGCTTTATCCATGGCAATAGCAGAGGGATTAATTTATCTGTCTTCTCCCATCCCTGCTCCACTTCTTGTACTTGAAAGTAATATAACGAATCATTTTGATTGTCATAAAGTAAAATACAAACATAGCTGTCTTTGGTACCTTAATACAGCTGTTTGACAAATATTTTTATTTTGGGTCTTGATGTTAATACATAAATGTATTTACTATTTTTATCTGGGAGAAGTTGTCCCCTGTTTACTCTCCAGTGCTTGGCTGAAAACTGTATGTCAGCTCCTTTGCTGTTTCCTTACTGTCTGTGGTCTCTTGAGTTTGCACTGGTATTTGAAATCTCTAATTGGCATATGAAAATGCTGAATTGAATTGCTTTCACTGAAAACATGCAAGTTCTTTCACCCAGACCTTCCTAATCTGTCTGCGTGCATGGATCACACTTCTTCAAGCACAGTGTAAGTGCTTATTAGAGCAACAGTAGCCAGATAGACTTTTTTCATTTATGCTCCCTTTCTTTCTTTTTTTTTTTGTTAGGATGAGAATGGACTGAGTCAAGAACAGCAGGAGGAAGAACCTATTCCAGAGACTAGAATAGAAGTAGAAATACCAAAAGTAAACACAGACTTGGGTAATGATTTGTATTTTGTGAAGCTGCCCAACTTCCTTAGCGTGGAGCCCAGGTAATTGCACATTAAATACATCATTAATAAGGTTTTTTAGTGTTTCCATATATTGCTTTTGCTCTAGTAATACAATTACATTTCTTGTTCCTATTTAAAATGGTTGACATTAAGATGCAGACTTTTGGTTGTGATCAGTCAGTGGTAATATCTGTTGTTACCTATTTAAGTGCTGAGTAATTTTCTTTAGAGCTTGAGATTCAGCTTGATTGAATAACTTTCTCTCTTTAAAAAACAATATGATTTGGCCCTAAAGCCCACACTCAGCACTTCTAGCAAATTGCTGTTGAATCCATCTGTTCCAGTATTTTGTTAAGCAGTTTTATTGCATTGCTTAATAGGTGTTGGAATAGTTGGCAGTGCAGTATTGTGTCTGTTCTACGTTAGTTAAATCATTCTTCCCAGTGTTCCTATTATAGACTGTTTCAGAAGAGAACTGTTAAGAATCAGGCTTTGTGGGTTGTTTTGTTGGTCAAGTCCTGGAGATCTTTGTGAATCAGATAGGACTGAAAACAGAATTGTACAGTAGCAGAGTCTGTTTGTTGCTTCTTTCCCTTGAAGCTGTTAGAAGGGAGGGTAGGGAATGGCCCTCCTCCCCTCACTCCCATCCCAACCATCAGGTTTTTTTGAAGGAAGAAAGGAGGGGAAAAAAACCATTCTTGTCTTCCTTTCCCTTTCATTGGTTTTGAGATTCAAAAAAAAAAAAAGTTGCAAAGATTGCACTCTTTGAAAATCCCTGTTTCATCACATTTATAAGACATTAGTTCTTATTTTCTCTGTACAGTACTGAATATGTTTTATTTCAGACATCACCCTGACATCATCATCCTGATACTAAGGAAGCAGTATTTTCTGAGGCAGACTTGTTTTCTTTAGCCTGAGCCATTTAGAGGGTCTGGGTGTTAAAAGTGGCTGCAGTTGATGGTAGGGAAGAGGCTTGGGCTGGCCTCCTGCGGTGGAGAATCAATGCAGTAAATTACATTACTGCAGAAGCGGCTGTCTCACAGCTGCGGTGCCTGCTGGTGTGTGCAGTGTATAGTTTAAAGCTTTCAAGCACCTATTATTTTGCACAACTCTAGAATAATCTGCATTATTTTTTATATAATACAATCTTTATTATTCTAATTTATTGCAGACCTTTTGATCCCCAGTATTATGAAGATGAATTTGAAGATGAGGAGATGCTTGATGAAGAGGGTAGAACAAGGTTAAAACTCAAGGTATGACGTTAATTTTACTTTCCTCTTTTACATTCATCAATCATGTTTTTTCAAAGTCTTGCAGGTATTTTAAGATAGTGTTTTGAGTTCAGATTCTGAAAGTGTGCATCAGTTCAGAACTGAGGAAAGTGGATCCATTTTAGTAACAAATGAAAAAAAAAAAAAGCTTGACAGCTACATTTCATTCCTTACTATGTGTTAGAAATGGTTTTGTGGGTTTTTTTCCCCATAGGTAGAAAACACAATCCGATGGCGGATGCGACGAGATGAGGAAGGGAACGAGATCAGAGAAAGTAACGCGCGGATAGTCAAATGGTCAGATGGAAGGTTGGTTTGGACTTTGTTCTGTTGAAGGAATACAGTTGTTCCTACTGTGAAATGCTGTGGCATGCTGAATTGGGTGGTCAACAAGGTTTGATGTCAGTTCTGCACAGCAGAAACTATTTAATTTCTGCTTTGAATATTTATTGCTGTGCTTAGTTTGGATTGAAATTATTGGCTGTATCTAAAAACAAAACATGAAGGCTTTCTCCGTTTATAAATGAGGCAAAAGCCAGACCGTAGTGGCTTTATCAAATAACTGATACATGAATCTCTTTTAAGCATGTCTCTCCACTTGGGCAACGAGGTGTTTGACGTGTACAAGGCGCCACTTCAGGGAGATCACAACCATTTGTTTATCAGACAAGGGACAGGTCTACAAGGACAGGCTGTTTTCAAGACAAAGTTAACCTTCAGGTAAGTATGCTGTCCATATACTTGTATGGATAACATTTAGGTATATACTGGTATGTCCTATACCAGTTCATAAACCTTCAGAGCTTAACTTTTTAATGAGTGTGTAGTGTATTCCAATTCAATATTTTGGTTAGATTTTTCCTAAATTAGGTGTTGTAGTTTAAAAGGTTAATATATCACTCACTGCAATATGTAGGCTATGTATATTTTTTAATTTGCACTTTTTTAAGTGCAAGTCCTCATCTAAATTAGAAAGAATATTAATATTCCCTGAAATTAACATTTCCTGTAATACACAGTTGCTATCAAGTTGATGATTACATCTTGGGGTATTGATGTGAAATGTGAGGATCATTATTTAAGCTGGTAATGGACGGCAGATGACCTGCTAAGAGAGGAACTGATGTCTCCAGAAGCTGTAATAATACAATAATACACATTTTAAAAAAAAAAAAAAGGAAGAAAGGATGATGCTTTAACTTTGTGCAGATGAATCTTTGAAATCTTAAGTATGCCAGCCCTACTGTTGTCCTTTAAAAATTAATGAGGGATGCATTCCTTGAAGAAGTATTTAACCCAGAGCAATTTTTTAACAGGCCACACTCTACAGACAGTGCCACTCACAGGAAGATGACTCTGTCTCTGGCAGATAGATGTTCAAAGACCCAGAAAATTCGTATTTTGCCAATGGCAGGTCGCGATCCAGAGTCTCAGCGGACAGAAATGATTAAGGTACTGTGGTATGGAGCTCTCTGCTGACTTAATCTAAAAAATAACTGTAATATAGCTGAACATTTCTGAACATTTTATGACTTTATGAAGAGCAGTGTGTATTTTGGAGTTAGACAAAAGTTGTTAGGTGTGTGTGCACCTTGCTTAACCTTACAGATTACAAAAAAAACCAGAATATGTACAATTTTTGCACTGCTCTGCAATTGTTTTAAAAGCTAGAGTAGAATATAAGGTGCAGTTGAGTTGGCTTGTGGTTTTTTTCCCCTCAGTCTTTATATATTGCTTCTTTCCTTGGACAGAAAGAGGAGGAGAGATTAAGAGCTTCCATTAGAAGAGAATCTCAGCAGCGAAGAATGCGGGAGAAGCAGCATCAGCGTGGTCTGAGCGCAAATTACTTAGAACCTGACCGGTATGATGAAGAGGATGAGGGAGATGATGCAATCAGTCTAGCAGCCATCAAAAACAGATACAAAGGTGGCATCAGAGGTAATAAATTACATATGGCATATTGTAAAACTTTGCAGCACATAAGCAGGGCCTGTGTGATTCAGATGGATTAGTTTCACAGGAGAGCCCTGGCACGATTTTAATTTGCCAGTTGATTTGAGACATGAGGAGGCATGAATTCAGTTCATCTAAGTTTATTTTGTTTATCTGGAGTTAGATTTGGCCATTTTGTGTGACTAAATGTAAGAGAATTATTTTTAATATTGTCTCTTCCTCACAAATTACAGATAATTATTTGTCTTTCCATTTTTCTCTGTAGAGGAACGTGCTAGAATCTACTCTTCTGACAGCGATGAAGGCTCAGATGAAGATAAAACACAAAGACTACTCAAGGCAAAGAAACTTAATAGTGATGAGGTAAGAAAAAGATTTTGTTCTTAAGCTACTTGTTTTCAGTCAGGAACATTTCCTACACTAGATCTATTTTTAAAGCTGAGGATTTTGTAGTTTCATTTATGCTGTGATGAATGTATTATTTGACTTGACATGCTTTCCATGGTAGTTAATCACCAGTTTCTTATACACTGCGTTAGTTCATAGACCTGAGTGATTCCCAAAGGAGGTCACTATTGTTATTGCTGATTTAAAGAGGGAAAAAATTATGCAGAGTTATGTAAAAATGACTTTAACAAAATTGTGCAGGGATTAAGAAGACTCAAGATTGCAATCCTGGTGCAATGTTATTCCTAAGCTACATATTCTTCTCCTGCTCATTCTGGAAATAGAAGAAGCATTTTCACATTTCATATCTGCTCTCCTTAAATAGAAGAGTTAAACTGAGTTAAAGAGTTAGCATCTGTTGCTAAATAGGTGTTATCCATCACCCAGGTACCATCCTAAGCAAGAGGCCGTGATCAAATTAAACTGTTAACTGCAGCTAATAGCAGTGCTGTTTCCTCTTCTCAAATTGGGTTTATTGGCTTGGAATTTATCACTGCTGGGTATAAGGAAATGAATCTTAGTGTATATCACCTCTTGAGGTTTATGCCACTCCTTCTGGTATAGCCGTGCAATGTATCACTTCTGAAATTGACAGATGCCATTTCTGAGATTGAAACCAAACTGTTTTCATCCAGTGGTAGAAATGGAACTGGGAAGTACATGGACTCTGGCCTATAGCAGCTATACCTGTGTATTCTGTTTTCCTGCCTCTTGCTCCTCGCCCTAAAACGCTCCTGTGGCCAAGAGCCATAGGACGTGTACTGTGTACTTTGAGAAGCAGAAAGAAGAGGGGATTTTGGAATTCATGACAGATGGCAGTTGACGCTGTCTCTCTGGCTTCCCATTGCCCTGTTCAAGACGGACTTGGGTTGGGTTGGGTGTTTGCCCTAGTCCGTTTTAGCAGCCCATTAGTGTGCTTTCTTTTAGACACCACCAGTTCTGTGTCATCCTGCTGTTGCTGAATACAGTGCAGCCCCGAGCAGCTGCTGGGCGGCATTTCTCAAGGCAGGCACGGTGTAGGAGTGGTACTTTGGACACACCTGAGCTCTGCTGACAGTCACCTTCGCTGATGGGGCAGAAATACAAACCAGCTGAGCTTAATAGGTTCTCACTGTAGGTAGGGAGAGATGTTTTTAAGCTGCTGTAGTAATTTGAGTAATCTTCCTGTTCCATTTTACTGTAAATTTTATTTTATTTAAAAGTTTGTGTAGAATATCACATATGTAGAATCTAACCTTCTGCAGGTTAAAAAAGAGACTTTGAGTAGATCAGTTTAAACTTACAGAATATTTTTAAATCTGTTATATCACCATTTCCTTTGAGATATTCTTTTAAGTTTAAATTATTTTAGCTCTTGTCCTAAAATTTTTCAGTTGATTTCCCACAGTCCTATCTAGCGTACCACTCTAATAGCTGCTGAAGTGGCTAGAACTTCATTCTTAAATTTTAGAGGCTTGCATAATAAAACACCCTTTTCTTAAAAATAATTTTGAACTGACGCTTGCTATCTGTCCTTCTGGTGAATGAATGTATGCCAGACTTCTGTAACCACAGCTGCTCAAATGCCAAAGTTATGTTTAAATGACCAATACAGGATACAGTTTTCAGTATGACACATACCTCTATAATATAAGAAATCTTAATTTTTGAAGGAGTAAGTTTGCTGTCAGTTGCATTTCTGTACTGAGCTTCCTGTAAACCTCTCGGGAGGCCCATCCCGTTGGATGTTTGCTACGTTCTGAATGAGACACTGGTTCTGACTTCTTACTGTACATTGAGGGAAATGTAGTCCTTCAGAAAAATACGACAGCAATCCAGGAGAACAGCCACAGCAAGGCAGGTAGAAAACTGCTTGTTTATTTATTTATTTTTAATTGTTTATTTATAAGATGCTACCAGTTGCTATTTCACCCTGTAACATTATCAAGACTGTGCAGTTCTGGTCTCTCAGAAGAAAAGGTCTAGTCTTGAGGAACGATAGCCTCCATTTTCAAATTATATGACTGAAAGGTAATATTCCCACCAGTGCCACAGAGGGGTGCTACAGTATTGTGAAAAAACCCAGTGGTGCATAGCTACTTACTTTCAGTCACCGTGTAGGAAGTGTGGTATTTGTAATATATATCTGCATACGTGAAACGTGGACTTTCTTGTACAGGGACTTGCTTTTATGTGCTGTCAGTCAACGACACAGCACAAATGTGTGTCCTGATAACAATTTGTTAACATTACTGAAAATGTCAGTCTGTTATTAATACGCTTTATCACCGTGCAGCAAGTAGTTTTACTGTAGTTAGTGGGGATATTCATCTTCCTGTTTAGCAGAATTATTTAGCAATAGCCTAGCTAGATTACAAAAGAATTAGATATTCTGAGGAAGATGCTATCATTGAGAGTCCCATCCCTACTAATTTCTGTTCTCAGTGCTTAAAATTCCTTCCTAACTGAGATTCTCACTGTATTCTCACCTGTACTAACTTATTATGTTAATATAGAATAAAATGCTTTGAATAAAAAAGTGTTCCTTACAGTTCTGAAACTCGATCTTTGCTGCTTTTTAAAATCCAACTAATATGTGTTGCTTTTAAGACAAAAACAACAGGAAAACCTACACAAAACTCAAACCAACAAATGGAAAAAGGAATGAGGTTACTTAGAGCTGAGGGTATTTTTAGAGATATTCTTCTTTTTAAACAAAAATTGAGTTACCGCTTAGTCTTCATGCCAAGGTTGATTTTTGCATGAACAACTAGTGATTTGCAGTTTGATTAAACGTTTTCATAGCATTCGTGTTTGGAAGGATGATTAAAACTGAACCGGTATAAATGCACATGGAATGAAAATCAACCTGTTGATTCTGTATTTAGGTGCTAAAAATTGGGCACCCAGCCTATGAAAGTAATTATGGTATTGCTTGCAAACAATTCATTAACTCAATGATTTGACTTCTTCTGACCAGCTCTTTGAAGCTTCCTAATGTATTATATTTCTTGGCCTGTAAACGGTGGTGTTAATTCTCAGTACTAATGGTTTCTCATCAGTCTTTTTCTTTTACCATTGGTGCTTTGGTTGTTTAGGGAATGTGGAAGGTGGTGGTGGTAGCGTTATTTTGAATTAACGGACAAAATGCGTACCCACATACTGAATTTCTTCTTTACTTCAGTAGCTCTAATTTGGGGCATACAAGTGTCCATAGTCCAAAAATTTAGCAAAGCTAACTTTTCCCTCTCGGACTGGGGTTTGAGACTGGTAACGATGCTGACTGAATCTAAAGTACTGGTTCATAAGCAGTCCTGCATCATGGTAGCAACAAATAGAAAAACTAGGATTAATAATTTTGATTTTTCTTACAAGAAATACTTTGAAGTCTTTTTGTTGTTTTTCTGAGTTTGGTTGTTTTTGTAGTTTTTATTTTAGCTTGCCGTATGTTGGTTTATTTTTGTCCTTTTTTTGCCTTTAGGAAGGTGAACCTTCTGGAAAGAGAAAAGCAGAGGATGATGACAAAGCAAGTAAGAAGCATAAGAAATATGTGATCAGTGATGAAGAGGAAGATGATGACGATTAATATCAAGGAAGCACAAAAGTTGACTTTTTTATATATATATATTTATATATATGTTGTACAGTTCTCTTACAGCAAAGATGTAAGTAACCATAATGGGGTTATTTTGATAAAGGAAAATTCCATGAAGTCTACGTTTCTGGTGTGAATAAAGTTTTTTGACTTCCTTTTACTTTTTAAGGTTTTTCTCTTATTGCAGCAACTATTGCACCAGGGATCATCACAGTGCTGATTTTTATCTTCCACAGTACATTTCAGGTTTGTGAATTGTAACTGGTTATCCAAGTGAATTAATCAGTGATTTTTACTGAGTTACTAGGAGAAACCATTCTAATCTTTATAGAATGCTTTAAAAATAAGCTTGCCTGACAAGGGTATGGCAATTGAGCTTAGTGTTTGTATGGAAGGGTTGGAAGAACATATGATTGGTACAGTACAGAGTTTTTTTCCTAGAGATTCCTTATTTCCTGTTGACTCTAGAGACTACATTACCATGCTGGCATATTTTGATGACTGAAAATATTTCTTATCACGTTTGAGTCATCTGTGAAGTTCCTGCAGTTAGACTTGTTCACTGACCACATAAGACATTTTTTTTTCATGCATTGAAGCTCAGAATGAAAGACTACATCTTGCCTGAGAATTAATAGTTTTATTAAGCATATGTTAGTGATGTAAATGTCAGCGTAAAAGCACTTACTTAAACAAAACTAAAAAAAATCTGCAAGCAAGAGATGAAAGTCTCCTTTAAAAGGTGAAATGAAACACAATACAAAAATATATCCTAATAACAGTGTCTCATAATCTCATATAATCCTTCTGGTGATATTTCCTATTGTTCCTGGTTGGTTTTATAAATAGACTTGTTCAGCTGGGAAATTGCTGGAGGAGAATGTTCTGGACAGAATCATCGCTGCTTTTACACTATTTCTAAACACCTTATTTGATGATGCAATGCTAGTTGTAAAGTGGGGAAAGGCTTGCAGAAGTAAAGAACGTGCAGAAGTGAACTTTTCTGCGCTTTCTTTCCAAGATGAAATATCCCACGTGGGGTTTCTCTCATTGGTGAGAGCATTCAGATGTTATCTGCGTTGCTTTTTTAAATGATTTTTCACACGGTCCTACAGAGTTTGGATGTGACTTGAAAAAGGTAACAGAAGGAAAAGAGAACTAGCTTAATGCCTCTTTAAGCAAAATCATGAACTGATGCTGTGAAAAGTTTATGGTGTGGATTTGTGTTACCTCAGATGAAATAAAATAGCTGATATATATGCAAGGACTGTTACCCATCTCTCCCTTACCCAGCTGAATTCTGCTTTATAAAATAGCAGACTAGGGTAAAAGTGCCTCATAGTGAGCATTTTGCTCTTGTGATGTTCCCTGGCTCTTTGAGATACAGCTTTCAACCTGGACATCTTGCTTTTGTCCTCGTTAATTAGGCTGGTAGTTTGTCAGAATGCTCTACCTCCATTTCTCTTGCTTGGAAGGTGCAGGAAGCGTTCTGGCTGCAGTAGGACGGAGCTCTGCATGTGTTAATGTATTCTGCTGAGCAGCTGACTGCAGTGTAGACATTTGCAAGTATGAAAACAAAGTGAAAAATGTCAATTCGTGAGTCTTGAGTGCTTGAGAAACTTCTTTTTTTTTTTTCTATAATTAAATTTTTATCTAACTGTGCCTCTTTAATGTGCAGATAAAACCTTTCTCCATCTGCTGGAATTTTGACCCTGTAATCCTCTTAGTTCAGACCTCTGCTGGGAGACTGGTTCCTTACATGAGGTTACCTGCTTTCCTTCTGTAACCTTCCCAAGGAAGAAGCCAGCTGTATAGAAAGGGGCTTGTTCTGTATGGATATACTGCTCTGCGATCACATAAAATCCTCTCGTATTCCTCCAAAACAACAAATTTGGCCTATGGAAACACGTCACCATTTCACTGGTGATGTTTGCTTTCATGTCACTTTAATTACAGTGTTGGCTATTTTTATTTTTGCTACGCTCTTAAGAGTGAAAATGCTTTAATCACTTTCATAGGTTTGATGCTGACTAAGCCTTTACTAAGTGGTCCGTTTTAGCTTCCAAAAATGAGGCTTTTTGTGGATTACAAAGATGAAAAGAAGTAATTTTTTACACTGTCTTCTTTTGTAAATTGCTCTTTTAAAGTCTTATTTAAATGTGGAATTTTAGAAAGTGTTTTCTCAGCTTAAATTGGTTTAACAATCATCATGTAATTAAGTCACTTGAATGAACTTAGCCTTATCCACAGCAGTTTTTTCAGTTGTGAGCCAAATGTATAGTTTTATTTAATTCAAAGGCAGTTTTTGCTCCCTTTTTGCAGCCTCCAAGCATCTGAGAATTACTCAGAATTTTTTCTTATTACCCAAATTAAAAATATTAAGCTAAAGGAAAGAGAATGTAGGTGGAACTGTGTTTTTTCTTGTTCTGATTGGTCAGTACTTCGTCCAGAAAGGCCATGATTTGAACAACTTCCAATAAAGAAAAGCTTATTTGAAGTGCTGATATTAGCTGTTGAGTACTAGTTTTTCTGGCTTGTGGCAGGATGTAGGAGAAATTCTCTTGAAGCAGTCATTGAAAGCTGTTCTTGTCTATATTGTTTTGTTTTTCCAAGTATATCCTTTAACTGAATCCTGTTTTTCAGACGTTGATCTGGAGTTTTCTTTTCAGTATACTATCTGGTAGCATTTTCCTCCAGCTGTTTTTCTCCATCCTAGCCATGCAGCTTGCTGTGGGTTTCGTGGTGCAGCACACCCGATGATGGGGCAGCACCCATGGAAAGGAGCAGCTGCCCACGCTGTCCCTCTCTCTTCCTAGCAGCAGGTTGGGTGATAACTAGCCCAGCTCAGTGAGTCACCTTGCTAAACTCTCAGGAGATTTCTTTTCTGCTGAGTTGTTGTGTTTTCTGCCAGGCCTGCCCCCAGAGTTGATGTGTTGGCCACCTGAGCATTGGAGCCAGCTCAGTAAATTGGCCTGGGTGTGACTTGAGGGCCATCAGGGCAGGGTGATCTCTGGCAGAAGTAAACGTGGACTTGTCTGTCTTCTGAATACTTTCCCTGAGCCTACAGAATGAAGTGCTGGGGTAGCTGCCTGAACTGGCACATGAGTACATCAGCTGAGCCTTGAGGTGGTGCAAGGGGCAGCAGATGTGGAGCAGGACAGGCCCTGCATATGGCACAAAGTTTTCCCCTCAGTTCCGATACAAAGCTGCAGCTCGAGGAATGTGTTAAACATGAGGTGGTGACTTTCCCATGAAGTCATGTGCATTTATTTCTTGGGCAGTAGGCACAGGGGTCCTTGGTGTCAGCCCGTTCTGGTAGAGTGCTTTTCATTAGCAGCTTTACACCGCTGGTCATCTCTGAGCGTTGTTGAATCTATAGGAGTTACTACATGGGAAAGATCGAGAAGATCATTTGTGTCAGATAAACATTCTTTTAATTTTTGCTGTAAGAAGTGTAATGCCTTAACACTTGTGACTCTTAGGTAGGCGATTCTAGTGCTCAGGAACTTGCTTGTGGCTTGACTTGGAAGTGGCTGGCAGAGAGCAATATGACTAATACCTGCTGTTGCCTAGTGATGCCCTTTGACTTGAGCTGGGTTTTTTTTAATACTTGTCTGGACATGAAAGACTTGCAGAAAAGCTGCAGACTGGTATTGATTTCTAGCTTGTATCTGTAATTGCTTTAAAACTGCTGGGCATTCTAATGAATTGTATAAGCTAAGTAGTTTAGAAAATAACATAAGTAAACATACACTGAAATAATTTTCTGATAGAAACCCCCTTAAAAAAAGCTTTCACAAGAATTTTGGTGTCTTTAAGGCTTTTTAGATGTGTTTGGTTTTTGTTTGGGGTGTTTTTTAAGGGTACTTTTATGCTTTAAAATCTACAAATCTTAGTTTACTGGGCTGCTACTTAAAAAAACAGTAATAAATTATTAAAGTGAAAGCTTAACTTCAGAAAGTGGTTGGGTTTTTTCCATTAAGGCTTAGTCTTGAAATGAGAGGTGGTAGAGCCAGTTTACCAGCACTGCATGTCTCTGGGTGATGTTGAAATTTTCTGGGAGGCAGTAGCAGTTGTGCAGTTATTGATAGACGTGGAATTTCTGTGTTCTATTCTTTATGTATTAAAAATTAAAGATAAATATAATCATATAAAACAGTGGAAGTATTAACTAACATACTCTCTTTTTTTTGTTATCTTGTGACTGAGTCAGATTATAGCTGATTCTTTTATTGTTTCAAGCTTTTCCTGTTCTTTGCAAGATACCTCACTTCAGAATGTAACTGGAAGTGAGGTGCTAATCTTACCCTGGTAACTTGTCAGTTTTCTGGATTTTGGTTTGGTTTTAGGGTTGTTTTT
>VXBJ01007633.1:139317-204428 GCA_013400055.1 Nycticryphes semicollaris | reverse complement strand
CCCCCAAAGACTTTGGATTTTTTTTTTCCCAGAGAAATCTTTGTTGTCTTCCATTTGAAAGAGTTGCCTTATACTGTCTCTAGTAGTTCGGAAAAGCATTTTTACTGCATGAACATCTATGGTGGAAATCCCGGTTTCCCTTTCAGAACTGAAGGAAGATCATGCCTGCAGATCTGTCTGGGATGATGACTTGCCTGTGCAGGGTCAATTTGCATTGCAGATGCGGTTTCCTCACAAGCCAGGGGCTGGAAGGCAGGCTGTTCTCCACAAGCACACCCCCAAGTCCCCACACCCATCCTTGCCTGTTGTGCACCACCTTGTTCCTCAAGCACTACAGCTTCTCTGAGCAGCCTCTGCAGTATTTTAACCCAGCACTTCTTGGGATGGTGAATGGCCAAAGCAGCTGGTTAACCCCTGCTCCACCAGCCCAGAACTGTTTCCTTGGCATTGAGATGCCTCCTAGTTGGTGGCTGGTGGAGATGTTGGTTTCTCTGGCATTTTACATAAATCTGCTCTTGAATCCTTTTTGAAACAGTCGTTAAGGAAGTGTGGGTTCCCTTAGATCCATGAAGAAAGGTTGTAGTGAGTAGAGAATGTGAAGCCATGATCCTGGCTGTTCCATGATCCAGTAAGTTGTCAGCGGTGTGTGGAAATTTGGAGGTACCATCAACAGGATCACCTCCCATAATGCTGTTTAGTTCCATGGCCACCTGTTTCACATGGAAGAAGAGGGGAAAGTAGGCTTCCCTTAAAGGAGCGTGCTTCACTGCCTGGCTTGGGAGAGCTCTAGGGGGAGACTTGTTTGGCTGGGGACCCACAAAAGCAGCCTCCTGCTCAGCCTGGTCAGTGCTGCTGCTGCCATCATGGTAGTTCAGTGGGAAGTTCTGCGGTGAAGAGCAGGGCTGTTCTTGCAGTTTCTTGGTGTGGGTGTAGTTTCACGGTGCAGGCACTTTGGTGGCAATGTTCTCCACTCCACCCTTGGCTTCTCATCCTGACTTCTGGAACTGAGTGAACCTCCCCTTGTGGTGATGCAACTGTGCATGGGACTTTGCGCTGAGCAGGTCTGCATTTAAAGCAAACACAGCACTGATTTTATTATTCTTGCCTTTAATATTACTAATTTTAGGAGCCTACTTTCCCCTCTTCCGTGTTCCATGTTCTTCCACAGATCTGTTCCTCAGTTAGTGAAGCCCCATAAAAAATTCAGTCACTGACAGCCAAAGGGGCAGCCTGGTGTGAGGTGAGATGTCAGACGCTTCTGCTGTCTAAGTGGGGTGAACTCCACCTTGCTGCAGAACCAGGTAGGATTTTCATCTTCTTGGTGACTGATCATCCCTAGGTTAGGTGGACCTCACAGTGAGAGTTTCTGTGGCAGCTCGTGCTACTCATACCATCTTGTGCACTGAGAATTCAGAAAATTGTTTGGTGAAGGGAGAATTTAAAAGTCACAAGCCAAGAGCTAAATGTCTCCTAATGTAACCTCAGTCCCTGTAGCCACCATCATGTGGTTCTTGGTGCTCTTAATACGTTGGCCTGTGTATGGAGAGTGAGGGGGAACTGCAGCCTGTGAGAATATTTTGTGTACCAAAATGTGACTCAAGGTGCAGCTCAGTGCCATGTTTTCTTTAGCAACAAAACCTTTTGACAAAACATACCAAAGCCACTTGACTAAACTATTCCTGCTCTAATGGCCTGGGCTTTCCCTCACACCGCTTTGTTGATAGACCTACCTGTGGAGCCACAATGTTAAGTGGGAGTACTGAAATAATCACGCTTTATTTAAAAAAATAATAATATTTTTTAAAAGAAGACTGCTTGTTCGTGAACTAAACTCCTTTGTTTGTGGACTGTATGGTCCCACAGCATCTGATAAAAAAGCAGTAGAGAGTGTTAGTGGGCCTGCAAGTGTGTGTCTGAGGAATCTCACTCCACCCTGGAACCATGGGGAGGAGAGGAGGCGCTGTTTTTGGCAAAGGTTCCTTCATATATTTACACTTTCTGCTGAGATGAATTGCCTGTAATTGCCAAACCTGAGTGATTCAGTTCATCTGGGTTGCTTGTTTGTTTTTCCCTTCCCTCGTGGTGGTTCTGCAGAGCTGCCCAGGGATGCAGATCTCAGGCTGTTTAAATATTGCTTGTTTTTGCAGTTTATCACAATCCTTCTCGGATCTTCCTCTTGCCAATGAAGAGATGCTTGAATGGCTGTTGCATGGCAAGCATTCAAGTTAATGTTGGGGTCAATGTGTTGTTAATAGCTGAGGAGACCGTGCTGGACTACCTCAGCACCCTCGGGGCAGTGGTACTATGTTGGTCACACTACAGTTGGGAAGACACATCTAAAAGCCAGCTGTGACACCAGTCTGTCCTTCAGAGTGGTGAATGGGCAGGTGAGCTTAGATGAGCATCACATCTTCAGGGCTGGAGCTGATGCCCTGCTTCCTCAGGGAGATGTTTTGGAGCTGCTGTTGAACTTCCAGCTTTGCAATGCAGTCTTGTTGGCCTTTCAGTACATAAAGGGGGCTCGTAAGGAAGATGAGGACAAACTTTTTAGCAGGGCCTGTTACAGTGGGACAAGGGGATTAAACAATGATTTTAAACAAAAAGAGAGAACATTTAGACTAGATAAAAGGCAGAATTTTTTTTTTTTTTTTTGCAATGAGGGTTGTGAGACACTGGCCCAGGTTGCCCAGGGATGTAGTTGATGCCCCAGCCCTGCAAACATTCAAGATCAGGTTGAATGTGATTCTGAGCAACCTGATCTAGTTGAAGATGTCCCTGCTGCTTGTGGCAGGGGAGGTTGGACTAGATCGGCTTTGAAGGTCCCTTCTAACCAAATTACTCTATGATTGTATTATTGTCCCACCCAGGAGTGCCAGGTCTCCCTTCCTGAAGGCAGCATTGCATGTGGAGCCAGGACAGAAGTTGCAGCAGATTCTCCTCAGGTTCTCTTGGCTTTTCCCACAACCTTTACGTTAGGGTGACAATCCAAAAGGCTGCCTGGAATCAGACACCTGTGACAAATCATGACGTGTGAAGCAGAGCAGCACACTGTGCCAATAATTGGTGTGCTGTGGTGGGTTAAAATAGCTGCTGCTCCTGGGGCTTCTAGAGGAATGACAGTGCCAGGAACCGGGGCCACCTTCATGCAAACCTTTCTGCTGCACAGACACGCCAGGTGAGCCAGTGCGAAGGCTCCAAAGTAGGATCTGGTGTCTGTTGAGACACTGTGCATGAAAAAGGAGCAACTTGCAAGATCGAAGTGTCCCGGATGAGGTGCAAAGCACACAGGCAGACATCATTGTAGGTACCCAGTCACCTCCAGAAGGTACGTTGTTATTTGGATTTGCAATTCACTTGTAAGATGTTATTCCGGCCAGGATTTTATTTTTTATTCTAGTAGCTGAATGAACAATTTTCTCTCATGAAAATGTACTGTGCTAGGCAGTTACCTCTCTGGAGTGATACTGATTTGGGCAGTGCCAGGCTTTTCACTGTAATGGCGAAGGGTCTTATGTGCCGTGAAAATATGATTATATCTGCTATGTTTTCTGCTGGCAACATTCAGCAATAAATGCAGCCTCCACCAAGGACTGCGAGTCCTGGCATTTGTTCTGTGAAAAGCGGTGATGTGGCGAGGCAATTCCAGATGGGTTATGCGCAGGTAACTTAACCCAGCAGTAGTAAGGGGAAACTGGCTTGAACAGGAGAAGGTCATGTTGTGTTGCTTCTCTGGTTTCCCAAGCTAAGGCCCAGTGTGTGTCCCTGAAAGACCTATGTAAAGCTAAAATTAAGTCAGCCAGATAAATATTTATAGTAGATATGTTAAGATGTAATCCTCAAGGGGTCTGATTGCTCTCCCTGCACTCTGAAATGTACTAAAGGGGAAATAATAGCGCTATAAATACAGCTGTGTTTAGCTAGGTCATTACCTTAGGGGTGTTTATGGTCGTTCTCTAGGGACTAGGCTTGCAGCAGTGAAAATATTAACGGGGAACTGAAAAATCAGTAGAGGGTTATCCCTTTGCAAATGATACTTGGGCTGTAAGACTTCAGTTACGCTGTGATTCATCATTACAGTAGCAATTGGGTTTGAAGTCCTTGTATGTGCAAGTCATGTCAGCAGCTGGTGCAGCGTTTGGATGGGCTGATCAGAGCGTTTTGTTGCAGATTTCCTTGGAGAAGCCTCGGCCATTAGCTCCTGTGGTTCATTTGTGTTGGGGGCTTTTTAAATTTCTTTTACCTTGCATTGAAAACAGAACAGCGCACAAGATCTTGAGGATTCAGACAAAACCAAAAAAATTATTATGTTATTTTTCCATTGTCAGTTTTCCACAGCAATTTACTTAGATGTCTTCTGAAGTATTTAATGTACCCAAAGTGCAACTTTCTCTAGTAAATGAGTTTGATTTTGTTTTGCTCTTTCCCTTTATAGGAACAAATCTTGGTGGGCTGCTGAGTACGTGCTTCCCTTGGAACAGGCTGCTCCATTTCCATAATAAAGTGGGCACAGTTTGCAAGAATTAAAAACACCTTGCAGAGAAAATAAAAACTTTCATAAACTCACCATCCCCAGCTTGTTTGGGAAAAACTTTGAGGTTAATGTGCTGCTCCTTTGACCAAGAAGTTCCCGGTATGTGACAGTCTCGCTGGGAAATGTTTGGGTTTTGATTTGGTCCAATGGTCCCGAGGCAGAGGGAGGGAGGCTGGCTCCTCAGGCTGGGAATGTGGGGGTGTGCCTCCTGCCCGCCCTTCCACTGGCCCCTCAGCTTGCGTGTTGGGAAGCGCTCTCCAGAAGAGTCAGGAGGGAGTTGTGCAAAGCGATGCTTGCGTTATTTTTCCGAGGGGAAAGCCAGCGTACATGTAGGGACTCTTTATCCATCCCCTTTCCTGTCTGGTAACTTGAGCCCATGTTATCTCCTTAATGTCATTTAGTGTGGACTTGTTAGATCTCAGCAACCTTGCTGCTTTGATTCCTGTTTCTCTATAGTTAACTCTGGAATGCAGTGTCTTCAGTATAGCCACCTTTATAGCAGTGTAGCAGCTTTGGATAAGCAAGTATTGTTTATCCTACATATGACACCAATACTAAAATAAATCCATCTAGCTGGTCCATGCGTAGTGTTTTACTCTATGCAGACAGTCCAGGTGGTATATTTAGCATCATGACTATATTTAGTATGTCATTCTGAAATATCTGGCAGCCAAAAAGTCTGGGTGGCGAGGACTTTGGCTTTTGAATATCAACAGCAAGCTGAAACTTTCTCCTGTGTCATTGGTGTTTGGGCTACTTAAAGAGGAAAGAATTAGTTTGCTTGAATTTATGTCACCACTCTGTTGATTTTCAGCTTCTCTGTGACAATAGGAGCTCTGGAAGAGTAGGAATAAAATCCCTTTCCTTTGCTGAAACCATGTGGAAGAAATAAGAGGAGAAGGTGTGCTGTGATTCCTGGGGTCTTCAACCGGTTTTTCCAGTGCATCTGAATACACATCGACCCGTGAATGTCATTGTGATGGAGAAGTACTCTGTACCAGGGACCCATTGATTTGCCTGCACCCAGGAAGAGAATTTAATTTCTCTACTGTAAATCATATTTGGCACAAGTTTTATATAGCTTCATTATTCATCTCCACATCTAACTCACTACACGCTTTTGCCTTTGACCTCTGTTTTGGATCTTTCTCTTGCGGTTCTGTGTTGTGTTGAATGGGTGGCTGCAGTCACTCCCCAAACACCTGCTGAGCTCTGGAAATTTTATCACACATCAGTCAGCGTCACGTGGTGAGACTAGATTATACTGAAACAAAATCCTCTTTATTTCTCTTTTTATTTTTTCTTTTCCCCAGGTGGATAGCTGAAAATAGCCTTGTTCAAACAGACCTCCTATGGAAGCCTGTATGAGTTTGGCAGACACTAGAGGTTGAATAAGTGCATTTGAAAAAACAAAAAGCTAAAAAAACCCTAAAAAACCTAAACTCCCCCCTGCCCCTGCTACCCCTCCTACACTGAAGAGCTTTCAACTTTGTGCTTGACAACTGCATTTATGTGATTATGTATAAGAAGGCTGATTTTCGTGCGACTTCCTTCTAATGTCAAGCCATAAAGCAGCTTGGAGTCTGATTCCGAAGACCTCACCCAGCACTGTCTGCTGGCTGCAGCAAACAGTGATATCTTGCAAATTATTAAATCCCCAGGGAACATTGATAGCTGGGTTGCTAATATCACATTTAGATAAGAAGGGGGAACTGTAGCTGATGCAGGAAAATTACTTTGAAGAATCTGCTGCCTTTCTAAAGCCCTTTGCAACTAAGGGCATATGTCTGTCAAATCTGCCTCTTGCCAATTACATCTAGGGCTGAAATTGCTGCTTTTGTAGAGCTTCAGGAAGTCCAGCCCTCCATGAGCACATCAGCTCGTTGCTCCAGTTGTCTTCTGGACTGATGCAGGCTAAGGCTGTGATGAGTTATGCCCCAAAGCCCCCCAGACCTGGCATGCTTTCCGGGCTCCCAGCTGCTTTTAACTGCAGGTACCAAGGCAAGAGCTGGAGTCAAACCTATCTTGGCAGGTGCAGCCTGTTCCCAGCCCTGCTGAGGGCACCCCATGCTCAAAGCCCAGGGACATAGTATGGAAGAGGCTGCCCAGAGCAGCATATTCTTGCCCCTCACATCAAGAGTGGAAACTTACTGGATGCATCTTGAGCCTTCAGTCGGAGTGGGGGTGCTTAGCCCCCCTTCACACATCAAACTATTGTGTTTCTGGAGAGCTAAACACTCACAGCTTTTGCCACAGCTAATGGGAGCTGCAGTAAGAGCTCAGCAATCATGGAAATCAAGACTTCAATTGCACTCTCGGGAACAAAAGGAGATGGCTTATCCTGCCTTGAACCTTTAAAAGCCCTGGCAGTGCAGGGGAAGTGGTTTGTAATAGCAGGAATTCATTTGTTAATAAATTTCCTATTGCTTGTTCTGCCACTAAATCAGTGGGCTTCCACTACCAGCTTCTGCTGCGAGGTGGCTGATGCTTGAGCTGGGGAAAAGCAGCTCAGAGCTTCGGGGGTCTTGGTAACATCACGGTTCTGGAAAAAACCTTCCTAGCTCATTTCATTATAGATGGGGAAACAGATGTAGCTATTTACTAGCTTGATTAGCAGCTTGTTTCCTTCTGGAGTAGATGCTGTACATAAAGAATAGCAACTGTGATATTTTTAGGAGAGTAAGCTTAAAGAAAAGACATAAAGCTGCTTGCTGCATCAAAAGCAGCATGACCAGCAGGCCGGGGGAGGTGATTCTGCCCTGGTGAGACTCCCCCTCCAGTGCTGTGTCCAGCTCTGGAGCTCCCACCATAAGAAGGACATGGACTTGTTGTAGCCAGTCCAGAGGACGCCACAAAGGTGACCAGAGGGCTGGAGCACCTCTGCTCCGAGGGCAGGCTGAGAGAGTTGAGGTTGTATGTCCTGGAAAAGAAAAGGCTCCTGGGAGACCTTATAGCCCCTTCCAGTACCTAAAGGGTTTACAGGAAAGACAGGAAGGGACTCTTTCTCAGGGAGCATAGCAATAGGACAAGGAGTAATGGTTTTAAACTGAAAGAAGGGAGATTTAGATTAGATATTAGGAAGAAATTCTTTACTGTGAGGGTAGTGAGACACTGGAACAGGTTTCCTAGAGAAGTTGTGGATGCCCCATCCCTGGAGGTGTTCAATGCCAGGCTGGATGGGGCGTTGAGCAACCTGGTCTAGTGGGAAGCGTTCTTGCCCATGGCAAGGGGTTGGAATGAGATGATCTTTAAGGCCCATTCCAACCCAAGCCATTCTATGAAAGATGGATTGACTATCTAAAACGCTAACAGGCAACAGTCTTGCACTGGCAGGGAGAAGAAAAAAAATTTAATGGGTTTCCCTGATTCCTGAGCAAACCCCAGACTCCGTGTTTTGTTATTGTATATATCAAAAATACAAAGCTATGGATCTTGAAGGCAGAGGGATGTTGGTGTTCTTCAGCATCACCCAGGTCTCATCCTGCCAGGAAGAGTTCCTGTTGCTCCTGACACTAAGTGGGTGCATGGTGGCTGTGTTTGGCCCGTGTCCCCTCCTGCTCTGTACCACTTCCCGGGAGCTCAGGCTCTGACTGTTTAATGGAGCAAGTGGCTGGAGCTACATGGTGTCACCTCAGGCCCTGCTCCAGCTTCTCAGGGCAGTGGGGGATATAAGCATGTCTTGGGATTTCAGTTCTAGTCCAGCATCTTAATGCAAACCTGTCTTTGGTGGCATTTGGCTGCTGGGCTGGGAACTGAGCCGACTCAGCTGAAGACCCAGGGGTGGCATTTTCCAGGAGGGACCAGGGAGGTGGCTAAAGAGGGTCACTCATCCACAGGGCTGGAGCTCGTCAGCCAGAGCCCAGAGTCAGGCTGCTCTCCCTCACTTCTGGCTTCTTCACTTTCTGTTCTTTTCCTGTAACTTGTTTCTCTTGCCTATTTTTGGTGTTTTATCTGCCGCAGTCCCACTGCAGCCTGGCTGCCTGCTGCAGGGGGTCCCCTCACCTAACCATCACCGCATTTGGGGACAGTATGGAAAATCGTTTGCTCTGGCAGGAGGCAGAGTTTGCTGTTTGGTCTGTCACAGCAGTGGGGTTTGTCCAATGTGAGGGATGGCTGGCGTTTCTGCTCCGCCACGCAGTGCAGGATTGACCAAAAGCTATTTCATAATTAAGCTGTAAGACAGGCCATGCCACACCACGTGTTTCTGGGTAACTGAAACATGCTGAGGGTGAGGGTAATTCCGAGGCAAAAGGATAAAGTGGCTTCAATGTAATACTCCTGCCTGAAGTGCATTGCCAGAGCCTGCAGTATTGTTAATCACGCTTAGTGCTGCATACTTAGTTCTCTCAATCATCAAAGCACCTCGCAAACATTGACTAATTAATCAACACAATAGGCCAGTGAGGGAGGGCAGACCAGGGAGAGGATGTTAAAAGCAGAGCCAGTCCTCAGGGGAGAATTAAGTGGGTGAGATAGATCATGTTTTGTGGTATGAGCATTTTAGCACAAGGGGGAACCTGAAGTGAACCGTGTGAGCTGGACAGGGGCCTTTCTTGGGTGTTACCAAGGCAAGGAGGAGAGGGCCCTGTTCCAGGGGGACCCTGCAGTCCTCGAGGACCATGCAGTGCCGTCTTTGCAGGCTGGGACTCTAGGGCTGTTTGTGCACAGCAGGGCTGTGTTTTATGGTGCACATCTAGAAAACCCACAACATTAACAGGTCTGTTTGCAAAATGAGCCTTTGACTTCTATTGAATTCTGTAGCTTTTCTGACTTGGTGGAACCCTCTACTTTCCTTAATGAGAAATAGCTGAAGTCTGCTGAATTTAGGAATGACCCATGCATGATATCTCTGCTTGAGGGAGAGGAAGGTTGAGCAGGACTGGTGTTCCTGGAAGAGATGGGGGTATTCAGTTATTTATGGTTAAGCCTTTAGGAATAAATGAAAAGGTAGTATACCAGAATAACTCATTGCATCTCACCTGGGTTTTGTCCTCTCCTGAAAATAAAGTTAAATATGTAATCAGAAATTTCGTAAGTGGTGTTTCTTTTGTTAGTTTGTTTTGAGTAAGTCTGGAGGGTTAGGAGGGTGGTGGTGGTGGTTTCAGTATGGCTTGTCCCTGTGAAACACAGAGAGGTACCACAGAGCTTCTTCAACAGGCAACGGATTCCTCTGGGAAAGGATGACAGAGCAGAGCACTGGCATTGAAGCCTCATGCTGTGTCATGGTCACAAGTGGAGATGGCAAGTAAGTTTCATAAGTGGAAATCAACTGCAAAGCAAAGCAGGGCATAAGCCTGTTCTCCCTTATGGTTTCCCTTTGTATGGAATGAGTGCCTACGTGGTGGGAGCAGGGCTCTGACCCATGCAGCGCTGCAGGTACAACTGCAGGGCTTTGGCTAGGGAGAGCTCTTGGCATCTGATTGATCTGATCTGATTGTTCATCTGCCTGATTCAGGTGCAACTTCTTTTCACGATCCGCACTCAAGAGAAAAGCATCGGCATCTCTTTTGGTGCTGTGATTAGACTGCTGCCGTGTCCTTTATTGGGACTGACCTTCAATTCCACTGTCAGCAGCACCTTGTAGGCAGCATGGCTGGGGCAGGTCTGTTGCAGGGGGCACGGGTGAGAGCTCTCGCCCCACTGCTGCTGCCTGAAGTCCAGGTACAGCATGGCATGGTGCAGCCGGTGCCAGCACTGCAGCTGCCCTGCTGCTTGTGGGCAGCGAAATTCAGTGGAATGACTTCTCCAAAAGGTGTTGGTGTGGGAGTGCAACGCTCTAGGTGGGGAGCAGGGGAAATATGGGGAATACTCCTGATACTAGGGAGGGTTTGCAGAAGTCCCTTCTGGTGTGGGAAAGAGGAGAGGCAATTAGGAGTGTACCTGGGGGAGAACTTGGTGTTTCACAGTTGCTCTCATTAGTCAGTTTTGGTGCTGGTAAGTTTCTGTGTGTGCCTAATTACTAGTGAGTATTTAGAGTTAAGCATTGAAGAGATGACTCTTGCAGTCAAGTAAAATTGAATTCTCTGCAGGCCTTTATTGTGCCCAATGCTTATCAAGCCCTTTGGCCCTGTGTCCTTCATGAAGGTGGAGGAAGGTAGCCTCCCACATCCCCTGCGGTCAGACTTGCAGCTGAAGGGAAATGCCAGCATGATTTGTCCATGCGGTCATACAAAGTCCTGAGCTTCTTGTCTTGGAGTAGATCCAACAGCTCTTGTGCTTTATGCACAAGCCCATCCTTGGAAGGACGTGCTGTTTCCTGATACTCCTGGAAAACAGTTTCCTGCCCTGAGATAACCAGAAGTCATTAACCTTAGCTAGGATTTGTCCAGACATCTGATTTACTAGCAATGCCCAGGCGGGTGTTGTGGGAACAGATGAGGCCATCCGTGCCAAATCCTTCTATGAGGCTCTTCAGGTCGCGTGGGGAGGGCTGGCTCCACTTAGCTCACATTATTTGAGGGAAGAGAGGAGGAAAAGGGGGAAGACAGAATGCAACGTCTGTCTTTTTTCTTTCTTTCATTTGCATGTATTTTCTGGACGGATTTTCCTGCTCTGACTCAATGTTAGTAAGCCCTTGTTTCCCAGTGTAATTGTTCTCTGCTGACAGAGGAGGAAGAAGGCTGTCGTCATGTGCAGTCGGTGAAACAGCCGCTGACATTTCTGTTAACTTGTTTAAACAAATACATCACAAAACCAGTTCTGTTTAAGAGGGCATTGCACAGAGGTTAACCCTGTGTGTGCTAGTAAGTACTTGTATATGATATTCTACATTTTCATCGAACTCGAGCTCCAGGCAGCAGCTAATTTGGGGTTGTTTAACAAAACATAGCTCCATTGCAAATCATCTAACATGAATGCATTTTCTGCTGGTTGTGGAGTTTGTCTTGCACTTTAGATGAATATAATGAAAATATTCTGTTTGCCTGTCCAGACTTTTAGGTATTTTCCTAAGTGTAGTCTTGTTTGTGAAACTGGTGAGATTACATCATGATAATCTTCTCTGGTTTTTAAGAGGGCTATGACACAGAAAGTCTATTATGAATAGACAAAAATTACCAAAGAAGCCAGTGCCAGTGTTTAATAGCGATCTCTATGTCCTTTGTTACTGCAGGCTTGTAGTCTGCTTTCTCCCAACAAATTCATGGCATCCTTTGAGTAATCTCTTGGACTGCACATGGTTTAGTCTCATGTTCCTGCATGCCTCAGACGGTGAAAGAAGCATAGTCTGTGAGGAAGCAGCTGGAAATCGGGAGAGATGTTTTTTCTCTCATTTTTGTTCCACTGACCCAGCTCCAAGCTATCCAAGGGAGCCGCTGCCACGTCTCCAGGACCACATAAAGCCTGGATGTGGGCAGTAGTGTGCTCCCACTGAAGCCCCCTGTTTTCCATGCTCCTGGAACAACGTGATGAGTTTCCAGATGACTGGCAAAAAGTTTCAAAGTGAAATAATGCCCAGGCTTGTTCTGTTCCTGACATCCAACCCCCTAGTTCTCACTCTGGCATCTGAGATGCCTTGTGAAATTCAGAAGCCTGTGCTGTACCCTGTGTGCAGCAGGTTTGCCGAGGGCTTTTGGAAAGTCCCGGACAAAGACCTTCCTTGGTGTGCTGAGATAGAGAAGTCTTTTAAGGATTGGGGTTAGCTAAATTGTGATAAGCTGCCGGAAGAGATTTTTAGGTTGTGTTGAGCTCAAGGGAAAAACCTTTAATCCACAAATCATACCTTGCTGAAGGAGGTTTTGTTTTGTGTAACTGGTCAAATGGCAGTTTTTCTGTGTTTTGATTTCTGTTTATAGCTTAGGAAAAATACTGACTTGTTTGAAGCATGGAAATGGTTGTACAGAGGCTGACAAAAGGCAAGACCTTCTCCCTTAAAGCACGGAGCCACCAGACTTGGAGCTGAGTTGTATGAAGGACAAAAAATGACCCAGGAAGGGTGTGAATTCAGCCCATGAATTGAGAGCTGGAAAAGAGAACAGTGCAGAGAGATGCTGGTGATAACTGCTGGTCCAAGAGGAGATTCCTGTCCAAGTTTATACTTGTTCATGGGCTAAGAGTATTACTAATCACAGAAAGTTACACATGTGTTTCCACTGAGTTTCCTGTCTTCACTTCTCCACCCTCCAGGAAAGCCCACAGAGATGT
Organism: Nycticryphes semicollaris; assembly: GCA_013400055.1. Classification (NCBI taxonomy): domain Eukaryota; kingdom Metazoa; phylum Chordata; class Aves; order Charadriiformes; family Rostratulidae; genus Nycticryphes; species Nycticryphes semicollaris. Next base: position 191,755 of record VXBJ01007633.1, on the reverse strand, counting down.
GGGTAGCAGCTGTAAATATCTCAGGACTTGAGGAGGCACTGTGGGGAAAGGTTCTCCTGAAACACATCAGACAGTGCAGGTGTCCTTAGCCTCTCCACTGGGACCACCAGTGCAAATCTAGTTTGCAGACCCCGTGTGCTAGTGGCTATGTGGCACACTGAGTAATTCTTGGGCAGGTTGTAGTCAGCCTTAGAGAGCTCTAGCTTGCATTTTTGCAAACGTTTAGCATTTAGGAGCTGTGTTTGTGCCCATAGGATCAATTTATGTAAAGTGTTCAGCAATCGGCATGCTTTGCTCCTGTAGGAATCTGTCTCTGATTCCTCTCCAGTGCCCATCGGCGTAACTGGGGAATCTCTCCAAGGACCTCTTTGTGTTACCATTATTAGTGCTAAATTGCACTTTCTTTTCTGCCAGTTCAGTAATCCTTCCCAGAATGCATTCTCATTCTTGCTTCTTCTTTTTTTTTCCATGCAAACATGACTGACAAGCTTTCTAGCTAACAGACATAACTCGTGTGGCTTCAGGTGACCTTGACATCAGAAAGAAGTGCTTGTGTTCCCAGTTGTCTTGCGCAGAAGTGTTTGACGCACTAAGTTATTCAGATGTTTGAGATTGAATTCACTTCTCCAGGGAATGGCCTCGGGGGGAGCAAAGCAGGCCTGCAGACACCTTCTCCCCACTTAGTAGTGTAACTGAGGTGGCCCACTGATGAGCATCAGACAGGAGAGATGCTCCTGTGCCAGCTGCACAGTGTCATGCAGACACTTGAAGCTGATGATGTTTCACCACCTGAGTGCACTTCTGCAGTCCAAACCTCAGCTGATGTGAACAGGCTTCAGTTCCATGCACGTGTTTTTCCGTTCCTGACATGACCTCTGCATTGGGGTTGGGAAAACTGCCCTTGGAAAGCTGGCTGTCACTTGACAATCATCCCTGCAAACTGCTGGTGAAGATCAACCCTTCTCTGAAGCAATATGAGCCCCATGGAGCAGCTGGCTATCAAGAGCTGGGACGTCTCCTGCTCATGGACACTGTGAGGAAGTGTGCTCCTCTCAAGAATCTACCTCCTGGGGGCACAAGTTATAGCAATTAAAGGAGCTTGAAAAGCTCTGGGTGCAGTTGGGGGAGCTGGCGTGGAAGTGTGGTTGCAGGGTATACCCCAAGGGCTCCTCGGTGGTCCTGATAACGCGAATAAGTCAGCAGAGCTTTAGGGATTAGGAGTACCATCTTCTAAGTGAGAGGAGCATGGCTTTTCAGGTGCTGCACTTTAGAAATATTTTTCTGAGGCTTGACCTGCAAACATCTTTGCACAAGTGTAGCTGAAGAAGTGGCTTTAAACCAATCCAGCACCGATCCTCTCTGTACACTCATCTATTGAGTAGTGGTGTTCCGTTTGGCTTGGACTGGGAGCAGCTTGGATATGGCTCATGGACAAGTGTTTCTTCCAGCTCCTGCCTTCACAGCAGAACCATCTGCTTTTACACAGCTTTCCCACTGGAGCTGCCCCACTTCCTCCAGTCAAAATGAATTATTTTTGGAGGTACTGTTTATATGTTTATATGTTTATATATTTATACATACAACTTCTGTGTACAGCTGGACTTGTAAAGTGTACAGCAACTGTTTTCCTATAAATACTGCTTGCGAGCTTCTCTAACAAAGATTAATCCTTGAGAAGTGTTTCTCAGCCTCCGAATAACATCACAGCTTGAAGGGCCACAAGTTAGAGGCCTCTCCTCTGGCAACAAGTTTTGAAATTTGGGCTTTAACATTTAATTTCTGGTCACTGGAGTGCAGTTTCCCACTCAGTGCTACATGAACAATCATGGCTTGTATTTGATCGATGCTTCAGTGCCAGCCTTGTGCTCCTGGTGTGACAGAGCCTGTGACAGAGCCTGGCGCCAGCACTGACCTCCGTCCCACAGCAGTGGTTCCACCTGCTGCAAATCTTTGCAGTGGGGGAATCTCCAGGGCTAATGCATGGTGGTAAGGTTTTCTGACAAAACATTTTCTAATGGAGTCATCCAGTCTGCATGGAAGGTTGGCAGTATGTCTTTTTCTTTCTTTTCTTTGGGACCAAGCGCACGCTTGGAGCTTGTCTCTTGCCAGGAGAATGGTCACTGGTTCCAGTAGGTGGCCTTGGGGAAGACACCTCATTAGCCTCTGTTTAGTTCCCCTTCTGTGAAACAGGTGTCATGGTTTAACCCCAGCCAGCAGCTAGAACCATGTGGCCACTTGTTCACTCCCCTCCAAGAAGGGTGGGGGGAAGAGAAAAAATAGGAGGGGAAAGGGAGAAAAAACCCTGGTGGGTTGAGATAAAGACAGTTTAATAGAAACAATATCAGAAAAGGAAAAATAACAGCAATAATAACAACATGGGTCACTCTCACCACCTGGTGAATTGCGCTGTTACAAGCAGTGATTGTGGATTCCCAGCCCCCGCAAACCCAAATTTATATACTGAGCGTGATGTCTGTGGTATGGAGTATTTCATTGGCCATTCCATGGCTCTATCTATTCTTCTGTGGGAAGCTGAAAGAAGTCCTTGAATACTATAAATATCACTTAGCACCAACTAAAACTAAAAGGTTTTATTTACATTCTTTTCATAGCAATCACTAGAAAGAAAATTAACTCTTTCCCAGCTGAAGCCAGGACAATAGGGTTAGTGATGCCTCCCTCACTGCGGCACTGAACCCATGTTGTAGGTAAGGACATACTTTGAGAGGGAGAGTTAGTGTAGACTGTCATTGTGGGATGAAGCCAAATGAAGCTCTTTAGAAGTGGAAAGAAAAGGGAAATTGCTTAATCTCTGATTTCTCCATTGTGAATGATCTTTTTAGGAAATAAATCAGGAGCATTGCACTCTTACAGAGCAGTCTTCAGTCCCAGGTATTACTAAATTCCTTCTTTTGCTCTTATACCCTCATCTGAAGTGGTATGAAATGCAGCAAGTCACTTAGAACGTGTCTGAGCTGGCAAAAGAAGTAAAAATACTAGTATTCTGGTAAGTTAGCACATGTAGAGTGTGGCAGTTAAGTATGTCAGGCATATCTCGTCCAGCTCTGCGCTGGTTAGTTCAGGTAAGAGAGCACTCCAGTTCATCAGGACAACATGGCCTTCAACACAGGTTAAGGGAATTGCCTAAATAAATACATACGCACTTAGTCTGTGCTCAGACCTTACGTTGCTGCAGGTAAATTTCTATGATAACCCCATCAGCAGCTGTGAGGTGTCAGCAGAGAATGTGAGCCCTAGTGCATCACGGCCTGTAAAACTGCTGTTTTGAGACTATTGCTCTTGCAGTTGTCTTTGCATCCAGTTATACTGGTGCTGGAGAATATTCTCTAGCACCTCTGATTCATTCACTGTGTTTTCTTCTGGTAGCTGTTTCAATTTTTTTTTCCAGATTATAATCTTATTTAAGCAGAAAACTTAAATGAGCACACATATTATTTAAGCATTGTGAAAAGTGAAAGTTTGAAATAAGGCAGTTTATTTTTCCTGTCCCAGCTAGCCAGCCATTAATGTAGTCGGCCCTCCCAGCCATGGCTGATCCAGCCCAGCGCTCCCACCCCAGACTGCCCTTTGGAGACAGACCCATTGTTCCCAGCTAATTGCTTTCTCCTGTACTGAGCTGGCTTCCTTTGAACTGCAGTACAATGTGATACCAAGCATTGAGTGTCCTTCTACCTCCCTCTCCTGCAGTGTGTAGCGACCCGATACAGCTACGACCAAGATAAATGCACCTGGCTGTTGAAGTTAACATGACTTCCCTGTGTTTTATGAGAGCATTGAACAGAGAAATGCTGATGTGATGTGATCTTGCCTGAGCTTTCACTGTTGTTTGAATTAACTAGACTGGTCATGATCCCTGCTTTCAGACAAGCTAAGCTGTATTAATCACTTTATAAAGAAATAACACGATGCAATGGGGTAAACTTTCTGCAGACTCAGAAACATTGGGGGAAAAGCAGTGTAAATCTTAGTCTGAAGCTAAGATTTAGCTTCATCTGAGCTTTAACTGGGTGACCAATTTCTGTTGCAGACAGCTTGTTTCGGTTTTCTGCCTTAGCCCCGTAACTTGTTAATTCCCAGGCTTTCTCAGCTCCTTCTGGAGTCTGAAGTCTTAACATCTCCAAGTCATCCTTAAGCAACTCTTCCCCCATGGTTGCTTTCACTGCCCTCCTAGTCTTTTGCTTGGCTACGGGCTGTCAGGATGTAAATTAATATCCCATTGTCCAGCACTTTCCTTGGGCCCTGGTGATGTATTTGCAATCTGACAGCAGCTGGAGCACCCGGAGTTCCTCCCAGCAGCCATTCTTACCCCACTGTGGCACCATGTTGTAACTCAGCGGTGTCCCGTCTGCATCCCAGCCTGCTCTGGCATGCACAGGTGAGATTAAAGCTTTTTTTTTATTTTTTTTTATTTCAAGTCTTAATTTGTGGGGTTTTTTTGGTTTTGTTTTAAAGGATTATAACACAGGGTTATTATGTGGTTGTACTGTGAGCTGTTCTTCTCCTCAGCAGAAGAACAAATGCTGCTGCAAGTCGCTCCCTCCACAGGGTAAATAACTTGCAGATGGGCTCACAGTCTTTCGAGATCCCTTTGCATCTTGCAGCTCATATGAGATGCATCAACAGTTGGTATTTGTTCAAGTGAAAGAGGGAGTGTTTCTTCCTAGCATGGGTGCCTTTTGTGTGTCTATACAAATCCATGATTATAGTCTCTAATCAAAGAAATTCTGGGGATTCCCTGGTGCACTTTAGGTGACTCACAGCAAATTTTTCATTGGATTTTCCTTTGTTCTTAGGCTGAGGTTGGGGTACTTTTTCTGTTTATCTGTTTTTGAAAGCAGAAATAAATTTGCCCCATTTTCTGTGAAATGACAGTAGCAATGGATGTTCCTTACATAAGAAACTTGTTCTGCCTTCTTCCTAATAAGGATGAATTTGGAAGCACAGAGTAACATTTCACCACTTGCGTAGGGAGTGATTAGACAATGTTCTTGTAGTAAATGTGAGTAATCAGCATCCTTAACCTTGTGAATTAAACTGAAAAAACAAGAAAAACTCTGTATGACTGTTCCATGACCAGCCTTTTCCCAGACGATTCTGGGTTATCAAGTCTGGGCAGCATTTTTCTCTTCAGCCTCTATGAGATGATCTGCCTCCATGGCTTCAGCTTTTGACTCTTCTAAGGCTGGTTGTGTGAAAGTTCTCAGTCAGCTGTGTGCTGTCTCCCTACCTGGATGTGTCCAATTTTATGATATGCTGGGCTAGGGGTTGGTGTTGCTGATGCTTTCAGATACCAGCAGATTAATGTTAGGGTCCTCATTATGTATTCTGGTATGTACATACACTGCTATTCAGGATTTACACCGTGTTAAATTAATTTCATTGTGAATTCTTCCCAAGTGCTTCCAGTATCTCACATGAAAGTTGATTTGAAAGCAAAAATTAATTCATATCTTCAGAGGGACAGGAATTAGGGCACGTAACTTGTTGATTTGAAGTATTTACCAAGGAACTAAGATACTAAGGTACTAATCATGTTTGACGTCAATTTGTTGTGTCACTTTATCTAAACTGAGTTTCCAATATCTCTGTTTACTTCTGTTAAAACTGGGACACTGCTACTGCCAGAGCTCCAGAGAAACCCTGCTTGGCTGAAGGGCGTTGCCCGCTAAGAAGATAGTCAGGAACAGTTAAAGTCCTGTACAAAGCAGTAGCTGATCCTACCTAACACACACCACCACTTGAAATTCGCGGCCTGCTGGTGAAAAGGATTTGTGGGGTCCTGTTTATGCACCGTATTGTATGTTCTTGAAGGAGACACAGCAGCTGAAAAAAGAGGGAGCGGAAAAATCATCACAGCTGTAGCAGGACTTCAAATAGTTATTCTGGAATGGCCATGCCACTAAAACTCTGTCTGATTAACTTCTTTTAAAACATATTCCAGGTTGAGTGGGTTTTTTATTGTACATTTTCTTAATGTATTTCCAAAGGCATTTTTGCTCTAGAACAACAGTCTCTATAGCATTCATCCAAAATAGTTATTTCATTTCAAAACTGTAGTATCCTGTGATTTGAATTAACTTTCCCAAAGACAGAGAGAGAACACCTGCAGTTAATTGGTAACTCTCAGGCAGAAAATTGGTTCAAAGAACCTGGCGGCTGCTGCTACCAAGTTCCTCTAGTGTGCAGGGAAACAGGACTTTGCCTGTTCCTTGTAAGTAAGTCCACTCACTGATTTTAACTTTTAAAGTAAAACTAAATTTTCACATAGTTACTTCATTGCTTTGATGGATGACCTGAAAATGCACACAGAAAAAAAGAGTGAAATTTTTATCAGTTCACTCCTGCCTCATTTTAATTGGAGGTACACTTAAATCTGTTTCCCTTTGGAGTAAACACAAATGGAAAAGTTACTGAACAGAGAAAGACAGAGACATTTAGACCCAGTCCAGAGAGGAGAACTGTGGATTTCTTCCTGCATAGCACAGTTGGGGCCTGGAGCACTGCTGCTTCATCATCTGCTTATTAATGCAAATTTTAAACTCCCTCTTTGCTCTCAATGAGTAGATCACACTGGATTTATGAGCCTGGATTCCATGGATTAAAATTGTATATGTATTCATTTTCTGAAAGCTAGAGACCACAAAATAAGACAGTTGCATAAATAAGTCCTTTGTAGTAGTGTCTGTCTCTGCTCAGATGCAGAAGACTTAAGAGTTGGTAAGAAAATTTTCCACAACAGTCAAGGAATGGTGGAGTCTTCAGTCCCCAGCTTGAGCTACCACATATTTTATAAATAATTACCCTCGGACATGGTCTGTTAGAGCAAGCAGCATTCCCGCTGCGCTCTGCTTATGCTGAAAGTTGTAATAGCTCCAGAGTGGTTCTGTTATGGCTGTTGACAGCTGCAGAGGATCCTTTTTCTCTCGGTGTCCCTACAGTGATGCTCTTAGCCAGCGTTGCAAATAACCTGCTGGCAACGGTAAACTGTATAACCTGAAGCAAACAAAGAGAAACAGAAATACAAAGTAGACAGGATGTCCCGCTTCTTACAGAGGGGCACCAGGAGACTTGAAAATAGTCAGAAATAAAATAGCCACTGAAATAAAAAAACCTTGGATGGTCAAATAGCTGATTAAGAAGTTGGTATTTTCTAATGATAGATGTCTATGCCCTGGTGAAGAAACCCCATTCCTATCCAACTTATTTGCTGGTTTGAAATGGTGGTGGCTTTTCTTTTTTTTTTCTTTTTTTTTTTTAATTCTGTTTGCAATCAGAATCTGTTTGTAATCTCTGCTCTGCAGAGAGCTGATGTGCTTTGGCTAAAGATGTGTGTCATCAACCAAACTGCCAATGCAAGTGTGATTCTTGATTGTGGTTGGTCAGGGCAGAATAAATGTGAGAGATTTTGTCTTCCTCCACTGCTGGTTCTCACATGAAGACTCTCCTACAGGGAATTATCTTGGGGCAAATACTACACTTGATAGCTATAGCTGGCATTATGTTCCCTCAGCAAAGCCTTGGCGATGGGACAAAGGGAGTCACAGAGCATGAGACCCTTGATCTCTGCATGCAAAGAATACAAACTACCTTATGAACTTGGCCAGGCATCCTGTTAGCTGTCCCCAGCAGTGCCCTTTGATATGAGATATTTGAGCATGAGAGTGGAACCTCTACCATGAGGTCTCTTTGCCCATTGTAAAACTATCCAAATGTCAGGATCAAACACTATGTTTTTTTCTCAGAGAGCAGATGAGAGAGATCAGGTGATTTTTGTTTTAAGTGTAAAGCTATCCATGGAGAGCCTTTAGGATAGCTTACCAAGCCAAGCTGGACCTTCTGAATCCACCCATCCTCAGAGTGTGGGCATCTGCTGCAAAGCCTGGATACAATTTAAGTGTAGAGATAAATGGACATGCAAGTTTGAACCTTCAAACTGAAACTGTGATGCAAGTCCTGTGGCCCAGGGAAATCAAGGTGAATGATTGCATGAGGCTCTCCAGTCCTACATTCCCATCCTCTGTGGAAGCAACATTGGCTTTGGCTTTAAGATGTAGCTACCAGTATGAGGCAGTCTTAAAATTATTGAAATGTCTCACAGCTATAAATCAGTTTGGTTAAACCAAGTATTTGTGAATGGGTTATTTCTTTTTTTCTCATGAAAAACATAAACATGTTGTTCTTACTGAATACTGAAGTCAGGCTATCAGATGTATCAGTTATTAACAAGAAACACAAGTGTCATGCTTGTGCTGAAATTTCAGAGCAAAGAGAAAGCTCTGATCTTGGAGTTCTCAATTTTTCACAAATAATCTGAACTTTGATGTCTTCTCACTTCCCTCACCTGGAAGCGTGCTACATGAACTATATTTGGCATTGCCTTTACTGTGGAGCTTCTGTATTTTGGAGAAATGTGTCTCTGCAGTGTTCTTTGTGAGCCTTATCCAGTAAAGAGTAAGGGGGGTGGAAGAGATGTGGCAGTCAGTGAAAGTGGTGCAGGTAAACAAGTCTCTCCAGCTCCTGCTGCCACTTCTGGAGGTGTGTAGACCAAAATAAGGAGGACTGTGCTTGTGTGCAGTTGGTAGCGTAGCTTTTCCATCTGATGCAAGAGGAGGATATTTCAAGATGAGCATATAAGAACGTTGGATGGTGAGGTCTGGGACAATGGCTGTCAGTAAAGGGGCTGCTCGTGCTTGGTGGGTGTGTGGGATGAGAGCAACACAGCATCAAATTTAAAGCTGCTTTTGATCCTTTATAATGAATGTTTGTAATGTTAGCTATTTAGTGGTATTCTTTTTTTAAATTATATTTTTCAGCTTTGAAATATAGTGTTTTAATGTTCTGCTGTGTAACTGGGTATATACAACAGTGATTAGTTTGAGGAATTCTTCAGATCTTTTGGGATGCCACAGTTTTTTCCCTGAAAATATAATAATATATGAGAGCCCATCTTGGATGCAGACTGTGGTAATTAGCTTGTTTTGGTATAAAGTTGTTCTAACAGCGCTTTGAAGCTATTCCAGCTGACAGAGCCCTTCAACTCAGCTAGGGCCACGCGAGATGCTGAGAACTGCAGGTTACTTTTATTGATGTTAGTCTCTAAAACTACATATGGCAAATATCACAGACAGCAGCAATCCAGCTGGATTCTGTGGGTGCAAATACTAAATCAAGAAGCACTGTTTAAACACTGCATTTTTGTAAAAATATTCCAGATCAGTCTTCTTCCAGAAGGCAATGTGAGTGAATAAGATGGGCAACAATGATCTAAAGAGAAAAAGTGATAAAACTCATCTGTGCGGTGAATGTGAGGTTGATTAATCCTTGCCTAAATCAGACATTGATAGGCTCTGTTTTATTTTCTTCTGACTATGACTGCTCCAGTGATGATCAAAAAAGCTGAATCTCCTCCAAAAGCGTGCGTCATTCTGAGGTTTTGAATGGTTACTTGAAGTTTATTTTTGAAGAAATCTAGAAGGATGCTTCTCAGAAGATATTTTACATACGAAAAAATTGTACTTGGAAAAGGCAGTGAGGAGCGGGTTGGGAGCTAAATCTCATGAAATGTCCCGAATGATTAGATGCATTTGACTGCACGCATGCTTCAAAGAGTCTTCAGAAATTACTTGAAGAATTAAGTGCTATTTCTTGTAGTAATGTAAGCCTTTGCTACCACTTCAGCTATACTTCCTTTATTTACTTGTAACATATGGCTTTCTTTACTATGCATGCTTTCTCCTTGTAAGTAACACCTCATAAGCATTCAAGATTATATCTTTAAATGAAAATATAATATCCCATGTTTGTCCTAAAGAACAAACAGCTATAGCACAACATATCATTTACCTCTTTGGGTTTGAGGCAACAAAGCTGTCAAAGAGCTTTGATGTTCAACAGCGACTACAGCTGAATACAAGTAGTTTTTAAGACTGCTGCTTTCTTGTCTTTTATTATATGACTGCTTATCCTTATTTACATTATATTTCTTCACAAAAGTTTGATTTTCATAGACAGTATTCATCTCCCCCAAAATGTTGTAAAAGTACCTACCAGCTCCTTTTCCCATCAGTGACTCCAGAAGCTGCCTTATTTTTAGCATCCCCAGCAGTCACTAGCTGAACTGGGGTAGAGATCTGCACCCAAATGCCAGTGAGATCACAACGAGAGATTGCTGTGGCTGTTCTTCATTATATTTGACCACATCACAATTCCCACTGAGGGTATGGCTAACATGAGATCAGCTCATGGAGGAAAATCGGCTGCCGTGGCAGACAAAAAACATTCTTGGGGATGGAAGAAAGCATTCTGAAGAGTCTAAAGACAAGGTGTGTCCTCAGTTGAAAGCACAAAGCTGTAATTGTCCAATTCCATCTGCAGTTTAGGAGTACTGTTAGATTTTGAAGTGCTGCTAAGCTTTCTCACTATAGTACTCACTTGCCACTCTTCCCAGTACCTCAGATTGGCTTGAAGTCTTGGGTTATTTCACTCATTTTGTCAAAATGTTCGCACAAACGGGCAGAGAGCTGTGAGCTCATATTGCCCAATGTATGCTGGGCATGTGTCAGTCGGGTCTAATAATGAGATTCCATGCCTGCTCTAAACAGGAGGCTTCCTTCTGGATTTGTCCTTTCTTCCACCTATAAGTTTTATCCAAGGGGAAGCTGGACACATTGCATATTTGTTGGGATTCCTGGATGTCTGGAAATCTAGGATATGCAAGTGCTCACCAGGTGGGTTTCAGTGTTTTCTGACTGCTTCGGCCCTCTTGTACCTTTCTGGCAAGGACAGGCTATAGGTATTAAATCTGATGCATTTGGTGCATCAGGCATTGTGCATTTTTGCAATCTGTGCAAGTGCATTCTCAGTAGGTTGGATATCTCCCAAACACAAGTTATGCCTCAAAGAGAAAAGGAAAGTGAGCTGCAGGTGATGAAAAGAGCCTTGAATATGGGCGAGGTGAAAATAGAGGATTTGACCAGCTCCAAAGATAGTGCTCTTCTGTTGTGCACCTTCATCGGTGGTCAAGTCCTGGTTGTCTTCATCATCTACAAGGTAGATGTCACTGAATTCCTCCTGATTTCATCCTCTTCTGCTCTTTCCTTGACATTCGTTATTGGCAAGTGTCAGGAAGATGTTTAGGCTAGGTTGACTGCTGGTCTGATCCAGTCTGACCCTCTGTGGTGGTTCTCTTCTTCCTAAAGAGTGCGGTTAAGATGTGTTACTCAGAGAGTAAAGAGGAGTTGTGAGGACTGCTGGGGGGAGGCACAGCAGGAGCGAGAGTTTGCCTGGCATGACAGGGCTGGGCACCAGACACTGCGTATTTTGGGGCATTCAGGTCTCAAAGTCTGCTGCTGTAGCAGGTACTCTGCAGTTATGTAGTCTGGTGCCTTTGGGCTTTAGGGAAAAATACATGATTCTCTTAATACCTTTTTGTTACACTTTTCCTACTGCCTCCCATCAGGTGAAACTTATCCAGGCGGTGCTGGGCAGGTGCTGCCATTCCAACTTTCCATCCCTACCGCTTTGGTGTGGGCTTCCCCTGCCTTGCCCAGCTGCGTGGATTTTTCACAGAGCTCCAGGGCTGTTTGCTGGCTCTTGACCTGCATCACAGTGGAAAATTCTTCCACAGCCATTACTTACAGGAAGCAAATTAACATCTCCTTTAAATGGTCTGGCTGCACAGGGAGGAAAAGGGTCATTTTGTGAAGTATACTGTTTACCAGATAGCTAATGGACCGTCTCCAAAATATATACTTAGCCCCAAGGAAGAAAAATATTTGAGGTGATTCAGTTTTATGTCAGTGCTTAAATATTATGTAGTTCGTAGATAATGAAAATGTGAACTTTAATGTGGGCTAAAAATGTCCTATCCTGTACCAGGAAACTGGTAAAACCAAAATTTAAATTGCTTTAAGTAAAAAATTCTGCATGCATATGGTTTGCCAAGTTTTATTTTACTGTAACACTTTATAACTTCATTGTAATGGTTTGTAGTAGGATTGTGAAACACAGGTAATGTGTTCCCAGTGATACTGATATATTTTGTACTTGTTTCACCCAGTAATTCTAACAGAGCAGCCAGCTTGAGGCTGGAGCATGATCTCGGTTTTATGCTGGGCTGGTTTCATGATGTCTTCATTTATAATTACAGTTTCTGCCCAGCGCCTCTTCGGTATTTTTGGTCCAACCTCAGGCTGAAGGGAAAGTGCCTCATTCCCTAACCCAGGAGACATGAGTAAGTGTGTTGACATGGATTTGGTGCAAGATTAGCGCTACTTTGGCTTCAGATTATCTAGATCAGATGCTATCCTGTAATGTGATACTCATTCATCCAAATTCAAAACACTGTAATCTGGCAAAAACAAAATGCAGCCAAAACAGTGTTTAATGAGGAGCTAAGACAATTTTTTTTTTTTTTTTTTGCCATGGCACAGATACTGCACAACTGCCAGGGAAGGCAGCAACAAGTGAAGATGTGTACGTGAGTGAGTGCGGCACCAGCCTGTTGATGGTACTTTCAGGGAAACTCTGTCTCTAAGCAGTACAAAAATGCCTGTAACATTCATTACGTGGGTGCTCATTGCTTCATGCTGTTAAATAAGTATCTTCTTTTGATAACTGCCAAATGTAACAGAAAATAGAAAAAAAAGGCAGCAGAAATGTCTAGGTGTAGAAGCTGAGCTCCATGAAAGTGAGAGGACATTTGGGGCTCCTCCAAAGATTAGTAGTTGGTGAAACACCCAAGGGTCATGCAAAACTTTGTGATTGTCTTTTGCAACTTGTCAAAGCCCAGAAAGGATCCTGTACGTGTCTGTGTGTCTGCATCAGCACTGTGATCTCTATCAGATTTGGCATTATCAGTTACATGACTCCTCATGTTTCGAACAAGTAGGTATTTGCATGGTGGCTGAGAGCCTTTGTTTTCCACCCAAAAGCATTCACCAGTTTGCTCCAGAGGTCAAATGCTCCATTTGGTAATTCTACCATCATCATCTTCATGTGATTCCAGCGCAACCTGGTTATGACTTTTACTTGAAAGTGTGTTCAGGGCTACGGCAAACTCCTCTGAACTGTTTTGTTAAGCAAACTCCCGTATCTCTAGACTTTGCTTAACAATTGCAAAATGTTTAGCCAGTTAATATTTATCCTATTGTTACTAAAACTCACAATTCAGCGTGTCTTACTTCAGAGAGCAGTATATATGTCAGTAGCAATTACAAGCTGCTCCTTGAATTAGAGCCTCCCAAGCTAAATTAAAAGCAACTGTGGCTTGAGCTAAACGACTAAAGGACATGTTTTCAAAGGCAGGCAATCCCTGAAAGATGAGGTTACAGATGCCGTTATATTCAGTTCCTATCACCTATCCTTCTGGATGGGAATTTAATTCCTAATTTACTATGGGATCTTTGAGTCCCTGGGGCAATATGCCCACCTTAAAAAAACCAAAACCATGTATTTTTAAAAAATCCTTTTTGAAATCTCCCAGTTGATGACTGTTTCTGTCTAGCACCTTCTGTGGATGACATGCAGAATGGCACAAACCACATCCTGCCTGAAGACTGCATCACTTCATGAACAGCAAAAAACCCAGCAGTGATCAAGGAGAAGAACAGTTGTAGAGCTGTTTCACCAGCTGTAGGATTTGAGAATTTTAACTCCAAGTTAGGATGTCTCAAAGGGACAAGATTTGTGTGAAGTTGTCTGGGCGACAGTGTGAGTAAGCCCAGGACATGATACAAAGGAGGGAAAGGTGGTTTTAATTTGCCTGCTCTGGCTCTGGGTTGTAATGATCTGTGTGTAAGAGCTGCAGCCGGTGCCTGCCTCCTTTCAGCTCCTTGGGAGCCCCTTGTACTCCACAAAGCACCACGGCCACCTCCGTTATGTTCTGGATCATGTGCGGTACCTGTGAGATGTTGGGAGACATTAAGAAACTCTTATTTTTTTGTTTTGGGCTGGTCTTAGAATTACTCTTTCAAAACACAGTAGTATGCTCTTGAGAAGGCTGTTAGTGGGTGAAATGCGCTGGATTGCCAGTGTGGCTTCAGCATAAAATTGGCTGGAAGTCCTTGTCACAAGGAAGTGTTTTTGCAAGGACTTCTTTCCTAGTGGAGGGAGCAAGGAGCAACTTTGGTCCATTTTGAAGTAAGCTGGCAGCTGGCAGGCTGACTGGGAGAGGTGATTCAGTGCGGCCAGCCACTGCCCGGGAAGCTGTACCCAACCATGCGGTTCCTGCGCTGAACAACTGGAAAAAATGACTTGCTTAATGGGATGCAGGCTCACGAGCTGAATCAGCCTCGGTGGGGTTTTTGTTGTTTCAACTGTTTCTTGTATTGAAAACTCAGCTCCACGGCCATCTGTGAAGGCTGGCTGTGTACCAGTGGTGTCGAACCAGTGCTGATGATCGGTGTTAACTGGGGAGGGCAAGCCCTGCCCCTGGGCAGCAAGGGGAGGCGGAGTGGGGCATTTTAAACCCTGACCCTTTGCTCTGGGGCAGCTCAGCTGAGGCAAGAGACAGCGTATAGCCTGTCCAGCAGTGCATCTCCTCCAGCAAAGCACAAATTGTGCATTTTTGTGGCGAGCAGAGAGACAGTATGAGGGTGGCAGCTGTGTCAACCCACGCTGCATTCCCAGTCTATTAAGGTTTTGTCTGTCAAATGCATGTGGGCTCTGCTGCCTCCAAACATTGTTTGCAGCCACAGCCATTGCTGCCCTTTGTTTGGTGCACGCAACTGTGCAGGGGCTGTGCTTGCCAGGAGAGATTTCAGGACCCTGTGGCTTGCAAAGGGAAATGCTTTTCAGACTTCCTCTTCCCCTGCCATGTTGAAATGGACACCAAGAAAAACGGGGATACAATCAGGGAGCACCCCTCGCACTTGCCTCCCCAAGTTCCCGACCACCTTTGCCTTGTCTAGGCTGTGAAACTGTACTTTTGCATTACATCGCAGGGGACTATGCAAGGGGACGGTCACACTGCCTCAGCTAAACAGCAGCATAGCCAGTAAGACCCAGACAAGTGATTCTTCAGCCATGTTCAGCAGAGGTGTGGTACAGCTGAAATTCTGGGTCTAGGTTTTGCATGCTCTAGTTGGAGAAAGTCGTGGATCCCACTAGAGAAGAGCAGCAAAAATAATAGTGGCCAACCCCAGTAAAAGTGATAGCAGTGCTACTCCCGCTGCCCCCATTCTGTAGGGAATGACTGACAAAAGGGTTATCCAGCCTGAACTACAAAAAAAGAGGGAGAGAACAGGGTTCAAGTGTGAAGCCAGGGCCACACAAAAGCACTTGCTCTCTGGGTCCATGGTGGATTGAACAAGAATAAATGGGCTGGAGCTGCAGCCAGAAGGGTTGGTGTGAAGCAGGAGGAGACAAGGGATGGACTCCTGGCTTTCTGCTGCAGAGAATACAATCTTCAAGATATGTGCAGGGCATTGAGTTCCTTTACCTGAGAAATGGGGATAATGATGCTTCCCCCCTTCCATGCATGTCTTTATCGCACATGGGGGCCCTATGTGGAAGAGCACTATGCAAATGTCAGGTATGAAACCTGCAGGAGCAGGTCTGCAGCAGAAGAAATCACGGCTGGTTGCTTTTATCTCAGCAATCTGCTTGTTTCTGAACTATTCTAGTGCATAGAGGTGGAAGGGAGCTCAGCCAAGCATTGCACTTGAGCAGCAGCTTGTGTTTACGGTGCAAGGCTGTGGCTGGTGAGCATGTGCGCACAGGAGGAGTATGTGTGTGTGTCCCCAAGCCGATGGCACTCCCCACACACACAGCAGATGCTCCCTGCATGTACAGCCACACAAGCCGGGTGGCTGCATCCTGGAGAGCAAACAGAGAGCAGCCGGTGTTTTGTCTTGTGACTATATCAGTGTGGCTGCCAGCATTTTCAGGTCTGTTTTAAAGCGTGGCAGAGGGTTGGTGCTACATACAAGAAGAATTTGATTTTGCTGTCAACAGGCTGCTGCTCTGAGTTCCGCAGAGCCATGAGAACTTATGCAGCCAACATTGTCTCTTGTGCAAGTCTTGTGGATAGTAGAAATAAGGCCAAAAGCATGGATGTGGCGTGCATTTAATTTTCCAGAGCCTCCTCAACCACATGCACAGGCAGCTTTAGGAGCTCTTGAGAATCCATCGTGAGTCTCAAGATACTTGGTAGCTCGGCAAGGAGACAGCTGCTTGATGTACAATATTTCAGGGAAACCTAAGTATTTTTTTACAGGGAGATGAGTAAGGCAGGATGTTTCTAGCTCCTGTGCTTGCAGAAAGAGACTTGAAAATGTGAAGGGGTGATAATCACTTTTTCATGACGAGCATTGGTTTTCAGTTTGGATCTGTGCAAAATTATGTACTGGTGCTACAGTCTCTTGAAAAGCACCTATTTCAGAGTACTTCAGTCCTAGGCATTGTGCAAGACTAATGAACAGCAAGGAAATTATTGCCAACAGAAGACCCTTTGGTTAGGCTTATCTGGAAACCTGAAGAAGGTAGTTTACAGGCCTCATGGGCTGGTTGCGGGGTAGAGAAGTGTGATGGAAGAGGTCGGGAGGGACAGAATTTCCACTCTGGGTTGCCTTATAATTGCCACCGGTTTAGAGAGTCTGCAGCAAGGTTTGCCTGTGTGGGGCTCAGCACAGTCCCCAGGAGGTGTGATGTTCCTCACCTACACATTTTGCTCTCTTTGTCTGTAACTGCACGCTTGAGGTTGGCCCCAGCTCCCAGCACAGCCCCTAAAGCCCTTTAAAGGTGGCTGGATCGAGTGCTTTTACCATCTCTTCATGCAAGAGCATGTGCCAGTGACTCCAGTTTGTGCTTTCATGGCATTTTATAAATAGCAGGAAATATGGTCATTTTCAGCCTACTTTTCTCAAGCCCAATTACTCACTCTGTGCCACAGCATCTTCTAAAGTTGAGGCCATCTATAATTTCTAGCCCTGACAGCCTTGACCGTGACCTGGCTGAAGACAGATCTCTCTGAGCACTGCAGGGCATCTGGGAAGGATGCTTCAGCACAGATCTGCTTCTGCCTGGACCTGATGCATGGAGGAGCTGAAAGCTCTCCATGCAGATTGCTCATTGAAATGCAAACCTCATCCCAGTAATGCTTCTGTCTGCCAGCATCCCCTTTGACAAACTGATAATCCATGATAATAGAGAATTTTTATCTCCATTCTTAAACATTGTCAGGCATGATTATTAATGTCTTCCTATTGCACAATAAACACCATGGCCCTCAGCTTTTCTGAAAGTGGGAGGCATGCAAGTTACATCTGTCCTGTGGGTGAGCAGTGCATTTGCTGCTTCTGCAATCAGCCAACAAACCCCTCCAGATTTCTGAGGCCAGACTGTTGCTGCTGGCAGCTTATCTCCTCACTTAACAGCAGGGCAGACTCTCAGGGTGAAAAGCTAGACCTGTTGAAATCAGTGGCAAAGTCCTGCTCATTTCACTTAAGTCAGGATTTCTTGCTTGATCTCTTAATTTCTGGGTGAACAGAAGAACAAGTCCTTTCTTTTCTGAGTGCCTTTTTTGGAGTGTAGGCTGTGTAGATGTTCTGCAGAAGGTTGTGCAGAAGGTTTGCAAGGTTTTAGAAGTCCTGCAGTCCTGCCCTGCCCCAGGTGAGCTGTGCTTGGAAGGCAGGAGAGGGGGGACTTGGGTCTGTTTGTGATCCCACACACAGCATGCAGCTTGCAACCTGATTTTTAACCCATCGGGATTGAAATGCGTCAACAACATACCGTGAAGAATTTTGCATAGGGTATAGGCCAGGAACTTCTCTTTTCTGATCCTTTGGTAACTTGTGTGACCCCCTTGTCTGATTAGGCAAGTTGTTTAGTGCTGCTAGAATCAAATTTGTAATTCTCTTTGCCAAGCATGAACTTCCCTACAAGCAGCCTTGACTTACTCACAGGTGTGCCTGTAGAGTGCTACTCTTGTGTGTAATGAAAGTACAAGGGCTTGTGCCACCTTCCTGGTGGCTCCAGAAGGCAGTGACACAGCTGAGAGGTCCACAAGGGAGTCTATGAGAAATCTAGTATCTGCAACTTGGCCATGTACCTGTTTATGGTCAATTTTGAATCAGAAAGAAGCCCTGGAACTAGCAGTTCAAAGATGATTTCTGACCAAGTATAGCTCGAATACCTGCTGTGCTAGATCTAACTGGGAACAGAAACTTATGTAACTCTCAACTCTCTTGCTCATAATGACGCACTCACGGCATGGGCATTGCCAGGTGCCGTGGCAAGTACTGTGTGCTTTCCAGAGAATACTCTGACCTGCAAGCTGTCTGCCTATGGCTTCTGTGAGTGGAGCCCAGTCACGGGAGGCAGCTGCCCCAGAGGGCAAAGACCCGGTACGGTGCCTCGCCTCGCTGACACTGCGGCAGAGTTGGCTTTTCTTTCCCAGCTCCTGAAACCTGCCCTGATACACTATCTAAAGAGCAATTACACAAGCCTTTATCTCATCTGCTCCTTTTTGCTGAAGACCTTAACTGCACCTGGAGTTAGGGGCTTTTTAGGGTTTTTTAGGTGTTTTTTTTTCTCCCCTTTATCTTCTAGAGACTGTGATGCGCCTGGCCCCTTGTTCTTAGGACACCACCTTGATCACAGAGCACTTTACAGATAATTCTGGTTGTGTTGTTTCAAGACATTTCCTCTTTCATTCTCTCTTTTTGTGGTGAAGGTTGGTAGAGCTCTGCTGAAACACTGGCTGAACCCCTAGCCTGGTGTGAGTTTTTGCTTCTGGAGAAATCCTTCTAAGATGTCTTCTCTTGTGCTCCAGAACTGCCCTTAACAAAATCCCAAGGAAGGTGGAGGTGGAAGGAATGCAGCTGTGAGTAACCCTGCTTTCAGTGATGTGGGCCTTGCTGGTTTTGACCCTCGTGCTGCCCCAGTGCCTACATGCCTGTGCTGCACCTCTGTGGAGCTGACATGGGCTTGAGTCACTGTTAAAACCTGCTTCTGGCACAGCCTTTGTCAAACTTGATCAAATAAAGGAAAAATAAAGGTAGAGGACAGAGGCTGGCCTCTCTACAGCCAGGTTCTAGGCTGCCCCTGCAGACATTTTCTGACAGCTGTCTGCAGAGGCGGAATTTGGCTGCCCTATTTACCAGCACCACAGAATGTGGTTCGCATTTTCTATTTCTATCTTTTCTCTGAGGGCGGTGAAACCCTGGCACAGGCTGCCTGGAGAAGGTGTGGATGCCCTGTCCCTGAAGGTGTTCAAGGCCAGGTTGGATGGGGCTTTGAGCAACCTGATCTAGTGGGACGATCATTAAGGTCTGTTCCAACTAACCATTCTAGGATTCTCGAAGCACCCAGCCAACTCCTGGTGCCTCTGTGCTGTGAGGTTCTTATTTTACCCAGAGCTGTTTGCTTGCATGCCAGCTCTGATAATCAACAGGCTTATTGGCCTTGCTGCTTTGAGGTATGTTCCATCTTGAAGTTTCATCAGGCACTTTCTTCCACCTGAGGAATGGTAGTCTTCCCCCTCACTGAAAGCCACTGCTGCTTCAAGCACTGAAGGGTCTGTGCATTCACCTTCCAGATGTGGTTGCATGGGGGACCAGAAGCAACCATGAACAATCACAGGGTGGAAGCAACAGAAATAAAAGACCAACCTCTTTAGGCTCTCCTCTGGGCTCACAATAACAGCATGCAGACAGCCTTGCAGAATGCAGTCCTCACCTCGGGCTATGGTTCAGGTCTGAGCACAGCACCATGCTCAGGTAACATGGCAGACTGTTGACAGGGAGGTAATACCTGGGATCCTGGGGTACTCAGGCACAAGCTCACTTGAAGACCTCAACTTGATACTTTTTTTTTTCTTAGCAAAGTTGATATTGGAAGATATGGGACACACCAGCTCTTGGTCACTTGCTGCTTGATGCAGTTCACACAAACTCATCTGGTCTTTGGCTCCAAGTGAAACTTCTTTGTGTTCCTAGCAGTGATTGCTCCCAACGGTATTCCCAGCAATGTGAGCCCACCAGGTAAGAAACCCAACTAATCATTAGATTGCAGGAAAATCTTTGAGGTATTTCACTTTGGTGGGAAACATGGAGAATTACACTTGCCCCATCCTTTCATCTTCCACAATGGCCTGCAATAAGCTACTGTCTGTCTGAAGGAGCCGGGCTGGACAGGACTCTAAAAAGACAGTTTCTGTTGCTCCTCACTCAGACGGAGGCATTGGTGTTGAGCAACCCTGGGCACACCTTCCCCCTTATCCGAACACTCTGCCTGCACACCTGTAGGGGCCTGGCTGCAGCACAGCCCTGCCACCAGCCCCATGGTGCCATGGGCCCCACGGGCCCCAGCAGAAGCAGGAACAGCAGTGCTGAGCCCCTGCCCAGCTTTCAGAGCTGGGGTTGTAAATCCAGCAGCTGCTCCAGTGCTACATCAATCAAACACCTAAGTCTGGGGCTGGATCCAATTCCAAGTGTCTGCTGGAGCGGTGCTAGGCACCAGGCGTTAGCTGGAAGTGGGAGCTCCCTTTGCAGAGAAATGTGTGTATTCACATGTGCCTGTGGGCACTTGCATGCCCAAGACATCAAATTGGTTCATTTATATTTGGATTACCACCTATTTTCATGCATTTAAACATTGCCAGCTGTGCTAATGATGGCTGCAGCACATCAACTGCTTTTGTTCTCTCCCAGACTTGTTATTTTTCCCACTGGTTGTTCTATCTATTTCATGAGGGTGCTACAGTGCAGTTTCTTTCACACAGTCTCAGGTAGGAAATTGTAGTGCAGACTATGTATTTTAAGCACTACTTAATTTGGACTGGCAGGATCCTGTGTTTGTCAGAGGAGAGAGAGACCTCATAGCTGGGATCAGCTAGCTACAGAGGTTGAGGCAAACTGAAAAAAAAAATATCTATTATCATCTTTGGGAGATTTATAAAACATACGCCTCCCTTCCACTACTCCAGACTATTGAGCTTTATCAGTTTTACTGCAAACTACAAATGCTTTTTGTGTAATGACAGATCTTTAATTAGAACTTGGAAGCAATAGCATCTGCTGATTATAGCATGGTCCAGCATGTTCATATTCCTCAGTTTTATTTCCAGCTCTGCAACTGAAGTGTTGTGTGCCTCAGGGCAAGTGACTTCACCTCTCAGTGTCTTTACTTCCACGGATGGGTTGAAAACCTCTTCTGGAGATCCCTGGACAGAACTTGCTCAAATGGCATGGTCTTGCATTACCTCTCCACCCTGTGCATGTTTGGGAACTCATGTATCAGTCCCGTGGATGAGAGTTGGGGATTTGCCTTGTCCAGGCATACCCTGTGAGATACTCCAGGTTTGAACAATGGAAATTTTATAGGCTTCAATTAACTGGCTGGGCAAGAAACAACAGCTTCACAGTAATGAGTCCTCACTTGCATGGAATGCCATTTAGTGTCTGATCTCTCCTCGTCGAAGAGAGTTATTAAAATCTGTCGATCAAGAGTACATTTCTACAGTGATGAAAAAGGGGAAAAACCCTCTCAGCTTGAAGTGATCCTCAGTTTTGTTAGTAGCAAGGTTTGTTTCCCAAGAGGGATGTTATGTACTAGTGACTATGGAAAAAAATTAAGCAACACAGTTCAGAGAGAGACAACATGGCTAATTCTGCCATCTGCAGTCTTCCTCCCCCCCTCCCCTCAAGACAGATTCTGGTGTAGATGAAGATGACAGTGGTTGCTGTGATGTCTCTCTTTAAACCCTTCATTTTGGGATTGCCAGTTTGAACAACAGGAATAGAATATTTATCCTTACAGCCAAAGGTAGCAAAGTGCTGTGCGGTTTCCTACCAAGTCACTGCAGGCCCTTTTGTTAGGGATTTCAAATGCAGGCAATGGAAGATTGTTTTCAAGTAGCCCCGGTCATTAGATCAAACTGGAGCAAAGTCAGAAGGGAAGTACGCAAGGAAACAGAGATCAGATCAGTACTGAGTGTGGCAGAAAAGACAGTAAATTAGTGTTACATGGGCTTACGGGCAAGCAGTGGTGTAAATCACAACAAACAAGTTGCAATTTTTTTTCTAGTCTTACTTAAAAATGTTCCCAAAATCTGTGAGTACATCATCAGCACAGAACGCCTGATATTTTGTAATGCCACAAATGCTGACCTTAAAAGACACTAGAAATCTCACTGGGAGTTTTATCCATTTCCAGTGGAAACATGAGGTCTTTAATAGTAAGAATGTTTCAATAACTTTCCGGGATTTTTTCCACTTTGGCACAGCTGTTCCCTGACAGATTGCAAAAGAGAGGAATTCAGTAGTAACAGCTTGATCCTGCAGGATGCTAAAGCCTTTCTGCCCAGGGCCGAGTGCCCTCAGCCCCTACCCAGAGCAGCTCGGCATCTCACAGGATTACTCAGCTTTTTGCAACGTGGAGCCTTTCTTACCCACTTGGCCTTGACACTGACTTTTCTGTTTCTATTTCTGTGGAACTGAGCCAAAACCGGTGCCATTCTCTGAAGGGACTCATTAGCCTTTCTGTCTAGGAAAGGGCTCGTTTTGTCATAGGAAAGCTGCGGAGCAGTGATATGCCTCAAAAATTTATGCCTGAATTTTTCTTTCTCAGAAAAGCAGCATCTCAACGCTAGATTTAGTAACAACGGCAGCATAACTGAATTGTTTATTATGTTGTATTAAGGTTATGTAGAGGAAATGTCAAGGGAAATGGTTTTCTCCCCCGGTTTCTAAAACTAAGTATAGACTCCAAATGGGTGTTTATTCTGATAGAATTTAACAGTTTAGGAAGGGGCGGGTTTTTTCTTGTTGATTAAACAGAAAACAATATGGTATCCTTGCTATAGCTGGCATGATCAATGTTAATTAAACCCCGCATTCAGACATAAAATACCCACTATTGCATAAACAATCCCTGGACTTTACCCATACAGCACTAATAGGGTCAATGGTAAAGTCCTTGCCAGGCTCAGCAGGCCAAAGGGGTTTCACGCTGTTCTGGCCCTTCCTGGTATTTGCTGCCTCACGGATCAGTGTATTGCAGAATCCTCTGTTGTTCAAAAGAAGGGAGAAAACATGTTTTCCTTTTTTTTCAGCCTAGCCTTTCCTTGTTAGAACACTGGAGAAAAGCAGGAGGCTGCAGCTAAACACACGTGAGCAGGGCAGGATGATATACGGTTACTTTGGGGGCAACTTAACCGGAGAGACCGGTTTTAATACAGCTGTGGTAGTCTGGGTAAGAGAAAGACATGTACCCTTCCCACCAAGTACCTCCAGGCTCTGCCCTGGGCAAGGTGATGCTTTCCCCAGAAACAGCCCCAAACTGCTACATTGGGTTGTAGCTGAGAATGGCAATTTTGCTCTTTAGCTGGTCCAGCACCCAGAAATCCCACCCACCCACCAGCACAGCGTGTCAGTCGCTGCTTTGGCACTGATGCCAAATTTCCTGTTGCCAGAGCACAGCCAAGAGGAGAGTAGAAAGCCAACCCCAACCCTGTCTAGTTTTGGAATCTTATGCTATAAGGGCCCTCTAGAAGAGCCTTTGCTACCGGCAGAAAGAATGGCCAGCCCATCACGGCTGAAGTGCTGAGTCCCTCAGCAAGGACACCTGAACTGGTGCTGTTTGTGTTCTTGGTGTGTAATCAGACAGGGCAGCTCCAGTCACCTGCTGCAGGGAGTTTAAACTGATCAGGGTGGTACTTTTCAGCTGTTGGAATGGTAATTTTTTTTTTTAATTACTCCAACTTGATTGCATGCAATCATCTGCCCTTCAAGGAGAAAGCGCAAGGAAGGATGTTTTAACACTGAGGTCAACCTCTTCTAATTATTCTTCTAGGCCTACTTAGCAAACTTCCTATTTGACCAGTGTTGAAACTCAGACGAACATTTATCTGAATGGAGGCTGGTTTTGCTGTCCTTCACCAACCTCTCGATTGTTATTTATAGAAATTAATGTAGGATTTCAGCTCATACATATATGAAAAATAGATATATAACACAATGTTGCATTACAGTCCACTAAAGCATATGTGTAAGTAAGAGGGCCATATCCCACAGGACTATCATTCCCGGGATGAATTTTAAAATATAAAGCCATGTGTAAGTAACTTGAAATGTAAGCCCTGCTATCGTTTGTTTGGTTTGTTGGCTTTTCTTCTTAAAAAGCTTTTCAGAGCCGAATCTCAAAGCCTGGCTATGCAGCTATTGGCCTGGTGGGACATGGCATTGCCCTGGTCCGGTGAGCATGGGTCTGGGAGCAGGGAGCAGCCAGCCCTGGCTCGGGTGCTCCCAGGGACCTGCCATCCTTGATGCCGGGTTCCTGCTCCCCCGGCACTCCTTTCCTGCCTCCCACAAGCAGAGCTTGTTCCTTCCCTCCTCCCCACAGCAGCGTGACCTTGCATGTTTATTTGGAAAAGCCGTCTGCAAATCTCTTTAGGGTTGTTCTCTGTTGTAAAGGGAAAAATTAAAAGCAGGTGAGCATTTGGCTCTTTAAAAGGAAACCTAAAGCAAGTGATTTTGCTTTGTGTAGCAGGGTACAGTGGCTTCTGCTTCTGCAAAGGAGAATGGTTACAGATTTTTCCAGCAAAAAGTGACTTATAGCTTAAATTTTCCCCACAGGTCCCTAAGGCCAGGCCTGCATTAGAAGTTTATGATAATAAGGAAATGCTGGTTAAAGAAAAGATTTCTTTAATGCCATTTCTGTATCATTAAAATCCCATTGTAGGTGTATAATTAAATCAATGTGATTTTTTTTTTCCTGTTTAGATTATTTTACTTACTGAACTGGGAGATGCTCTGCCAGCAGAAGTACCCTTACTAGGAAAGTTTGTCATTTTTACTGCATTGAGACAATCTGGTGCTAGAGACAGGGCTGTTATGTCAAGGCTTTTTTTAGTCTAGACTGTATCTTCAGGCCAGAGATTTAAGAGTATTTCGAGTAGCAAGTAGTTACCAAACTGCCTTTAGCAGCCTGACTCCTAGGGACCAAAGCTCCTTGACTGTCAGTGTCCCTTCTCACAAGGTGACCGCCTGTTTGTACCATTCAGCAGCATCAGTCCCACCGATGAAAAATGAATTCTGTTAGAGATGGGATACACAGTCTTGTCTACAGAAATATCAACATCAAAAGCATGGGGAAAACAAAGAGATGTATTTCACTTACGTGTACTGCTTTAATGAATAGCATAACTGAGGTATCAAAGCAACTTTTGAGTAGAGAATCTGAGTACACTTCTGATTCAGATTCAGAAAACTGTTTAAGCATATGCTTATCTCTGCTATAGATCTGCCTGCTTAAAAAATAAAAGAGAGAACTGAAGTGTAGTAGCCAAATTTCCAAGGCTGATTTAAGGCTTTTATTCCCTCTGTGGTTTTCTTCTTTTTTCTGTGGCTTATAGGGGGGGCAAANAAAAAAAAAAAAAAAAAGAAAAGAAAAAAAAGGCAGAGAGCAGCTTCTGGCTGTTCTGGCAGCCCTGAACAGCAGCCGAAAGGTGCAGAACAGCCTTTTAATCAGGGAGGAGAGCAGCAGATCCAATACACAGGAGGGAAGAGTTGTTCCCACATTCTCCTAGGCTTGCAATGGTGTTTGTCAATCCACAGTCCCGCTCAGGGAGCCAGGGGAGCTATTCCTGACATTGGGCATCCCATCCAAGTACTGTTGTGTCCCGCGTTTCTAGCATTGCTGAGTTTATAACAGATAAGGAGAATAGGCTGTTAAAAAGAGTCAGTGAAGTAGGCTCCCACCTTGGATTACAGCAGAGGGAAAGCACAAGGTCATGGCTAGAGCATGAGCAGACCGCAGGGTGCTCAGCCCACAGAGCAGCCACAAAGCCATGGGAGCAGAAAACTCCTCAAGCAGAAAGCTCATCAAGCGCCTGGGCAAGCGCTGGAAAGGTTTGCGGTCCTTATTCCCAGTGGGCAGCAAACAGATGCAGTCATTAAGGCAAATAACCTCATCGTCACGTACAGGGAATTTACATTCAGAAATGCTGACAGCTCAGGAGCAGGTTTGATGGTTCAAGCGATAGACATGCAGAGCTGCACAGAGTATGGTCTGCTGCTGGGACAAGCTCCTGACTTGCCTGTCCTCTCTCGGCCTTATTCCTTCTCCCATGAGCCTCCAGCTGCTGTTTTCCTCACCGGCCTGAAACCTCATGCCCTGCCTATGACAGAGATTTGAATTTTGAGTAAACCTGTGCTAAGATAGTTATTTTAGGTGGAGGTTCTGTAAAAGCTTTTTACTTTGAGTTTTGGGTGGAAAACTGCACTCAAAGGGAGGTTCGTGTGCCACAAAAGAAACGTTCACACAAACTTCTGAAAGTTAAAGTTTCAGATTTATTCAGCCCCAGAACCACCCTCTTTTCGGTTCCCAGGGAGCTGGAGTGTAAAGGTGTCTGTTGGCGAGAGCAGAGGCAGCATGCATCATTCTGCTCCTCCCACTTCTCCTTCTCCAGCCAGGAGGTTTTATCTGAGGGGCTTCAGTCTGCCTGGATCATTCCACTAGCAAGGGCACCCTAACCTCATCCGCTGTGCATGGCAGTGAGATCCTGCTGCCTGGTAATGTCAACCCTCACAGGGTGATGGGAATGATGGGACCTGCTTCTCAGCCTCTGGAGGGGTGGTGGACAGGAGAGACAGGGCAGAGCAGAGGTGATCCTGCTGGGGATTGCAAATCTGAGGGCCAGGGGAATTGCATAGCTGGGTGCTGTAATGGTAAAAAAGGGTAGAAGCCTGCAATTTCAGTCCCAAACTTCCCTCTGATTGTGGGATCTGTGAATGGTAAAGGTGGACATCTGAGAAACATGGGAACGGTCAACCTTCTTTAGCGGGGATGACAATATAGAGTGATAACACACCTGCGGCCATACTGCTGCTTATTTTTACAGTCCTGCAGACTTTTGAATATAGTGGTTGAACCTTAGAGACTCTTGACCTGCTTGTCTTTGG
This sequence comes from Nycticryphes semicollaris, assembly GCA_013400055.1. Lineage (NCBI taxonomy): Eukaryota > Metazoa > Chordata > Aves > Charadriiformes > Rostratulidae > Nycticryphes > Nycticryphes semicollaris. The sequence goes on along the minus strand of VXBJ01007633.1, from coordinate 164,831 downwards.
CTGCAGACCTGTTCATGGTTCACAGGTAGTTACTAGTCCTGCTGCATGGGTAGTATGTGGGCTCCTGTCAAGCCTAGATTTGAGAGGGCTGCATATTACTGAGATCAACCTCTATTTAAATGCTAACCCACTGGCAGGTCACAAATCTAGGTTTCTTTCCCTTCCCTTCAGGTCCTGTAGTCCTGCTTAGCTGCATGTTGGAGGATATCCCTGTGTCCTGTGAATGATGAGGTTGTGGTTGTCCCCTTTATTCTACGACAAGTTCAATATCATTTGGAAGTGCCAGGGCTGGTTTGTGAGTAAGCCGACCACCAAGTGCAGGTGGTCGGCTCCCAGCCTGCCCTCCCTTCCCCGCCTCCCTGGCCCCAAGGGAGAATCAGTACCAGTCTCAGGACTTGGTGCAGCATCTGAATTCATGTAATAGCTCTGTTCTGTAACAGGTTAAATGAAGAGACAGCTATTAATACTACAAAATATTGATGGAGCCTGTTTGATTTGAGATCCAAATGCATGGCATATTTCTAATTGTCATTGTGTGTGTCCATCCCTGAAGCCACCCCCTCTCCACATATACAAATGGAGCATCTAGAAGAAAGGAGCTCTGTGACTTCCCAAGCTGAGGACAGACACTGCTCCACTTGTCCTTCTCCAGCATGCTCTCCACGCTGGAGCTGGAAGTCATTAACTGGCTTGTTTCCACCTACTCTGGACTCTGATCTAAGCTTATTATGGCAGAGGTCCCTCTGTGGATCCATGCAGTGCTGGATTCACTGCTGCTCTGATGAAAGAATAGCTGTTTGGCAGCTTAAACGCTACCTCTCTGCTTCCAATATGCCCTTGTCCCCTGCTCAGAAGATACAGACTTTATAAGGCAGGATTCTAGGTACTTACTGTCCCACCTGCACAGTGGGAAGGAAATGTGTGCCTATTTAAATGGGAAGTTGTCTGGGATACAGGAAATCTGCTCCGGAACAGGCAGCACTGGAAGGTCCCGGCAGTATATATGAGCCATATGTAACCTGGAGCATTATTAAGTATGTTTTTTGTCCCAAGGGACAAAAATGAGGAAATGAGCCCCATTCATCTTAGCGATCAGTGAGATTTTGTCTGAACAAGTGGGATGGGACTCAAGATGTTGATTAACCTTCTGGCAAAAGCAAGGATTAAAATAATTTTTTTAAAAAGTGTAATGCTGCACTGACTCTGCCTGTAGTTAACTCAGTAGACAGAGAAAAATGGTTTTAAAAGTAGAATACCAAAAGCAGATCTGTGACTAGGTGGTCCTGGAAAGATTTAATTGAGGGATATCTAAACAGTTTATCCTTTCCCAGGAGTAAGGAAAGCTATGAATTAACCAATATGTGCTTTGATTGAGAGTTAATGCCTGCATTCAGTTCTGTTCCTTGTCTCACCATGAGAAATGGTTATTGAACAAAGCCCTATCCAGCCTGGGTATATAAACGTATTAAACAGTTTCCATTTGAACTTGATATGGTGATCTAAAGTGTTCTGTAAATATACAGGTATATATCACTAGGGATAGCATGTGGTTCAAAAAGGTAAAAATACTGCATCGTTTTGGCTACTGTAATAATCACTGAGGGTAGCTACAGTTTCCCTGAGAATAGCTGCTATTTCATTTTACTGCAAGAACATTTGTATAAAGGATTTTATGGCACTTTAAGCTACTTGATCCTTATGCACAATACAACCTCTGTTGAATTTTTCCCTTCGTTCTTTTCCTTTCCTCTTTTCCCTCTTACTTCTCCCTTTAACACTTGTTTGTTCTAGACTTTGAGCTCCTGAGAGAGGATTTGCTACTTTCTTCCCCAGCTTTAGGCACTGTTCATTTACAAGGTCAAAGCTACAGTGAGGATGTGGTGGGGATACTTCCATGTTTGGGATGGTGTATATGCTTCTTGCCTCTGAATATACACATCCAAACCTCTGAGGTCAAGTCAGTAGGCAGCAGGATGAATTCCTCCTTACAGATTTACCTCTTATGGTTGAGCATGTAGACATGGTTCTCAGGAAATGGTTTAGTGGTGGTTTTAGCAGTATGAGGTTAATGGCTGGACTCGATGATCTTAAAGGTCCCTTCCAACCTAGATGATTCTATGATTCTATGTATAGCAGACACTAACACCATTTCTTATGTGCAACTGCCTGTCTTCACAGAACTTGTAGGACTGTATAAGGATGTTTGTGTCTGTGCTGCCCTGTTACAGCTTCCTCCTGGCTGTGACCTTAAGGCTAAATGTTTTACTGTCCAAGTTGCTGAGATGACTTTCTCGGCCAAGGATAGGCTGTAAGGGAGGCTGAGCAGGTAAAGCAAGTAGAGCAGAGTTCTGGGTTTCTCAAGCAATATCTCAGCCTGCTTTAGCATCTCTGTTGAAAGTATGAGAGTTAATGGTGCTGAAGGCAAAATAATGAGAGTTCAGCCACAAGCTCTGGAGGGAGATGCCAGTCAAGAGAGTATCCTGTAGATAGCTCTACTTACAACTCCTTCATGCTGAGCTGGCGAAAGGCTGAGGACTTGCCAGGTGGCCAGCACCCAGCAGGCAGAGCAGTCCACACTGGCAAGCAGCACCAAGGCCTGGGTGCCAAATCTGCAACATTATCAGTCTTGGTGGTGGGCTCTCCAGGCTGAGGTACTTGACCTGGCAATTGCAGCTCTCACAAGCAGAGGTGCTAACTGGACATCAAGAGAGCTGAGGGCTGTATGGCTTTTCCTTTGGATTCCTTCTGCTGAGCCTTGCAGATTAGTACTGGACACCTCTTAAAAAGTGTGCAAATGGGCAGCCCAAAACGAGACTCTCAGTCCAGAACCATGGGGACAGCTTAGGGCCCTTTGTTACCTTGTGCTGGCAAAAGTTTGGCCAGGACATGGCATGTACTTTGTTCCCTGTGTCCCTCGAGAGCTGCTCAGGTCCCCTGGCAGCAGAAGCTCCAAAGAGAAGCCAGGGCACAAGGGGGAGAGAGGGACCTGCCCGTGCCAGACTTGGCCAGTCCTGGTGAAAGCGTGGGGTCCTCCAGGGAGCTGTGGACTCTGAGCTGTGTGAGCTTCTTCCTGTAAATTGACCCAATCTCTCCTTGGCTGTCCGAGTTGTGCTGTGACTAGTGTGTGCAGCTTGCGGGCAGAGGGCTGACTTCTGAGTAAGAGTGGGTTTTTTGTTTGTTGGTTTTGGCTTTTTTCTTTCTCCTAGTACAGCACTGTCAGGTCTGGGCCAGCTAACAGAGCTGTAACTGCCTTTCTGCAGGAGGCTGCGTGGTCTACTTGCACTGAAGGAAACGTGGGGTTTGGTTTGGTTTTTAATGAAAAGAAAAATATTTTCTCTGCCCCGCGCCCCCCAGATCAGTGCTCCTTGTGTGAACATTAAACTGTTTTTTTTTTATTCTTACTCAGCCTCTTCCACAAAACACTCTTCTATACTTGTCTACTTCAACCACTTGTTTTTGCTTGAGTGAAGCATCCTAACTGCAAAATACTTCTGGGCGGCTGGCACAGTCTTAGCGAAGCCCTGCAGCACTCCTGAGAAGGACAACTCTGCAGGGCAATGCCACCAGGTGTAAAGCTCCTCTGGAGATGAAGCAGGAAGGGAGAGCTGGTGCTCTGCTTGGTTTGTACCCTAAGAGTAAGGGCCTGAGCAAGGCTGCCTTTCCTGGGCTTGCTAGCAAGAGTGAATAGTGTGGCATGGGCTTGTCAGCACAGCCAGGCTGCATATTGTGACACGTGAAGGAGAGAGAATTGTGGGTGTGGAGAAGTGTGGGTGTAGAGAAACTACTCAGTGGAGGGGTGAGGTTGGAAGGAGTGGATAGGGAAGAGCCAGAGACATGGATGTCGATTAGGATACTGGAGAGGTGGTTTCTGTGCATGTGCTGCCCTGGCATCATGCATGACCTTCTGGGCACACTCTCTGGTGGGGTTATTGGAGTGAGGAGGGGTCTCCCAGAGCATCTCACTCTCTGAGATCCTCAGGAATTTATCAGAAGGTCCTGGAGCTCCCTAGAACAACTGCCCTGGTGTCTCCAGTGTCACACTTCCTGCCCAGCAGCAACAGGTACAAATTTGTGCCCTGTCTTGCTTGCAGGCACAAAGGCGCAATGACATTCAAGTATGTGTCACCCATGTCACTCAGCCTCAGAGACCTCTGACGTGACAGTGGCACTACTGGACTTCCTGGTGCTGCCCAACTGTGCTGCCGACTGCTGGGCATGGCTGTGTCCAGGGAGCTCTGGCAGTGACATGTACTGTGTCACTGGGAGGTGGTAGCCCCTGTGGTGCTATAGCCAGCTGGTTCTGCAGCAGGTATCTGCCCTTGCTTTCCTTGGCAGCGCATTTCTTCTCTTACTCCCCAGCCCTTGGTGCCACAGCATTTCTGAGTGTGCTGGAGCAGCAAGATCCCTAGGTGATGGCAGGCAGCACTGCTGCCAGGCTGTAGGGGAACACGTGTGTTGAGGACACCTAGCTTTCTTGGATGAGGAACAGGTGGTTCTGGCATTCTGTCCCTTCTCACTGTACATAGTGCCCAGTAGAGACAAGGTAAAAATGCAAGTTGCTTTTTCCTCATCTGCTTCTTTAAATGTAGGTGCTGTGTAACTCAATCCTGAACCTCAAGGAGGTGTGCTGAAAATTTAGGAGTCCACAGCGAGGTCACTCATGGGTCATGAAGCAGCAAAACACAGTCTCTGCCACCATGAGGCAGGGAAGGAGGTTAATGTTTCACGGTGTAGTTAGCTGAGCAAAGTAGCTCTGTCAGTGTTTCACTTGGTAGAAATTATTTATTGACAAGGAGGGTTTCCAGACTGTCCCAAAGAAAATTCTTTGGGAAACTGTTGGGATTTCTTCCAAGTTAAGAGGAGCTATTTGAATCATGAGTTGAAAACTGACCTGGAGATGAACACTCCCGTCAATCAGTTACATTTATAAAAGGAAAGATTAAAAAACTCTGAGGCAGATCCAAGCACTTAAAAGACAGAAGCCTTTGCATCTATTCCAGTGGTAAAATGCCAAGCCTTGTAATTTCCTGGACCAAGTGCAGAGAAATGAAAATATGACTAGGCCAAATACTGAGATCCTCATTACAGAAAAGGGCCACTTGAGAGTACCTACGATCTGGCCTCTCATCAGGGAGATACAATAATTGAGGAAGCTCTCATTGCAGTCCTCAGCCATAGCCTTGAGCTCAGCACCCTCAGCAGCCTTCTTTTTCCTCTTCTGCCAGCTTGCTTTCTTTTGTTTCTATTCCAATTAAAAAAAAAAAAAAAGACGAAACTACCTGCTCTATTTTTAATCCTATTTGTCTGTAGATAAACTGCGTGTTAGATGATTCATAGATCTTTATCACTTCATAAAGTTTAGACTATAAAAAGCCTACCCTTTTTTTTTTTTTTTGACTGATAAACAGCTATACAAGCCTTGCTGCTGTTACTCAATATCTAAGTTAGGCATAGCACTTCTGAGAAAATTTGTTAACTCCTCAAGAAGGCCATGTGGCCTTTGCAGTGGTAGGTGTGGGGAGGAGGGTTGTCCACTTGTGTGGCCTTCTGGAAGCACGACTGCCTGGTTTCATCTAGAAAAACCAAGCTACAGAGCCCATCTGGTTAAGGAAAAGCTGGGCATGGGCACAGGCTGTGTTTGACCATGTCAGGGGCTGGGCCCAGCAGTCTGCATCTGATGGTTATACCTTTAAAACCCTACAATTTGGGGGGTTTGGTGCCAGCATGGCTCTTTACACTGAGCTCTCAGTTTCTAGGGCAAGTACGGTGGCCAGCCTTGCAGTGAAGTCTTCTGTGACTGTGAGTTGCTCTGTGACTATGGTGCAGCTTTGGTTATAAGAGGAAGGAATGAATGGTGTGATAACTCTGGAGTTAGGTTATGTCTCTTGAAATGAGACTCGCCAACAGACCGAACTGCCACAAAATCTTTGAATTTTGTACTCAGTCTTTCTCTAAATGGCACATGTCTTCTCCAAGGTGAATGGATGAGACCCCTAAATACACAGGAGAGGAATTTCAGCACAAAAGTACACCCAAGGGCATTTGAGAAATTAGTGGTTGCCTCCTTGAGCAGGATTTCCTTGTTAATATTGTATTTTAGGTGATTTATTGATTTATTTATAAGTAAGAGTTTAGGCTGGAATGGCATGGCATTTGGGCAGATATGGGACAAAGCCTGAAAAAACCTTGACCTCAAAGGTACCTGATGCAGAGAATGGAGTCTCTTCTGAACCAAAACCATTGATTTGGATTAACTAGGAACTTTTTCTGTCACTAGGAGAAAAGCAAATCTGAGCCTGGGCTTCTGGGCCTCCTCAAACCTTGTACGTTGATCTGGTTGCCACCAAGCCCAGCTGGAAATTGGCGATTGCCCATAAAGACAGTATAAAAGCTGGTGAACTGTGGTATTTTATGGAAGTTATTAAATCTGTCAGCTAACCAAATCTGTACCTGAAAGTGTTTGTCTTTTATCACACAATCACCTACAATTAACACTTCAGTGGCTGCAAAGACTTTTTAACCTTTGTCTGCAGTTTTTCTTCTCATTTAAAATTATACATTAGCCTTCTCTTCTTGTTAATGTGTATTACTATGCTTCATGCAGTTGCTTTTTAAAATGCAGACTAAAAGGAACGAGAGAATACTAGTGAGACCTCTTGGACTTGCTAACCTTTTCAGGCTACTGAAGATCAATTGGGAAATTGGATGCTGCTTTGCAGATTATTTTAGCAATTATACATGAATGGTTTGAAATCTGGACAAATGCTTGCACATGGAGGATTTTGGTTCTGAAACAGTGTGTGTATATACTGTGGAGGAGGATGTACAAGGAGAAACAGAGCAAGTTTGACATATCTTAAATCATACTTGGTACCACTTGTATACAATGCAAATATTTTGTGTTCCAGTGGACCAGACCCGATCCCTCCACTTAGAAAGAGAGGTTTGCTACTTTAGGGACTCTTGTGCTTCTTACAGCATTTTTTCTCATCTCTTCTGTGGCCAGTGACACAACTCAGCATCTGAGGTGGTTGAAGATCGAGCCCTCTGATTGCTGAGATACTAGTGGGGGTGCAGCTTTGAGAGTGCAAATGGTCTTCAGCCTCATAGTAATCAGATGATACTTGTTGCGGGTGGAGCTGTCACTAGAGACTGATGCAGAAGTTCAAGGAATTGGAGGATGGCTTCTGCCCCTGTGTGTGACTGGGAACAGGTGAGTCCCTGCTGGGGGTGCTAGGGAGGTAGGTGGCTAATTCCAGGCTAGTGTATCTGTCCTACCCATGAGACAACAGTGGTGGTGGAACTGGAGGGAGGGCTATGCTGTGCATTAAAGCTAGTGTGACAGGTCTGTTCTTCCAGCACTCCCAAAATCCAAGGAGGAAGAGCCCAACCTCCCCTGCATTAATGTAAGTACTAAAACAAAGAAGGTATCTTCCTGCAGACCTTTGTCATCTACTCTTGTGAGCAGCCTAGATCAATACTCCCCATTCCTCCAATGTGCCCAGGGGTCTGATTTCGTTTTACGTACAATTCTTTGTAGCAAGTTATGAAGACCAGATTTAAATGGTCGCTGTACACTGACAACAGATATGGAGAAGATCTGACAAGTGTTTTTTTCTGCAATGTATTAATAACACAAATCCTGTTGTACAGGATGCAGCAAATAAAACCTCCATAACAGTCAGCTAAAAATAATAACAACATTAACTCAGGCTGTTTGCAAACTTGATCTTGAAGGATTATGCCAAGGAAATGAATGGAGGGGGGAGTGTCTTTGCTTGAATAGGAAAAAACAGAAAAATTCTGGTGGTGTGTTGGGAACTGATGTTACTGCATGAGTTTGGCATCTCTTAATGGTTGCACTTTATGTACCTTGTATTTTCATACCGAGCACTAAGCTGAATGCTTCTCTGTGGATTTGTTCTGTTACAAACTATTTTTTAGCCTCATGGCCATTTCTGGAGTCTGTGTCTGTATTTCTGGTTAAATGGTTGCTTATTACCTTCATACAGTTATGTAGCCAACAAGGTGATGCTCAGCCAGGGGTGTCATAGTAACACTCTCCCTGCTAACAAGAAGGAGTTGTACAGGATTAAAATGAAAAACCCAACCCCCCAAAAACTAGCATGCAAGAGGTGTGTTTATATTGAATTGTTGGATAAAGTTGTGCAATCATACATGCAATCAAGCGTGGTCAGGCTGCCTCTCCTGCCAGGGATGCCACCCACAGCTGTCTGGGTTATGCCTGCATCAGCTGTTTCCTCCAGCCCTCTACCTTCTGCTGAGCCTGCCGTTGCTGGGTGTTGCTGCTCTACCTCTTGAAGCTCCTCCGGGATCCCTGGGGCTGAGGCTCTGCTCCTCACAACACCTCCTCCTTCAGGGAGCAGCTTCTGCTCCTCCTCAGGTCCCCCAGGTCTCCTGAGCCTGCCCATGCCAGAGACCCCAATGGTCCAAGATGATGGAACAAGCCTGGAGGTAAGCCGTGATTAAAGAAACGGTTTTATCAACGTGTCTGTAGAGAAATGTCAAAGTGCAGCAGCGACTCAGCAGCTCCTTGTGAGGAACTGCCAGGTGAGGATCCTGGAGCCAGCCCATTGCAGGAAGCATAGAATCTTGCTGGAAATACACTGAAATCTAAGAAACACCATGTATAGACCTACAGCACTGGTTGCTGGAGCAACTTACTCATTAGGTTATGGCTGCTTCTGAGAGTACAAACAGAATTTAACTTTCAGGAGTAAACGCAGGATAATTTCTAGACTTCTTCAGAGACCAGTTTTCCCACTTTTATTCATGAGGTAATGAAAACAGACCTTCCCACTCCATAGCTCCTAATGTTCTTTCTGTATTGGTGGCCTATTTTTCTGCTTAAGGACAGGGAGGGACTGTTGAGTCACACACAATCTCGTGCTCTCCTCCTCCTCTCATTTAAATATTAATATGATGAATTATTACTAGAGTAACAGCTGTGCACTACTCATATCACAGCAACATAACCTTCCCCTCCTCATCGGAGCACAGCTATTCCTGACTCGCGTTTTCTGGTCGACCTTCTCACTTCTTCTGGATGACTTTTTAAAAATTACTTTGTTAGTTCTGGTGTGCTGTCATTAGGATAATTGTTTGTTCTGTTCTTTCTGCTTAAATATTAATGATACTGAGGAAGTCAAAAGATAGCTTCAGTAATGGTAAGTTAAATGTCTGTGTGTGTTCTCCTATGAGATCTATTTGTTTACAGAAAGAAGTATAAAGTATAAAGGATAAAGATCAATCTTTCTCACTAACACTTAACACCTCTCTCTCTGAGAATTACCAAAATAATAATAATAATAATTGTCTTTTATATAAATAAAAGCATTATATATTAGTCAGCTAGTGTCTCTAGATAATTCAGAGGAATAACCAACGTTGTACCTAGAAGTACTAATGAATTGCATCTCTGTAGGTAAAGTATTGTAAGAGAGCCTGCTAACAGAATCATGAGACAACGCTGTATAGACTGCTGAAAATAAATATTGAGCATCAAACAAAGAAGGGGAGGGTATATGAAGGAAAGATAAAACACCCTGAGTTAGCTCAATACAATTGAAAATACCAAGGTAAAGCATTCTCAGGCAGATTTGGAAATGTTAGTAGATGTTACGTTTTGTGAGTAAAGGTCCTCTGCTGAGCACCTTTTCTGTGGTTCTTGCCCTTGTGTGTGTGGTTTACAAACCCACAGGTTTTTTCTCCTTGAAATTGTCACTCCTTTGAGTACTTTCTTGCTGCAGAAGGGGCAGCGGGGTTTGTTGATTTCTGGACCACTGTTGTGGAGAATTTAATGCCAGCAAGAGTGTAGAAATCAGGTTTACTGGGTTTGCTCAATTGCTCATTGCTTCATTGGATGAAGCTTAACTCACTGCTCTTGTTACTTGGGGAGAAAAAAAAGTCTGAAATGCTCTGAGAAAGATTTTTAAAATGAAATGTCCATATTTTGATTTGACATTTTTCATTTAAAAATTTTGTTTTAGTAAATCAGTGTTATTAAAGTCAATCAAAATGCTTTCCATTTGAATAAAATACTGGCTTACTGCTTTATTGGGTTGTTTTAAATAGCTCATAAATATAACAGGAAACCTAAAAAATTAATCCCAATTCATAAATGATGTCCTCCTTTTCCCACACCTGAAGAAATTGGTGGAAACTATTTTCACAATTAGCCTTACTAGTGACAAAAGAAAGGGAGGTAGGAGGCTTCTGCTGCTTGAGAATTCTTCCCATTCAAAACCAGTGTCTAACTCCATGCCTGGATAGGGGTGAGGGAGGAGATAGAAACCCATTTTACAGTACTTTCTTTTCACTCTAAGTCATGACTGCTCTGATGTAATGCTGAAAGTAGTGCTTCCAGTTACTTCTTGAATTATTTTTCCACTCTGCTTTTTTTCTGAACAAGTACTTAGTGGAAACAAATAGCCTGATCCTGGCTGTTTGCAGTTCCCACTGTAGTCAACAGGATTAAACTCATGGATTGAGGCATGCTTGGTACCACCTATATACGTATGCATTTGTTGGGGTTTTTTCCCTCTGTGCTCTGTTTCTGCTAAATTTTGTGGGAGTTGGAAATTAATTTTTTTCCCAATTTACCATTCTCATGAGATTTTTTTTTTAATTCTCGTGCAGGTTACTCTGTGGCAATTTGGCAAAAAATACTGCTTTTATAAAAAGCCTTCATAAACTTGTAACATATCCCCCAGATAAAAATCTCATTTCAAACAGTCCCTTCTGATGATTATCTGCAGTGATTGCAAATGAACCTTGTAGCAATCTCATAACAACTGTCCTTGTGGACGGAAGAGAAACCTGCTGTCAGAACTACAAATAATTTACGTAACCCAATTTAAGGCTCTAACAAAATGTTCCCTTGTTAAGAGGATTGTTATACTTAATGTGTGAGATGAAAATAGTTTCTGAAGGTCAGGAATGCACAGAAGATAGATTAGATCTCTCAAAAAGACAAAAAATAGGATTTTACCAGAAGTTTTTCCTCCGTCAGACATTCAACTTGGCATTCTCGGAAGCTTATATAAGCACAGCTTTATTCCTGCAAATGCTGTGTTTGCTCTGCAGAGGGAGAGGAGCTTCAGAGCGTCAGCTCTGCACATGGAAAAATATCACTGAAGGTAGACTGGGGACTCAGGCTATTTTTTGCCACTGCCAGCAGCATAAATAAAAGTTTGTTTTAAAGAACACAAGGAAGTATTCGGGGATGTATTTCCTTGACTCTGTCTGCTGCAGCTGCCAGCTTTATTCTGAAGGACGCCAGGCAGTTTGTCTACCTGCTGCAGGTGAGAGCCACCCCACAGCAGTGGGTGCCCAGGGGCCAGCATGGGGCCAGCCCCATGGGAGCGGGTGGGCTTGCTGATGCGTTGTGGCATTAAGCTGGGTGAGCAGGAGCAGTGGGACTCAGATCTCCCTTTTTGAGGTCTTCTGCTCCTGACCATAGCTCAGTAAAGGACCTAGGGACTGATCTGCCTGCTGATGGAATGCCAGAGGGGTGGAACAGGCTCAGCTAAGGCTGGAGATGGGGGCTCCAAGAAGTGCATCTAGCCCAGGCAGGGCACTGGGGCACTGCGTCGTGCACTCCTGGTGTTCAGTGACCTGGTTGCTTATGCTCAGCTGGGAGTGAACACTGGCTTCGTACAACTGTCAAATGGAGCCACAAAACCTGAATTTGACATGTTGGAAAACAGCTTTGTGAGATCCAGATTTTCATAATAGTATCGGGGGGGTGGGGCAGGTCTTGAAGTGCTTTTTTCACATAGGGTATCATGGAAGTAAAAAGAAGTTACAGCCTCTGTAAACATCAGAAAGTCAGGCTAATATTGCTTGTCACTGTTGCTCCTCATTCCCTGCACACTGACATGTGGTTTATCTCTGTCCCTCCAACCAGCCTGAGGTTACGGAACAGTTGACAATGGAGATTATTTAAACATTTATCTCCTCTCCTCCTTCATTGTTATTTTCTTCTAATTTCTGGGGTCCTTCCCTATAACCCCAGGTCTCCTGCCCACCTCAAGGCTGGCTGCCCAGCAGGACCGGTAACAGCAGCAGCAGCAGTGAGGGCACAGATACGCAAGGGAAGCAGCAGGGTTTGTGTGGTAGGAGAGGTTCTGCGTGACTGTGCACTGGAGTAAAGTAATAGGACAAAACTTTACCCTGGAGAGTGGAGTATTTTCTTACATCCTCCTACTTTCTGCTGTGAAGGGGCTTTTCCCACAATACCTTTGAGAAGGGGAAGAGAAACTTGAATAGGTCACTCTGCATCCCAGTGGGTCTTCTCTGTGCCCCTCCAGCAGCCTCTCATGACCTACAGAGAGAATGCTGACAGCACCATATCCTTCTCAGAAACTCTCTGACCCACCTTTTTTTCCCTCTCTAATGTGTTCCTGAGTAGGAAGGCCAAGTATCACCACGTTCACTGACAGCTAGCAGCTTACAAGCCCCAAGGGTGTTGGAGAAGGCTGCTTGGAGAGGCATGGCAGCCCGCAGTATCTTCCTGGGTGCCTTCTGCTGGGGGAGGAGGAGGTGCGAATGTGCCTGTCCCTTTGCACAGACAGAGGAGCAGTGATGGAGAGAGGTGTATGCACGGGGAACAGTGGCATAGCAAGACAGGACATGGCACTTGCAACCCTTGGGTGGCTTGGGCAAGGATGAGGAGCTCTCATGTTGGGATTGTCTTGGTCTCACTGCTTGCCTCTATTTCCATAGACCATGACTTTGCTGGCAGCTATTTCTTTGGATGGAAACATTTTTGTGCCAGGTGTATTTCCAAGTCTGAGCTTTGCTGGAACATTTAGCTCAAATATTTTGTCATTTTACAAGAACCAGGGTGGAGAAGAGCATTGACTTTACCTTGCTTAAAAACAGGCCAAAATTTTTTTTAAAAAAGTTTTTAAAATGACCTTGCCTGTTCCAGAAGAGGAGGGCAGTCTTGGCATCCAGAATGAAAGACATGTGTTTTGTCTTTGTGGAAAATCTCTTGATATCTATGAACTGGAGACGTCAGGTTTTGCAGACTGGATAGATGTGGTAGCAGATAAATTTGCCATGCAGTCTGTCAGGCCTGTCTGTGCTCTACCCCAGTCAACTTTGGAACAGAAATTTTCATGTGACTGTATCCACAGGCTGCTGCTGACTGTGTTGGGTTTGGGCACCTGAATTGAATGCAAGTGGACTGTTCCTCCTATGCGCTACTTTCAGTCACTGGAACATTGGTTCCAGTTAAGAAGCTGGCAGTAGCTACCTGACTCACGAGCAGAAGAAACAAGGAAATTTCCAAGGAGTTAGTTGGGAGAAAAAGCTTGTAAAAATGAAATTTGAATTGGAAAGGAGAAAAGAAAATAGAAACCAGGAAATTGGAGGAGACTTGGAGAAACTGGATGAGCTGCTGAGGGGGGGTGGAGAGGCTGGTGTGGAGGGTGTGTAAACACATCTACCCGGGGGCTTCTGGCACTCAGGAAAATCAGAACTGCCTGGCCAAAGCTTAGAGTAACTTGCAGAAACTGAGAATTCAGAGCTTCAGGAATTGCACTTGGTGCAAGAAGTACCAATCTCTTTGAAAAATGGGTTGAAAAGTTCAACGGTGGAATAAAGTACCAATTCTTTGCAAAATTCAGTGCTAGCAATCTTAAATTGTGCATTAAGGGCTGCTGTGACCTTGATCTTTGTGACTCCGTTCAGGAAAGTGGAAATGATAATATCCTGACATTCTTGCAGATTGTAGAAATTAATTTAATGGGTATTTGCAGAGCCCTTAAACCCTGGTGATTCTGTCCTCAGACTGGGGCAATATGTGGTGAATAGCACACAGGGCAGTACACTCACTTTATTTTTTCTTGGTATCCAATTACTGGTAACCAGGTGAGCACTATCTGTCTTGTGCAATGAATGAAGCAGAGCACTGAGCACTTGTGAGGAGAAAAGGGAATATCTGCTCATGCAGTAAAGCTGTATCAGAGCAGATAAAGCTTGTTCTGATTACTGTGATTGTCATGTCACATGAAGTTCCCTTCAAAGGTCAGAGAAGTTTGCTAGCTAACATTAAGGCCCATATTCCCATGTTCTCCTGCTATCTGAAACATTAGAGCAATCAGGGAGATAAATCTTCTTGTAACTCTGTGTGAAAAGGTTCCAAAGTTTCCATTACTACCCTGCTGTTTCACTTGATTTCGGCAGTTACTGCAGGTTCTCAGTTGAAGTTTTCCTACTTGACAACTGTCTGTTCAGGCCTTGCCACTGATTTACTATCACCTAGCAATGATTACATTTGTATTGTTTACTAACAAATATCATTGGACCTAGAATGATAAACACATGGTACAGGGTAGTACTTTGATCACAGTTTGTACATGTAGTCCTTAAATAATTTTTACTACTAGCAAATGAATTGCCTTAATTATTTAAACAGGGATACTATCCCAAACCATAATAATCTCTGTACTGTGTAGTCCTAGGAAGTATTTGATAGCCCATGCAGCTATGGAAATAGCAGCTTGGGTAGTCTGTCAGGAAAAAATAGACACCTTACATCTCAAAACCTTTTCTTGGTTGCAGGGAAATCCACCACCTTGGTTTGATGAATATTGCACTGTCTTGTGAAGTCTGTGTGAAAGCCTCTCCAACAGGCAGGCTTGAGAGTGTTAAGTCCTCTTTGGAGCTGGCCATGGAATAGGATGGTGTGGGCAACAGTAATGAGACTCCTAGTCCAGCCCTGGCTGTATGATTTGACCCTGAAAGCAAGGACTGAGACTAGTGTCCATCCTTGATTTCTGGCATATACCTTTTCTCAGACAGTCTGTAGCTAGAGAGGCTGTTAATCCTGGAAAAGTTAACACCAAGGAAAAACTGAGAGGTTTGTGAGCTACAGTCTTTTCCCTCTGGGCCACCATTTCAAGACACAGACTACCAGGAAGAGTGCCCACTGTTGTCTGGTAGCTGAAGCCTGATTCTTCATTACTTTGGGTGGCCAACTGAAATCTCCCACAGCATAGCCTGACCTTGTCACAAATCATCTCCTGCTACTGAACACAAGTGAATGGATTTGTCTGCCTAGCTTCTGTGACAATGGATGCAAGGGAACAGAAGGTCTTTCAGCTGGTTTGTGGCACTGTGAGCCACTGGGGACGTCAGATTACAGATAGGAACCACGTGGCAGCTCTTGCTGTCATCCAGAGCAATGCTGGAATAGGTCACAGAGCACACGTGAACTCTAATATCATGTGGGAGTTTGTTGAATTGCAGCAATCATGAGAACTAAGTATTGCAATTAGAGCTGGTCCAAAGGTTGAAACTCCTCTTCTTTGAATCATCTTGATTACTTTTGTTTTGGGAGTGTCCAGATTAAACACTAAGAATAAACTTGAGATAATGGTTCGCAACTTTTTGTGTTTACTAGAATAGGTTTATCAAGAATTGATTTTAACTGAGGCTTAAATAATTCTCTAGTGTTTCATAACACACAAAGAATGAATGAGGGAGGAATACCTTTCCCCTGTCACAAAATATAGCTTTAGTTGTATGTGGTATCTCATAAGTTTTCATTTAACAGTTTTTGATTGAATGTGATTGAAAACTGTTAAGAGATGTGCTGGAGATAAGAGAATGCTGGTGCACTAAAAAGCAGAAGGTTTCTCTACCTCTTTATCTTTTTTTATTCCAGCTCACTTGCAAAGTAAATCTCACTATTCAGATTATGAAAGAACCTCTAGGCATAGCTATAGAGTGAAATGTTTACCTATATGAGACAACTTTCTGTTTTCAGGACTACTTCTCAGTGATCCCTCAGCACCAGGGTATCCTATGAAGGTATTTCTGAGAAACAGTCTGTGTGAGCTCTGCATAAGAAGAGCATGTCTTCGTGGAGGAGGCTCTCCAGTGGTACAGGAGGCATGTGAGACACATTTTCTCACAGGTCAAGAAGTCAAAAAAAACCCAAACCAAATCAACACCCCTCACCGCCCCCCCAAGATCTCTTTCCAAGTACAGAAAAGAATGAAGTCCGGATTTACAATTTTATGGGGGTTTTATGCTTGTGGTCATTTAGCACAGTTAGATGAAGTGCACTGGAGCTCTCATTAAGCTCTGCAAAGGCTGACAGTCTTCTCCACTTTTACCTGTACCCTTCTCTCCTGCACATATGTGGTGTGAACACCCACTGACAAGTGGATTTGCGTTTAGGTCCTGCAATGTGTAAATGGACAGATGAATTCCACTTCTGTTTGCACAGCCTTTAAATGAGAAAGTTTGGGATGGCCCAGTTTCAGCACTGTCATACCTCTAATAGGTAATAAAACTTATGTTTCCAAAATAACAAAGATTCAGTCAGATTTAATATTTTTAATGGGAAAAAAAAATAAAAATCGAGGTCTTCTTTAGAGTACCAGAAATTTAGATCATGGGTAAAATCACCTACTCATTACAAAAGCTCAAAAAATGTGCCATGTATTATTTACTCCTTTCATAAATAGGAGTGTTTCTAGGCTCTTCTGTCCATCACAGGAATAGATAGCTTGCAAACAATGGGCAGAAACCATCCACTCCTGAAAGTAGGAGGCCTCTGAGGTATGGCTGCAAAAGGGATCAAATATGCAATTCTCTGTTCAAGTAAAATGGCAGCAGAAGTCTTGGGCCAGCCTCCCAGGTGTGCGGGAGAACACTGCGGGTGGTTATGGTGATGCCTCTGTGCAGAGGAGTGGTGGGGGTGCTTACATGCTCACCCACTTCTAGCTCCCAGTGCAGAAAGGAGATGGGTCCATGGATGTGTTCTGAGGCCAGGTCCTTGAGCCCTGCACAATGCTTAACTGCAACGTGGGAACATAGTGGACTTAAATGCTCTCTGGGCTGAAGGACTCAAAAAGCACACTGATTGAGTAGGTACGCTATCTATTTCTCACTAATCATTGTAGTCCTCCACCTAGAGCACGCTATTCAGGCACCAGTGGTGTGAAAGTGTGGTAAGGAGTGGGCTGAGAGGTGCTTGCTGCTCTTGGAAGACAAACCAACTTGATAGTGGGGGAGGAGTCACTATGTTGAAGTTAAATCTGTTGGGAGTTTTGCCATGGACTTAAGAGAGCTGAGAATTTGCTCTCATTCAAAATAAAGCATTTATTTGGGGTTAAATTACTGTACTTTATCTTCATGGCTGCTGATAGAAACAAAATGAGACATTCAGTTGATGCTCCATTTCTATTATTCTTGCAAAGAGGAACAGATAGTTCTTGGGATCAGATGAATAGACCCAGATTAACCTCTAAGCAGCTATTATTGGAGCCCATTTAAAGCAGTTTGAGTTGGAAGAGCTTTTGCTGAAGCTGATGGGAAATGCCAGGGTAAGAAGATGATCCCAGTGTTTGGCACCAGTCAGAGTCTGGAGAATCTCCAATGAGCATGTTGGCATTTATAGCACGTTAGGAGGGGAAAGCTCCTCCTCGAGAGTAACAGACAAAGTGAGTTTAGACAATTCTGTTCAGTTTTTCCTCTTCAAATGAAAATCTAATTTTCCTGGTTTTCATTGCCATGTCGTTGCAAGCAAACAGACTTCTTGCTTGAGCTGTAATAAGATAGAGATCTTGTCTTTCGTAAGCTTGATACCCTCTGTAGTGAATGATGCTTCTGTGCATCTTTTTTTCCTTGTGTAGTAATCAATGGTGCAAGTCCCTCTTTTCTGAGCACTTCAGACAGTTGCCCTCTGTGGAGTGGCCTGAGATCTTGCATCATTTCCTGTCATCTGTCCAAAGCTATTTATAAAATGTCTGCTGATTCTGGCACACAGGCAAAATCCAGTTTTCTTGAGAAAACAAATAGTTTGGAAATGTATTCCTTCCCAGCAAGTGTCTCAAAACTGTTGAGAAAACCTGAAACATCCTAGAAAGTCTTAATGAAAGCTTAGATATAATGGGGTTGGGGAATATGAAGCATTGAATAGAGCCATATATGTAGTGGAAATCTTTAAAAATAGATGGTGCAACATGTACTGAGAAAAACTTACAGTGTGTTAAGGGAGAGGAGGTTGTTCCAAAATGGATTTGTTCACAAAATAAAAACTTTGGGTTTTGATGTCTGAAGATATGACAGAAGTGACTCAAAGTAGCTTTTGCAATGCTGAATATTTGCCATATAATTCAATGGTAGGTGTTCTATAAAAAGTTTCTACTTTTTCTGCTATTTCTTAGGTTTTCCTCTCCAGCTTCAGGAGACTGGCTGAGGTAGGGGTCTGGCAGGGACAGTAGGATGCATTAAGAGAAGCAGCTTGCTTCCCACTCAATCTGCTGCTTATGATAAGTGCTATTTTGGGAATTCTGAAAATGCATGTTGGCCACAGAAGAAACGCACCCTGAGCAACAGTACTCACATCAGCTTCCCACCAGCCCGCCTTGAGCCTGCTGGCACCGTGCTTCTTGCCTCTTGATCTTTAGCCATCCAGAGTGCTGCTTCCTTGTGCAACAGCTGCACCCATGAGCTTTGGGCACATTGGAGGCCACTGTGTGTGGGGCAAAGCCAATGGAGGATGGCCTCTGCCTGAGCAGTTGCAAAGATACGATTTCTTAATGTGCCTCACAGTCCAGCTTGTTTCATCTTGTTTTGGCAAACCATCATAAGTATCACAGTGCCACAGGTGGCCTAGGCTGGGTTTGGAGTCCATGTCCCCCTTAGAAAGGCACAAATTTAAGTAGTAGTAAAGGTCTGAGACTCTTCCACCATGATCAATTAGTATTGCTTTCCCAATCCCCAAGTTTCTTAAGGCAGCAACGGATCATCCTCATGATGGTTGACAAAGATGTCACTGCTGGCCATGCACCAGTTCGTCTAGGGTTTATTGCAAAATAATATCTAAAAGTGTTTGAAATGCCTCAACTCACTGCACCCCCCTCTCCTCTTGTAAGCTTGTAGATAACAGTTGTTGCTATTTGATATGTAAAAGTTTTGTAGCCTCAGGCTGCTAAAGCAGTGTATTAGCTGATGCCCATGTATCTGCATTGAGCTTTGCCCCCTGTGGATGTATTTCAAGAGGATTTTGGTGTTGGTGAAACTGTTAGTGAATGTTAGTCTGGTTTGGTTTTTTTTCTCTGTAAATGACAGGCACTGCAGCAGCAGCAGCTGTATTTACAATTGCACAGCAGAGGCTTTATCTTTGTAATGCAATAGCAATCAAAGTGCTGCATGTGGGAAGGTTTATTGTTCTATAGCAAAGAACAAAACCAGTTCTCCTGTTGCAGAACTATACATATTGCATAGTTCTGCAATTAAATGCAACACTTCTACAAAAATGCATAAATGTTCTACATAAATCCATCATCGGGCCTTACAACTTCTGCTCAAGAGGTGATGTGTTTTCCAGCAGGGATCCAAAACTAAATGCATTCTTTGCTGAGGGCATCCTGCCCTGCTGACAGGGCATCGCTCCACATGGGAATACTCAAGGTATTACAGATATTTAAATAAAATCTATGCAGTAACGTGCTGCCTTACAGCTCTAGCAGCACCACAGCCCCTGCAGTGACTGGCACAGAGGTGCCTTAGGCAATTGCTCTAGTGCCACTTTAGTGGGCAGCGTGTTCTCCTAACTGCTTTGATTGAGGTTTTGGAGGTGGGGATGAGAGCGGTACCTTCCTGCAGGTATAAAACAGGGGAGAACTGTTGCACACAAAATTCTCTTGTACCTGGAGTGCTGGAACAAAATAACGTGGTGCTTCTTGTTTTCACTTCATCCTATGCTTTGCCTTGTCACAACAGCCCTGTTCCTCTTTCTGTAGAACGTTTTCCAGCTGTAGATTCATCCACTGACCGGTTCTACAGCCTGGCTCCAGCACATGCCCCGTGTCTCATGCTGGGAAGTTAGAAGCAACTCAGGTCACTTGGAGCACCCAAGTATGAAAATGTTGGTACTAGTCATCCTTTAAAAGGCGATTAAACCTAATGCATAGTGCCTCAATTGCCTACCTTGGTATTTTTTCTACCAGTTTGCTATTTTGTGCATGAATAGCTACTGATAGCTACCTCTATGCAAGGTTAGCTAAAGAGGAATTAATAAAAGGCTGGGAAATCTGGGAGAGCTCCAGCCCTACAAGTGAATTTCACATGCAGAGGGCTGAATCTCTCAGTGATGAGCCAGCTACAAGGCAAGTTTTCTAAGCTTACCTCTTCTCCCAGGATTGCCACGGCTTTGACAACTCCTGCCATAGGCATCTGCTCTGTCACTGTGCTAAGTGTTGGTTAAGGAATTGCCTGACTTAATAAAACTGTGATAATAAGTGGGGAGCCTGCATGCAGCTAGCTGTACCCAAGTGTCCTAGATTGCTGATGATCTACCAAGGGGGAAGAATGACTTGTGCTGGTTTAAGTGTTTAATGACTTTTTTTATTGCAGACTCACAGAATTTCCAAAGTATGTCACAGAACACATTTATTTCTAACCTCAAAGTTAAACATTTTCTGTGACTTTCAGTTTCCACCTTCATTTGTACTTTTTGCCTTTGGTTTGAATTGGTCTCTGTTAAAGGTCTGTTCTTTTCCAGTCTTTCTATTGTTTCACACAGGGATGAAGATCTTATGGTTTGCCTTTTGCTTTTCTTCTAAGTCCCCTAATATTCTCATAGCTTCTCTCCTGATCAGATTTTTCCAGCAAAGTCAGTTCCACCAAGTGAGTGAAATGAGGTGATTGCATACTGACTGTGCCCTGGTGGCTTTGGCTACTGCCAAGTAGACTTTAACTAAAAAAGGATTTTGAGGCAAAAACATTGTTAAAAGTTTTTAAGATGGCAACTTCTGTGTGGTTACCTGCTAATAATGCTGGCATGAAATATACTTTAAGATTTTTTGGGAAAACTTCAAAGTCTGCAAACCCAGAGAGCATTTGTTAAGAAAATGTTTGTGTTAAAAAGAACAGGTGTAGTCTGGCCTTTTCTGGGAAATAGAGGTGCTCAAAAAGTGAAGGTACCTGAGCAGTTGAGTTGTCAGTGAAACTCAAATCTAGCTGGACTGTTTGTGCTGAATGTCAGCACTATGAAACTGTATGCTGGAAGAGCGAGTGATTTGTGATGGCTTTGCTTAACACCTGGAGAGAACTAGGTTAACTGGAGAAGGCAGCAGTTAAAAGAGACCCAAACTATTAAAAACTCTTGGGAGCTGTGCCAGGAAAACCAAATCATACTTCAGGGCCCAGATCACCCTGCAGAACACAGGTAAGGAGGAACAGGCCAAGGAGGCAGCAGAAACTGTTTCTTGAACCTCTCCCCTTCTCTTTTTAATAAGTGGGATCTCTAAACTCCTTCCTATCCTCATGCAAATGAATCCTAGACTTTGGTATGAAGCAAATGTATCCTAGGATATATTTCCCTTCCTCTGGAAGGAGGTATAAGTCATGGCAAGGGTGGCCTGGTGGGTGCCCAGGGTACTGTCTGCCATCAAGAGTCCTCACCTGTGTGTCTCAGCAAATTCAGCTGCCCAGGGGACTGACCCTGCAGGACACGCTGAGAACCAGGTATCACTTTAGATACCTTAATCTTCTCCAGGGTTGGAGGCTGCTTGATGTACATGCTTAGGTTCAGCCTCTTCTGAAAAATACCTGGATACATTACAGAGAGCTGCATAATGCCAGAAAACAAAGATTTCCCGCAGAAAAGCCCAGCGAAGCAGTGAAACTGAGACAAAAGCCTGGAGCTGCCAAGTCACCTTGGGCAACCTTTTCAAACCGTCTCCAAATCTTTCTTCCTTTGCCAATCATAATGGGTGTGGACACTTCAGAATACTTCATTCCCTTTTATGCCAGAAGTAACAATTCACACACAAGACTGAAATATTACGTTGGAATTTACTGTTTGATCTCTTTGAACATGTATATAATAAATGAATCCTTGTTTAATTGTAACTATTTTTTAATTGCTGGGCTTTATGACCTTCGATGTCCAGTTCTTTTCTTATTCTGCATTTTACTGACAGTTAGTATCTGCAAATGTTTTAGAACGGGTTGGTATCATATAGCATATCATCTACATGCCATGTAATTGCATTCTTGTAGGGAATGGGAAACAAGTTGACACATTTATAGCCTAATCAATAGGATATTAAAGATCTGAGAACAGATTAGCAATTTGCTGGATTAGATAGCTATAAATTGCCATGTGACTCGCAATTAAATTCTGAGCAACTCTATCTCGTGTGTGTAGTAATTCTATAGTGACGCTGAAAACAAGTTAACATTCCTGCACCCTGCTCTTCCTTGTTGCATGGTTATCCTCTAGATTGAAGGATCTCATTCTCTAGATTCTACCACAGACGTAGAAGTTAGACTTATGCTCTCAGAATGGCGCAAAAAAAAATTGGAGAGAAAAAAAGCCCGAAGTAGCTCTTGATTTATTAATTAGGAACCCAGAAAAATGGTGATATATCTGGACTGTGTGAGATTTATGCATAAGCGTGTGCTACCCAGGTGAGGAAGCTTCCCACTTACTGCAAGCCTCCTCCGTGTTTGCTAAACTACCTTTCAAACACCCTGGGCCACTGCAGAGCAAACTCCATGGACGTGCAACTTCTCCACCTGAGTGAAACAGCAACGCAGGTATTGGCAACTAGTCCCAATGGACACAGTGTGGCGATGGTGCTGTTGCAAGGCTGTAACAATAAGGTTGAACAATTTTAATTTTTTCTAATGAATAATTTTATTTTTTTATTATTTTTAAGAGGGAGGCAATAACATTCAAGTCACGGCAAGGCAGTCAAAGTCCATATCAACAGGAGAGGGAAACAAATCTACCACAGAATATGAGCACCCACAGATGATCAGAAATCAAATCTAGAAATACCATTATGTCTGCAACTAAGTAAATTATAAAAGAAATACAAGGAAATATAGAAAGCTACTGATCTGGGCTCTTTCTTGCAACAAATATTAATAAAGACATGATGTTTAGTGACATGGTTTAGTGATGGGGTTTCTTTTATCAGTTAGGTTGATGGTTGGACTAGATGATCTTAAAGGTCCCTTCCAACCCAGACAATTCTATGATTCTTAATCCAGTACCCTTGGATCGGCTTGCTCTCTTGTCTCTCACATTGAAAATATTTCATATGGGTGGAAGGATTATTTAATTAACTAAACAGCTCTGGATTTAGACATACAACCACTGCTGCTCATGACTTTTTTGAGTCTCAAATCTATTCCTTTAATGCAAGTAAATACTCCTCTGTGGCTTGGCTCTGGTTGCTGTCCTAAAATCACCTCTTCCAAATATGCACTCCTGCAGGCTTTTTTTTATAGACTGTATTTAAATACAGACCTTCTGGAGCAGACAGCACTATCATCTTCCAACTCTGCTTTGCTGGGTGGGCAGAAGAACTCGAACTTTGTTTCTGACTTTCCTCCACTGCTGGCAGCATGGTTAACTACCTATACATTATATTTGGTAGCCGTAGCAAATCCTGTAACGTAAAGTGTCAGTTTAGTTACTGACTAATGTCTGCTAACGCGTCTGCTATTATTACAGTGCTGTATTATCAAATGCCCACATCACCCCTTCTGCCAGTGGGAGCAATGTCAGTTAGCAACGCATCTGACTAAATTAAAACAGTTAATGCTTGGCTTCATAATTGAAAGGCTTTTAAAAGTTATCTCAATAACTGTAAAGAAGCTGGGTAGGGAGCTCCTTGGTTGTTGATGTATGACTTGTTTATTAAAAAAGTGCAATGGTCAATTGGATGCTTCTATCCTAATGGCAGCAGAAGGAAGCATAGAACCCTGTGCAATGTGAGTAACTTCTGTCCTAGAGCTAACTATAAATAACCTCCGTTTAATCAGTAAAAATGAGTATTAATTGGTTTGTCTTCTTTGAGTCATCCTGCACTGATAAGGCATATGAGGGAGCTGGGGAAACTGCATGCTGTCTTCAGAGCTGTACTGAAACTGTGTTAGTGGAAGTGTAAAAGCTCTTCTGTTACCTCCAGGCCCACTATTTTCATGCCTGCCTCTCCCCACTAAGACTGCTGTAAAAAAAAAGTCTCATGGGGAAAAATTTAACACTTTAATTATTCTGCTTTATTTTGTTGTATTAGTTATGATTTTCAGGGAAAAGTAGACTTTTAGTGTCTCTGCCTGCTATGGGAAACGTGATAGCAAGAAAGAAATCCTTTCTGCATTCTACAGCAGTGACAAGTAGTTGGTAGAAGGTTGTGGGGAGAACATTCAGGTCCCCTTATGACACTCGGGCTGCAGAACATCTAAGCCAAAACATCCCATCCAGAGATGGAAAGCCTGCCTCCATCATTCCCCCCTGCTGCCTTCCAACCCTGCTTTTGTTTCTGTGCCATGAGGGGTATTTAAAGCCAGGACAGTTGAACTGGGCCCATGCAACTGCTGGACCCCTGCACGCTGACAGACGCAGGAGCAGGGCTTGCCCAGTGGGCAACCGAGGCTGGGCCTCCTTGTCCTGCTCTTCTCCCCTTGCTTCTGCTGTCTGATGCGGGCCTGTCACCTGGGCATGGAGACAAGGCCTGGCTCCCTTCCCGTCATCCCCCAGCTGCAGAAACCCACATTCCCGCTGCCTTCTCCACCTGAGGGATTTCTTTCCTGGTGCCATGCTGCATCTGAGGGAAATGCTGAATAAACGAAGTCCTAGGCCTTGCTGAAGGAGGCACCACCAGGGCTTGGGTTAGACCAGAGTTTCAAAAGCAGAAGCCTGACTGGAGGGAAGCTGTCAGCAGACAGCGAGGTCAAACAGGAGAAGGAAGCAGCAAGTGTAATTTAAGTGTGAGCATTAGTGCAGCCCTCGAGGGCCACCAAGACTGCCTGTAGGCCTCGCGTTCGCGTTCACTTCGGTGCCCGGGTGCAGCCGCCCCTCAGCTCCAACCGGCCCTTACATTTCAAGCGTTTGACTTTAGGACTCAACTAAACCCCTCCGGCTGACCGGGAGCCGGCGCGTCCCTGAGGCCAGGCCAGGCCAGGCTGTGAAGTGACCACGAGCAGGCCCGGTGGAAAGCCTCGGGGGGCACTCACACAGGCGAACCGCCGGCCCGCGTGCTATCTCCGTTTCGTCCGGTGGTGTCCGTTCCTCCCTCCCTGAGGGCCGCCCCGGGCCCCACCCCTGGAGGGAGGAGCCACCACCGGGCCCGCCCCTCCCTGCCCTCCGCGCCGGGTTACATGGCGGCGGCTGCGGCAGCGGCGACTGCGGCGAGGCGGGTGGGCGCCGGGTTGGAGTCGGTGGCGGGGCCGTGGGGCCCGGCCGTTTGAGCAGCGCAGACCCCGATGAGCCTGGGAAGGCCCGTGAGTGCGGTGGGACGGCTGGTGGTGGGGGGAGAGACGGGGGGTCTGTGGCCGCCGCAAGCGCGGGCCCGGCCCCGTCGCACAAAGGCGCTTTGTTCCCTCCCGCCGGACGGTAGTGGCGGCGCCCCCCAGCCCGGCCTTCTCTGCTCTGCTCCGCTCCGCCGGGGCTCGGCCCCTCCGCACTGCGGCGGCCCGGCGGCAGCGGCGGCCCGGGTCTGAGGGGG
>VXBJ01007633.1:117949-139258 GCA_013400055.1 Nycticryphes semicollaris | reverse complement strand
GGGCGTTTGAAGGTATGGCTCCTCCGCGCTGCGGCGGCTGGGGGCCTGGCGGGAGTGGGCCGCCGGTGTCCGGAGGGGTTGTGCGGGAAGGGAGCGGAGCCGGCTCGTCCTGGAGGGGCGGCGGGAGAGGCAGGGTGTCCTTCACCGGGACACTGCCGGAGTCTGAGGAAGTTTCCCTGCTGAATGGGGTGGCGGCGGGGGGCTCGACGCCGCTCCTCTCCCTGGAGACAGGCACCGCTCGGCCCCGAGGGCTGGGGCGGCCGCCGGCTCCCCCCGCACCTCGAGCAGCTTCTGTGGAAAAAGAGACTTAACGCTCCTCATCGGCGGCTTGGAACTCCCGATGGAAACAGCCTGAAGAGAGGTTGCTAGAGTTGTGGGAGAGCGGGTCCCCTTGGCTGGGGAGGAGTGTGCACACACTTGGCTTCAGCGTTGTGAAATACCTTTTTCTTCCTGGCTAATTCAGTGCTGGTTTGGATCGGCCTGACAATGGCCAAGTTAATTGTACCACGGAAAAAGAAACAGCGGTTGACGTGTTGTCAATGGCCGGTGCAAACGTTGACAAAAGCGCTGTTGGCAACAAGCTTGTTTTTATATACATCTGAATGTGTCTGTGTGTCTAAAAACAACATTGTGATAGCATGATGTGTTGATAAGCCCGTTACAAATTTCAGAAAACGGTGGCTTAAAATAGAGGTAGATTTTAATTTGGTAATGAGGTTCAGAAAATGTGTGCTGTAAAGCTAAAATGGGAACTTTAATTTCGATCTCCTGCTCAGGCTTAGCCCTTGGTTGTGCAGTTGTTATCTTTAATTCACTCTTGACTGGTTAACTGTTCAGTGGAACAGCAGACGGTAGCAGATCTACTGAGATGCAGAAGGCTGTGGTTAGCTGCTGGTAGGCTTCTTCAGGGTTGAGTTTTCATTGAATTGTCCGAAGGGAAGACTGAACCGTTTCTGTTTATGATAGAGAAAAACTGTGTGCTTTTACAGGTGCTTCAGAAGCCTTATAAACTAATAGTAACATTCGCTGACTGCCAGCACAGAGTTCCCTAAACAGAGTGGGGAGCAAGTAGGAGGCTTTAGAAAAGCGGCAGTTTTGTGAGTTGGCCGATGACTCACTCTGCCTACTGACTGCAACGTGGCTGATCTAAAAAAAATATTCCTGTGCCCCGTATTTTTATAGTCAAAGGGATAGTACTTAGCAGGTTGTATAATATGTCATTAGTCATTCTTGGTCTTTCTCTTGTGAGTAACGATTTGATCATTATGTGGTCTGCATAATCAAACTAAGCGGTATCTTTCCGTCTTATTTGTATTTCTGAAAAAAGTAAACGTCTCATGCTTGACTGTGTTTCAGTGTACATCCTGTTTCCTGAAAACTGTGATAAATCCACGTGCAGAAGTTGAGCATGAGCTGAAGGGGCTGCTTGCATAATGCATGAGGCTGGTGGTGTGTGGTGGTGTCTGCCAGCACTAGGAGTAATTTCAAAGATGACAGCCCTTCTCTGGGTCATTTCTGTCGCCCTCGCCCGAGAACTGATCTGTTTTAAAAGCATAGTTGTAAACCACTTAAGAAACTAGTATCTTTGTGTTTCCCTCTTTAAACTTTGTGGGAGGAAAGGAATAAAAGTACCACTTAAAAAACCCCAGTAGTCTTGGAAAGGTGACAGCCTAAATGAAAACATCAGGGCCTGTGTGAATAGACTATTCAGCACAAATTGGGGTGATAAACACCCCTTTTTTTATACTACAGTACATCATGTGTTTTTAGTGGCTAGAGCATTTTACCCAAGTGGAGAGGAATTTGTCATTTTTGTTTATTTAGGGTATATTTTCAAGACAGTCCATTGGACTGATGTCTTTCGTTGAAACTGAAAATGCGTAAACTTAACAGATGTTCTTGTTGCTCTGTGTAAGTACTAGTGTTTTAAAAAATCCACCTCGTTATTTTCCGAAGTTAAAAATGACTATAAAATGAGAAATAGAAAATTTATTACTTTTAGTTCATTCTGGCATGAGAAAAGCCTTGATTTCCTCCTGTAGTTGGTTACCCTTTAAGTAATTGTCTTAGTCAAAGTGAAAGAAGACTTGGGGTTAACAATTTATTTTCCATCCCTCCTATCTGCTTCTGGTCGGCAGGACTACTTGTCTTAAATGTCTGTTTGCTGTTAAATCGTGGATGGGGAAAAGAGCTCAGCCACGCTGCCCGGGTGTGAGTGATGTTCTGGGGGCTGCAGCTCTGGTGGAGGGACCAGCTGATGGGTGACGGCAGTGACGGGGCTGGGCTAGGTGAGGGATCAGCCTGACATAGTGAAAGAAGTACTACTTTAATGTGAAAGTAGTTAATGCATGGGCTTACTTTAGAAGCGTATTTCTTTCTTTAGACAAGGATACATGAACCTGCCTCGGTATTGTCATCTGTTATGTTTCCAAAGTAGAATTTTCAGGGGCAGTAAATGAGAAGTCACTTTCAATTATTGAATCTTTATTTAATTTGCTTTAATTTTGGGGTGGTTTTGCTAGGACAATCTCTGATCATCCTCACCGTACTCGCGTGAGGTGTTGTATATGCTGGGTAGGTTATATATATATATCCATATGATAGCTGGGCACTGCTATGTTTGGGATAAATCCCAAAGCCCAAATCAAAAGTGATTTGCTCATAGGTACATAGCAAGTTTGTAGTAGGATCAGGTCAAACTGAAGGCTGCAATGGGTTGCTTATATTGTCACCATGTGTTTCCTCAGCTAAATCACTCTGGTTCAGAAAATCATTACATACCTTCTGAAAATGTTGGAATTAGTGGTCACCTAGTGGAAGGATATCATGTAAACTGATGATTAAAAATGCATCATTTCAGAGATACAGCATGGAAAATTTTGGGACTCCTGCTTCAGTAAGCAAGTGGGCCATAACTCCCTTTCTCCTGGAAGCACTAATGTCATTACTGCTCTCATGTTGTATTGGTGCTGCTGCCGTCATTTAGGCATGGCCGTATGGGGCAAGATCTGAGTTACTGAGCGGAGGTCAGTGGATCTTACTCCTTGCTGCTGGTGGGCATCTTCTCAAATCTGTTCTTGTGCTGCTTCATGGGACTGGCTAAAAGAGAGGTCCCAGCTGGTGCAAACTGATTCGGTATGACTGCATATTGAAGACATCAGCAATTTGAAACAATAGGCCTAATTACGGAGAAGAATACAACTGTGTTTAGATAGTCCCAAGGATATGAAATACAGCCTATTGCAGGGTATTTGAGCAGAAGCCTTGGACCTTGAGTTAACATGAAATTTAAAGTGTGAGCTACAAAACTGAATTTCCATCACCGGTGTTTTGGGGGGTGGGTTGGGGTGGTGGAGAATGAAAGGAAAATGGTCTGGGGTGGCGTAAACTTCTTTCAGGCTCACTCATTTGGAGCTGTTGCCTGTAAGGTGGTGTACGTGAATGAGAAAATATTTTTAGGTTTTAAAAAAAAAAAAGTTAAAAATGAAAAGGCTAGACTTCTAGTTTCTTTATAACTGAACAAAAAGTTGGATAGTCACTAATGCTATCCTAATTCACCCTAACTCTAGGATAAATTTTTTATTTGCTTTTGGTTCTTAAGTAAATTCATGGGTATTATAAGAAGGGTCCTCATGCTGATGTCTGAATACAGATATAAATTCAGGATAGTTCTGGAAAAATTAACAGTGTTACCTCATTATGTTTGTGCTAAGGTTATACTAACCCTTGTAAAGCACTGTGCAAAACTAGGACTCTTGGCAGTACGTGAAGAAAGGAATCTCAAGGCAATAGGAACACATGCTGAGTAAGAAAGTCCTGAAGATCACCTTTATGGCAGGGTACTAGAGCATATCAGTGGAAGGCAGCTCAACACTCTTTGGTTTAGAAGTACTGCTCTTAGTGATCTTCATTTAAAACGAAAAACCCATCAGAGGACAGTAGAGTGCGTTTCCTTCTCCTTTCCTTTGTTTGTCACCTGGCTGTATAAATACCTGGGGGGTGGAGGAGTGAGCCAGAGCACTGGGGCTCTTGTGTCATGGTGGCCATCAGGCTTGAGCCTAAGGAAAGGTAATATTTAAATGCATTGAAGCACTCTTGTTTCTGTTTGCTAGTGTGCCTACCTTCATTTTGTTTTTTCTGTATGTAATTCTGATTACTTTAGTGAATTGAGGCTATTATTTAGAATATGTTAATAAATTGTCAGCTGCTCTTACTGCCCCGTTAGAAGTGGGGAAACTTGCTTTGCTTGGTCCTGGCTGTCCCACTGAAGTGCTAGCATGGTTTTAAGGGAAAACACCTGTATGATTAATTCTACTGTGTTGGGATAGTTCAGAGAACTTTGTATTTATTTAGAGAACTAGGGAAATGCAGCATGTTAGCATCTGATTGAAGAGAAGACATTTAGTGGTTCAATGTGACCTATAGTTGTTGGGGAAGAACATACAAATAACTTGTAATGGAATTGCCCAAACCTTACCACACTGTGTAAGGTACACACTTGACTCTTTGTGGCATCTGTGAGCTTTTAAAAGAAATGAGGATGTTGTGCAAAAATGCAACATGTGGTCTTTATGACAGTATTCTGCTGCTGCAGATGGGGTAACTCACTGAGAAAATTACCACTGTTTTCGTAAATAGTAGTTGCATTCATTAGACTATTAAAAAATAAATGATGTCTGAAAGTGTCCATATGTTAGGGGAAGCGGTTATAGAATATATCAGTACTGTGTAAAATGCACTTGCTCTTCGTTTTTCTCTGTAATCTGGGTTGGATAAGTGTAGAAGTAATTGATAAAGTCATAATACTTGTCTTAATGTGGGATGATTCCTGTAGGAATGGATCTGTAGAGGCAAAATTACAATTTGAGTTGTTAGTAAACTTCATTCAAAATCACAAGGATGCAAGCTTTAAAAGTAGCATTGGACCTGTGCTATATTCTGGAAAGTCAGTACATTTCAGGAGTGCACAAACCTTACCCTTTTTGTGTGAATGGTACCCTGTTATCTCTTATTATGGTAAAATACTTAAAACCCTAGTTTTGCCTTTTACTCAAAGGACTATTCCAAAATTTAGTCACTCTTAAGAGCTGCATTGGAGAATTACCAACTTTTCTGTAATGCTCCCTTCTTTATTAAGGTTCTGTAGGATTTTTCATTGTGTGCCTTTTATTATCAATAGGTTGTATCTACAACTTTCATGATACGTTCAGAAATAGTGGCTCATGACTTTTGGCAGTTTTCTTATGCAAGTATGAAACTTATGTCATTTCTAGGTAGTTTAGCTTTTGTGATGGTTTCTTAATTTGTAACTGGACACTAAGTAAGCTGTAATTTAGGACATCTTAAGGAGTTGGGGGAGGAGGGAGACTTCTGTATGTGCTGAAATACTGATGTATTTTTCTCTCCTTTTCAGGTTGTCACGGAGTAAAATGGATGGTAGCTTTGATTGTGATTGTGGTGAGCTGGAGCCACCTGATCATTAACAGAAGGCATCTTTTGTAAATCAAGAGCTGCCAGTTTCCCGATTAACTAGACTGTAAACAAAGGAGAGAAAAAGGAGGAAGAAGGAAAACAAAATAGTGCTTACCAGCACCATAGAATGACGCTGCTCAGGA
Organism: Nycticryphes semicollaris; assembly: GCA_013400055.1. Classification (NCBI taxonomy): domain Eukaryota; kingdom Metazoa; phylum Chordata; class Aves; order Charadriiformes; family Rostratulidae; genus Nycticryphes; species Nycticryphes semicollaris. The sequence goes on along the minus strand of VXBJ01007633.1, from coordinate 133,643 downwards.
CCAGTCCAACACTGAATGTATCTGCACTGTGAGGAGGAGGATGTTAATAGAAGCCTATTATGTGCATATTTATTCACATTTTTGTTAAATGTTAACCAGTTTAGCACAGTAGAGCTGAGTGCATAGTATGTCATTTCATTCCGTTTGAGTTTCTTGTGAGTGTTTTCTTTAATGTCTGCAGAAATGCTGCACCTTTCTTGAACTATGAATGCTGCAATCTCTCTATCTTATGCTTGGTTTGAGTTCTAGAGTTTACGGGCTCTAAATTCAAGGGGACACAACAGGCCTGGCTGGCTCATAATGAAATGAGAGTGTCAAGAAACCATCTTGCAGTCAAAGCCAAGTGTTTCTTCTCCCTTTCCGTAAGACCTTTCCTTCAAATACCAGTGGAAGTGTCTCCGTGTGTTTACAGAAGCTTAGTAGTTTGAGGAAAAAGAAACTTAAAGAATTTAAAAATGGCAGAAAAATTTGAAAGTCTCATGAACATTCATGGTTTTGATCTGGGCTCTCGGTATATGGACTTGAAACCACTGGGCTGTGGTGGAAATGGCTTAGTTTTTTCTGCTGTCGATAATGACTGTGACAAAAGAGTGGCTGTCAAGAAAATTGTCCTTACAGATCCCCAGAGTGTTAAACATGCTCTTCGTGAGATCAAAATTATTAGAAGACTTGACCACGATAACATTGTCAAAGTATTTGAAATTCTTGGTCCTAGTGGAAGCCAGTTAACAGATGACGTGGGCTCCCTTACAGAATTGAACTGTGTTTACATTGTCCAGGAATACATGGAGACAGATCTGGCTAATCTGCTAGAGCAAGGCCCTTTACTGGAAGATCACGCCAGACTTTTCATGTACCAGCTGCTACGTGGGCTCAAGTATATTCACTCTGCAAATGTTCTGCATAGAGATCTCAAACCAGCTAATCTTTTCATTAATACTGAAGACTTGGTGCTGAAGATTGGTGACTTTGGTCTTGCACGAATCATGGATCCTCATTATTCCCACAAGGTATGTGAAGACCGGGAATATTTAAGCAATACACTGACAACCATGCCTTCTTGAAATAGCATCTTTCTGCCTTTCAGAGAGGTAAACAATCTGTGGAAGGCCTCGTTAGTAGGTGGGCTATCATGTTAGGGACCATACAGTACGACTGGAATGCTTGCTGATAGAGTAAACCAGATCTCTGGGTGACATGTTTTGTCTCAGAACTACTGCAAGCATAAAATATATTCCCCCACCCCCCCCGATGTGTTCAGAAAAGCAGATTTTTAACAGTGAATACAGAACCTGAGATTAAAAGCAACATTTAGAGGCATAACTCTAGAAGCCTTAGATAGGTTTGAAAGTGGTGCATTCATAGTGTGCAAGTGTGGCTGCTTCCTGGGATTGATTTAGAGATACTGTCTTTCCTGATTTAGATGATGTTTCACAAGAGTTCATTATTATCTCTGCATTTACTTGGTATCTGGAATTAGGGAAGTTTTTCTGCAGTACCTCATTTGACTAGTAAATGTTGTTGCTGTTCACTTGTAGTTCCACTTTAAAAGGTAGAAATGCTTGGTATGGGGCACGTGGTACTATCCCTAGGATCTTAAGATTGAAAAATATAGCTAGTAGTAGTGCATCAAAAATAAGAAAAGTAATTAAAATTATCTCTTAAATCTAAGTAAGCTTTTTTTTTTTTTTAAATTCATTTCATTAGGGCCATCTTTCTGAAGGATTAGTTACTAAATGGTACAGATCACCCCGTCTCTTGCTTTCTCCAAACAACTACACTAAAGCCATTGACATGTGGGCTGCAGGTTGCATCTTTGCTGAAATGCTGACTGGGAAAACTCTCTTTGCAGGTGGGTAGAATAAAAATGTATGTGTGTATTCCTAAAGGGAATGGTACTGTTCAATTTTCTTCCTAAAGAAAGGTTGATTCTTGTGGCTAATACCAATGGTCATTGACAGGATATGCTCTATTATTATGCAGTTATATAAGCAAACTCTGAATTTATGTACTTGTAAATCAGAATATATTTCAACTTTTGTTGCTCTTACCGGGGTGTATTTAGATAAGTATCGCAATTTAATTTAGTATCTCATACATGGTAAATCTGTCTGTAGTTAGGTTAAGCTAAATTTATTGGATCCCTAAGAAGTGTACTAAATACATGTATTTTGGTGAATTGATGTATCCAGGGAGTATTTGAGGATTATGAATCCCTTGAGTGTCATTTCCATAAAGATTTTTTTTGTTTAACCTAATCACTTCTTGGTTCTTCATATTTTAAATTTTGGAAGAGTAGCCCTCTTTTCCCTATTCCCAGTTTTGTGGGGGTTTTTTTGTTTGGTTGGGGTTTTTTTTGGGTCATCTACAGGCTGACCTGACCATTGTTTCAGTGGTGTAGGCAGGACTCTTAAGACTTAAAATTTAGCATGGCATACCAAGGAAACGTGTAACCTCCAAATGTTTCTGGCAAGATAGGAAGCAATGCTCTGGTCTCACTGGGTTCATCTCCATTAGTCCTTTGCTTTGGATCAGAGGCAAATTTTTGAAGCAAATCTCCTGATGGCCATGCTGTACCATGTTGCTGATTTAGCTCAGTGCACAAACTAGAGTTGTCTTTAGATAAAATGAAACTGCTGTTGCACTGTAGGAGATCATCCCATGTGTTCCACCTGCTGGTAGGCATTCAGTCCATAGAAGCAGATGAGCTAGTCTAGAGTAAACCCCTGAAATGCTTATTTTGTGTGCACCCTGGGGCCTCAGAAGCAGCTGTCTCATTCAAGCTCACTCTTGGATTTGCTCTTGTTGGTCTAAATTAGTGGGTTAATGCAGATAAAACCTCTAAGAACTGAGCTTGCATTTCAATGTTCACGTTCCTTTGGATACATGCAGACTAAAAGCACACCTCAGCAGCAGTTCTTAGCTTTGTATGTCAGGGTAATGAAATGAGAGCTTTTTCCTGTTAAGTACTCTTAATGGAGTACTGTCACCTTGAAATCGTTATTTTATAGAAGTTGGTGATTAATATGTGAAGAGGCTTTTCTTAACTTGCAGTGAGGTGCTAACTCTTGATGAGTTACTGACTATTGGAGTAATGTCCCCACTGTATTAAGCACTCAGCTGATAAGAGACTTATTGGGTTTCCATTGCATCCAGCACTGCTACTGGAAAATAGTGAAATAGTGGGAGAAAGTCTGTGGATTTCAGCATTCAGCACAGAATGATTGTAACTGCCAGCATTTGGATTTCTTTTTGAGGTGTGGTGTTTGACAGAAGTTTTTATTAGTCTAATATCTGCGTAGTGAATTAGACTTTTTTTTTAACTCAATAACCAAAATCCTATGTTTATAGGCTCATTTATGTGCCCCAACTGCATTGTGTAGATACCTAGGAAAATACTTTCAGAAGTGGATGTGTCCCTCTGATAATCTAGCACTGCCATAGGTTTCTGACCTAAAGAATTAACTTCCTAATGTTATGTATTTGGAAAGGCAAAATGATCGGAGACGTGAGTTTGCCTGCCCTGAAGCTCTGAATAAAATTGGTTTGCTAAGTTGTTTGGAGGGCTTGATTTAGGTAATTTGAAACTTCTGGATTATCCCTTAGGAGTCTTGCTGTCAGGAAAGGTGATGGGAGTGGGAAGGAAGAATGCAGATTCAAATTTTAGAATACTTGGGATGGCAGAGGAATTCAATAGCTGTTCCAAACAACTTTTGTAATTATTTCTTCTAAATGAATATTTTAAAACGCTCACTTCACTTATAGTGGAAAGAACACTGATTAATTTTTAGGATGGAAATAATGATACAGTAGAACCTGTTTTCCAGTAAATTACAGACAGTATAACATGTGATAGATTATATGAAGTAATTTGTAGTAGTCTGAAGTAAGAGAACAAACGAGCTTTTTCAATCCAGTGAACAAGAGGCAGTACTGATTCACTTCGTGGACACAGGTCTTGGGATTTTCTGTAGTGACTTTGCCTCAGCTTTTCTTCAAGTCATCTGGCAGATGTGTGGTAGGATGTCCAGTGCAGGCTGCCGTGCAAGCTGTTGAAGTGAACCGATAGTGCGTCCATCATGAGATGGTACAATCTCTTTCTGGCCCCATTTATTTTTGTATTTAATGTCACATGCATCAGTACCACTGATGATTGCCTAGAGCTGCTTGGTGAAACGCTGGCACGCAAGTCACTGTATAGATTCATCTGCTAGTTGAATCTCTAGGGTGCTACAGGCTTCTTGGAGCTGAACAATAAACTGAGGTAAACAAACTCTATTTCTGTGTACTCCATCTTTACAGTGGCACTGGATATAGATGTCATTTGTTATTCAAAATTTACCTGCTGTGTGGGCCCTTAGAGTTCTTTACCCAGGGAAACTTCAGATAGTGCTGAAAGTGTACTATAATTTCAGTCATATTACAGTACTTCTTTTGGTTGGTTAGTTTAGATTTTTTTTGTTAAATAAGATCCCACTGCTTCTCTGGCAGGTGACTTTTGTCTTGCATCTGACAGTAATACAGGGTTTCAGAGCAGAATGTTAATACAAATGGTTGTGGCCTGTAGGATCCCTTGCTGAGCTAAACCACTACTGTTTTCATTAATAGGGGACATCTAATTCAAAGTGAGGTCAAATACTGAATTCATTAGAAGGATCGGTTGGTTGGGGAAGATTGCAGCATATACTATATGACAAAAAGATGGAGTGTTGCTGTAGAGTACCTCATCCATGGTGAAAACATCCTTGCAAAAGCTTAAGCTTCGGTCGCTTTATCTGTGTGTAGCAGTCCTGTAATTCTTCATATGCTACAGCATTTCTGAGAGCTCTTCAGATTTATTATCGTTCAAATTTAGAACTTCAGCCTTTCCTCTGTTGTAGGATATAATAGTCTTCTACTGAAAATAGCTGCTCAGCATAGAATTTTGACATGCCTTTCACATGCAGGGATGAGAAGTGTTTGAAGCTGAAATGGCAGCTTGTATTTTTCTCTTGGTGCTTAGGTGCGCATGAACTTGAACAGATGCAGTTGATTCTAGAATCAATTCCTGTTGTACATGAGGAGGACCGTCAGGAGCTTCTCAATGTAATTCCAGTTTACATTCGAAAAGATATGACTGAGCCACACAAACCTTTAACTCAGTTGCTTCCAGGCATCAGTCCTGAAGGTAAGTAATTCAGAAAAATATACTTCCTGTGTTTTGGTGTGGAAGTCACTGTTTCATGTGTGATTGTTAAAAACAAGTTTCAGTTAGAAGCATCTGTGTGTTCTCTGAAGGATTGTCTTGTGCCATAATAAAAAAAATAATTTGCTTGATAGATCCTTGGTCATCTTTGCTGTGGAATTGCGGATCTCTGCTGGACTGTTTGAATCTGTGAGACTAATTGAATCAGTTCTGAGACACTGGCTTTCTAAATGTAAGGGAATGTTGGAACGGAGTCAGTGTAAAACAACTCTTTTCAGATACTTTTAAAAGAAAGTCCCCAAATCAAAGTGACAGCAATGTTTTATGATAGCTGGTGGTGGAGCCGTTCTGTCTCAGCATTTTTTCCTGGTTTAAGTTGAATTATTGTTGATTTTGGATTTGACCTCTACTCCTCTACCTTTCCTATGGCTACATGATGCATATTTGGCAGTGTAGTGTCAGGTGGCTACTTTTAAGCAATACACGCCTCTAGAGCAAAGCATCACACTTTAATCTTGAATTCTAGATGTCTGAAACGTCAGTTTTCTCCTATTTAATGATAACATTTTCTCTGCAGCGCTGGACTTTCTGGAGCAAATTTTGACATTTAGTCCCATGGATCGATTGACAGCAGAAGAAGCTTTGTCCCATCCTTATATGAGCATTTATTCTTTTCCAACGGATGAGCCTATTTCAAGTCATCCTTTTCACATTGAAGATGAGGTTGATGATATTCTGCTGATGGATGAAAGTCACAGCCATATTTATAATTGGGAAAGGTAAATTTATCACTTGCTGTGGCAGGTAACATAACTGAATGGTTGTGTGCTTCAAGTAACGTTGCTTCCATTCGAATCATTTCCATTTCTGTTTCTTCTTCTTAAATTGACCCGAGAATAAACTTTTCCCTTGCAGGCAGTGCATTGTCATTTGGTTTATAATCCATTAGACTGGCTTGGATATGCTGATGCATTCCTGAGGTACACTTAGGACTTTAGATTCTAAAGTTAATTTTTCCATTACTTTTTTTTCCCCAAAAAAATATTTCTCCAAAATATAACCTTTAAATGAAGACATTTTTTTTAAGTATGATTTTGTCCAACACTTATCTCATATAATAGTAAAGGGATTCCCAGTACTCACTTTAAGTCAGTTAAACACACTTTAAGGAAGAGTTCTGTAAATGGAGTGAGCTGTTGTACATAATTCTGGATTTAAATCTTTCAGATGTGCATATGAGTTTTACTTTATGCCAGATCAAATTAAAAACCTGGAAGAGGTACTCAGTTGGATTGAGGAAAAAACTATCTCTGCTGAGTTGTCATTGTTCTGTAAGGGAATTTCTGAAATGAACTGTCTCTGTCTTGGGAGTTGGAAGACTGTTTTTTAGCTTCTAACACTTATGAAATTGTTTTACAGATACCATGAAAGTCAATTTTCAGACCATGACTGGCCTATTCATAATAACTACGAAGCTGATGAAGTTCAGCGTGATCCAAGGGCTCTTTCCGATGTCACTGACGAGGAAGAAGTGCAAGTGGATCCTCGGAAATATTTGGATGGAGATCGTGAAAAGTACCTGGAGGATCCTGCCTTTGACACCCACTTCTCTACTGAGCCTTGCTGGCAGTATTCAGATCACCATGAAAACAAATATTGTGATCTGGAATGTAGTCACACTTGTAATTACAAAATGAGGTCATCTTCATACCTAGATAATTTAGTTTGGCGCGACAGTGAAGTTAACCATTACTATGAGCCCAAGCTTATTATAGATCTTTCGAACTGGAAGGAACAGAGCAAAGAGAAGTCTGATAAGAAAGGCAAGTCTAAATGTGAAAAGAATGGGTTGGTGAAAGCTCAGATAGCACTTGAGGAAGCATCACAGCAACTTGTTGAAAAAGAAAGGGAGAAGAATCAAGGATTTGACTTTGATTCATTTATAGCAGAAACCATTCAGCTTAGTTTACAACACGAGTCTACTGATGTTGATAAATTAAATGACTTGAATAGCTCAGTGTCTCAAATAGAGTTGAAAGGATTAATATCAAAGTCAGTGAGCAGAGAGAAGCAGGAGAAAGGAATGGCTAATTTGGCACAGTTAGAAGCTCTGTACCAAACTTCTTGGGACAGTCAGTTTGTAAGCGGTGGGGAGGAGTGCTTCCTCATAGACCAGTTTTGTTGCGAAGTAAGGAAAGATGAACAAGTTGAAAAAGAAAATACTTACACCAGTTATTTAGACAAACTTTTTAGTAAGAAAGAAGATGCTGAAATGCTAGAACCTGAGCCAGTAGAAGAGGGGAAGCTTGGGGAGAAGGAAAGAGAAGAGAGCTTTCTCAGTAACAGTGGTGAGCTCCTCTTCAACAAGCAGCTTGAGGCTATAGGTATCCCCCAGTTCCACAGCCCGGTTGGTTCGCCACTGAAGTCAATACAGGCCACTCTAACGCCTTCTGCTATGAAGTCATCTCCCCAGATCCCTCACAAAACGTACAGCAGCATTCTGAAACACCTAAATTAAAACACTCAGCAGACATTTCTTTTATATTCATGAGATGTGTTTGTCTTTTTTTATTACTAGTGTAAGTAATTTTTTTACTTGAATCAGACGGTGTAATTTTGGTATGGATTTCATTAGTTCTCTGTTTACCATTGTTTTTACAATCCAGAATTACTTTCTATACATAAGTTACTTTTGTTTTTAAACTGGCATGTCGTTTGCACACAAAATTAAAGCATAGAGCAAAATAATGCAAAATGCAGGAGGTAACAAAAATGCACTAAACCAAGAAAAAAAAAAAGAAACCGCAAACATTCTCTCAGTAAAACAGTGTCCATGTTTTGCAGAAAAAGAACCTTGCCTTGAAATTTACACAGTGAGACTGTACATATTTGCATGAAAATATCTATTTTTCCCAAAACATTTTTCCATTCATGCGTATTTTAGAGTTTTTCATACTGTACACATTTCTTAGACACATGATACCAGCAGCAACTGAAACGAATGCAGAATTTGGTACGCATGTGTTATCTACCTCAAGGTAACAGCAGTATGTGGCAAAACATTAACCACCCATAGTGCTTCTCATTATGCACTTCTATTTAGCCAGCATTATTGTAGTAGCTATTCTTATTGAAAATCATTCAATATTTATAAATGTTCTGGTATGCATTCTTTATAGTGAAGTGTTAATATGCAGCACTTTTATTTATTTTAGCAAATAAGTATATTTCTGTAATTATAGAAAGTCAACTTAATTTTTGAGTTACGTTTCAGATAAAAGTTTTCGTTTAGCACTATGGTTTTATTGCCTACATAGCTGGATATATATTAACATCAGTTTATTCTGAGGCTATCCAATACATTGTTTTTAATTTTTCTTTTTTTTTAGTTTTCATTTCAAGTAAAGCACTCACTGTGTATAGGAATTTGTAATTGGAGGTGCTTGATCTCTACAAAAGAAATTAGGAATTGCTTTATTATCAAATGCTCCTAGAAGTCTTAATTGTGTTCATTTTTAAAAAAAATTTTGTAATGTTAGTTGTGTGCATGGAAATAATTAAGGTACAACATTACTGTAGGTTAAAGTTCTATATGGTGAGACATTTTGTTTTTACTGTATGTTTTTACTGAATGATTCCTGTCCCGCTCCCACCCTCTCCCCCNNNNCCCCCCCCCCCCCCCCCCCCCCCTCAAAAGCAAGCATGAATAAAATTAGGTTAAATATAGCATGTAGCATCTCGGTCTTCTGAAAATTGTTTTACCTTCTGATTTTTTGAAATATTGGATGTATCATTGGCTCCCCTGTTTAAAACGAAAAAACCAATAAAAACATGGCCAGCGAAAAGGACTGTTGGTTTTGGGGGTTTTCTTGGGTGATTTGCACAATGAGAGAGAAAGAGCTGCTGCCATAATGCAGCATCGTGAAGGCAGTCCCTAATACATTGTGCTCAGGGAAGCAGGAGAAACCATCTCGCAATCTGCCCCAGCGGTGCTGCTGTTGGGGCTGGAGTGCTCGGCAGGAGACTCCAGAAGAACGCTGCTGTCCCAGTGCCTATGGCCTGTGCTGAAGAACATCTTGTGTAAGCGTACGGTAACGTCAGTAACCATTTCTGGTGGAAATATAGGTGACTTCCACAGGGTAAATGAGCTTTACTGTTTCATCAATGTTTTAGATGGGGTGGTGTTCAAGTGGAAAAGCTGCTGTGATCACCTTTGTGTTTCTGGTGACCTGGAGCGAAGATGATTGTGCAGGTCCCTCAGCCAAGAACCTGTCTGGAGCGCTTGCACGAGGAGATTCCAGGAGCAGGACCAGGTAACTCCTGTGGGACATCTCAAAATGTGTCGATTGGGTCTCAGTTGCAGCAAGCCCTCAGAACATCAGAACAGCCTGTATTTCTCTTCCAGTTCCTCCCGTCAGATCCATTCCCCAGGGAGCCAATTACCCATACAATAAAGCTACATCTTTTGGCAAACTCCTACAGCTTTTTCCATTACAGTCTCTTGGTTCCTCCAGGTTTTTTTTTTTTTCCCATCCATCCTCCCCTGGTTCTCTGTGAAACATGGAGCTGCCCCTTCAACAGGGCAGAAAATGGTCCCCTGGGGAGGTGGGACACCGTCTATGTCCTTGGGCACAGTCCATGAATGCAGGCGTAGCCTCAGTGTTTGTGTGGGGCTGTAGGAAGGGGGAAGGGGCTGGCTGCCCCCTCTCCTAGGTCAGGGGCTGTTGTGAAGTGGTGTGGTAGTGTGTTTTTTCTGAGACTGGGCAAAAGCAGTGAGTGGGAAGCGCTTAGAAACTGGAGCCAAAACTTGGCTTCAAAACATCATGTGCAAAAAGAAGTTTGGGGTGTTCTTTTGTTTCTTTTTTGTTGGGATTTTTTTTTCCTTCACCCTTCCCTCTTTAAGAACACCAACCAAACTCAACAGTCCTTAAGCAGCCTGTAAGAATAGAAAGGGAATGTTTTACGCTTGAAAAGGAAGGAAAGAGCCAAGTGTTGAGCCTAAATCCAGTTTACTTCACTGCTCTTGCCTTCTGTTTGTGCTGGGGGAGCAGTGCTGTATTGCCCACCACCGCCTGCTTCTGAGAGAACCCAGCTTCTAACGGCCTCCATCCACACATCGCCGGAGGGTGCACCTAGGCAGTCCGGCTTAGTGTGCAGGGAATTATTTCTACATGGAGAGAATTAAATAAAGTGAAAGTGCGTTGTAAGGACCATGTAAAGTGAAATCTGCTGCCGTAAAGTGAGGATGCTCTGAGCGTGGGGTTGGGTCTCCCTTGGCAAAGCACAGGTGTCCTGCCTTGAGAGATCAGCCTGCAGAAAGTGTGGGCTTTCTTGGGGTGTTCCTAGTGGGTGGAAGGTGGTTTCTGTCCCATGCTTGTCGGCTGTGCCTGTCCCTGCAAGCAAAAAATAAAGGACAGTTACATGTGTAGCCCTTTGGCCGTGACCCACTGAATTTTCTTTAAAAACAAATCCTGGGAGAGGCTTAAATTATAAACTGGATAAAGGGCCCAGTGCTTTGTGCCAAGGTGCTTGCCAACTAAAATGGAACACCCTTATTTAACAAGAAAGCAAAGAACAAATGAGGATTGTTAAACATCTTCTAAAATTACTTTTTCTCCTCCATGTGGTCTTTGGTTAAAAGGCAGCATTTTAAAGTATATCTAACGAGACCTTCAGCTAGAAGAGATTATGCTTTCCCTTACCAAACAGACCAGGACTGTGTGTGACATGTACCGTCATCACGTGCGATCTCATAGCTGTAGCTAGCGCAACGCTGAACAGTTTCTTCTGATCAATTCTCAGTCATGGTCAGTTAACTTTCTTGCAATTGTATTTAATTTTAGTTAATTAAGAGTTACTATATATATATATTCTTGGCTATTGATATAGAACTGCCCCTGCTGCTGTTTGTGGTATGATTGCACAGGAGCAGTGCCCTGGCTAGTCTTTGCCTGGGGCACAGCTGGGGCTGTGGGGTGGACACAGGGCTCTGCAAACTGGCAGGGAACTGGGGCAACTGGGAAGTCCCTGCTGCTGCATCTCCTCTGCCCCGCTCAGTGGGACAGACTAGACCTGAAGCAACAAGTCCCCTGCCTGCAGATAAATGCATGCACCTTGATTTCTTTGTTTTTCTGTCGCACTGCTACAGCTTTTTCTGTGTTTTAGAAGCGTGCCTGCTACGTGCATTTAAAGCCTTGCAAAGTTCTCACTTTGGTCTGGCTTATTGCCCGGAGGCCTCAGTTTACCAGCAGGTTTTTAATGCCTTTTTTACAGGGGGCAAGACTTCTTCCCTGAGTTTTTCTTCCATGTGGGACTAATGTTGCTTTGGAGCTATTTTTTGATATTTTTTCCTGTCCCCTTCTAAACTCTGCAATAGGCAGAAGTTTTTCCAAGGGTGGACTTTCATCCCCTTCTCTAGTTGTGTGTATACTAGAGCATACAGAGCATTGTACTTATAGGCCTCAGAAATTCAATGATATGCTATGGTTCAGAGTATTTCTGGGTATCAGTAGAGGAGAAAAGCATCCTTGAACTAAATGTGCTCTCACAAGTCTTCTTTTCTTTGTTTACACTCATGTTGCTTTTAAGTTGCTGAGATTTGGAAGTGCTTGTCAAGCCTTCAGTTAGGTTTTACACGTTATTAAACTGTCCTCGTTCTTCCAAAGACGCAATCCTGAGCAGCAGCAGCCCTGAACCAATTCATTCCTTATTCTTTGAATTATTTCAGTGCTTACAAAATCTTGCAAATTCTTGTTTCCTGTTCTGCCACTGTTTGCGTCAAACTGGAGCTGAACAACCTGGGAAGTAACGCTGCAGGGTATTTAGTAACAAGCAAATAATCCAGATCACCACTGGCACCCAGCACACTCGGGCTTCTATTCCAGGGTCTCTATATTTAAAATGGTTATCTGCTTACTCCCAGCGCTATTTGAGAACTCCTTAAAATATTGACTGTTGAAAAGTTCAGTGGCTTTTTTTGGACTGAGAATTAGCATCACTGATAAGGTGATTTGCATGTGCTGGACCATCTGCAGAGGGAACTCTGCCCTGGTAGCCCATGTGAATGTGGTGATAGCCAGGTACGGCCACACTCTGCAAATAGCTGTCTCACCAGCCAGCAGCGGTCACGTAACATCATTGGCTTTCCTCTGGAATCTGGCTATTGCATCCCGACTGCAAAGCAGCCCTTCTGTAGTGAACTCTGATAATAAAACTCCGCTTGGAATCTATGTGCAGGTCTACTGCAGCCAAAATAACTTTTAACCTTTATGTCACCCGGCCTGGGTGTCATTTGTGTGTGGTGTGAAATATGAAGGTGTGCTTGTTGCAGCTGGGTGTAGGACAGGCAGCTTACGACTTGTCCAGCTTTGGAACCATTGCCTTTCACAACCTGTTCACCTTCCCCAGATTTGGTTCCCTTGTTGATAAAATAAAGGGATGGAAGGCTGCTGGGTAAGAGCATGGCCATATGGGATGGACAACTTTTGCTTAGGGGAGGGCTTAGGTTAATCTGCCCTTACTGATAATGCACTCGATTGGAGTTTCTAGGGTCATTACTAAATTGGTGTATTTTTCACTTTTAACATTTGTTTCCTGATTGGTAGAAGGCTGATGTATTTTTTCCTGATTCGGTATAGTTCCACACTGCTTATGTCTTTGCTTACACTTTTGATTTTTCAAAATTTATTGTAACTTCTGATTTAGGGTTATTATATTCTTCTAGTAATCATTTGTGGCAGAGTACAGCCCAAGACATGTGGGTGATCTCCTGCCTGCTTGGTTAAAGATGGCTGGCGGCTCTCAGAATAGACTTGAGGCGTAATTAAACGTAGCTTTTCCTTTATATCTGAATGTTGCCATGCTCCTCAGGCCATACCCCAAGGCTCTGGTGCTCTGCAAGGTGGAAGCTTCTTTGCCACACTCATCTCACTGTGGCTGGTGCAAGGCAAGTATAAACCTACTCATTTTTCTGTGTCATCATCATCTCCACAGCATCTTCCCCAAAAGGTGTTTCCACACCACAAGTGTAGCTGGGGTAGAGTTTCTGCTTTACAAGCTGGTTGACCTCAGTTTGTAGCTTCTAGTTTGCAGCTCAGGCTTCAGCTATGGATGCTCCAAACCCAGACACTGGCAATAGCAAGACATTTTCTCATTTGTGTTCTTGGGGATGCCATCCAGACCGGCCTAGAGCTTAAATATTCAGTGCCAGAGGCTGTAGTGAAATGATGTTTCCATCTAATGTTGTTCTTGAATTTTATAATTTTTAATCATTTAAAGCCATCGACCTGAATAACTGAATGACAGATTTATTGTGGCTTCTGTGTTTGTTTGGATATAGATTTAACCGTTACAGCTCTTGAAGTAGCTGGATAACTAGCAGAGACATTTTTAAAGCCTATGATTGAGAAAGCAGATGGGTTTGGGTTTTATTTTGTGTTATGTTTGCCTCGGGTTTTTTTCTGCTAATGCTACAGAGTCTCTTAGCAAATTTGATGTTGACACATACCAAAAGATGAAGTTACTTCTATATACTAAACTAGCTTTTGGACCCTTACACATGATATTTCACTGATTTTCCATAATTCTTTATTTTCTTTTTACTTGCTTTGTTCAGAGACCCTCAATTTTGCATCTTGTTTTTTCCTGTGAAGCAGCAAGAGCAGCAAGGTGCCAGTCTACACAGTACTGGAGTGCAGAGAGACAGAATGTCCTTTGGGTATTGCTGGCACTTAGAGCTGTATTTCTCTTGACCTTGCTAACTGCATTATGGTGTCCATTTCCAGCAAGGCAAGGTACAAAAACCTCACTGTGACTGGCTTAGGGACCTGCACAGGGCAAGGAGCTCTGTCATTCAGGATAGAGCAAATACAAGCCTAAAGCAAACTGTGAAAGCCCAAGTGGGGCTGTGGCAAGCTGGGCAGACACCGAGCAGCTCCCAGTTTGCAGCTGCCAAAAATCCACTTCTAGCTAGGAAGAAAATGGAGGAGTGTGGCTGTCCATTTTGAGTGACCTGGTCTAGTGGGAGATGTCCCTGCTCATGGCAGGGGAGTTGGAGGTAGATGGTCTTTAAATAGATGACCTTCCAACATAAACTGTTCTATGGTTCTGTGACTCTTGTGTCCATACCTGTAGGGCTCTTGGCCTTGCATCATTTCTCTTGTGCTGATCAAAGCATAATTATGTCAGCAGGCAAGCAGGTTTTTTGGTTCTTCAGCCATCATGGAGGAAAACATGGAAGCACAGAGCTGCTTGAGCGATTTAGTGGCTGAGTGAACTCAAAGTTACTTGATATGAAGTGGGCAGTTGCCTGTGGTGGGGGTTTGGAGCCGGTGGCAGGTACCAGTGCTGGCAGCAGAGAGGAGCCAGGCGTGACCAGGGGAGAGTCTGGCTCATCCTCCAAAATGCTGGCGCAGCCCAGGGAGATTTCCACCCTGCCTGCCAGGAATGACAATCTGCGTTGGCAGGAGCAGGAGGGAAAATATGATGGGAAACAGAGATTAAAATAACCCCGGTGAAAACAGGAGGTTGGAAAGCTGGTAAGAGAGGAGGGCTGCAGGGCTGGCTGCAGAATGTTGCTGGGAGCCGGGAGGCTTTCACACATGGGCTCTTTAGGGGAAAACACCCAGTTCTCACTTGTTTGCAGGCCCACATCAACCCCCTGAGGCAGGAGCAGTAGGGCTTTGCTGGCAGCAGATTTGTGTTCCCTAAAATATGACTGATTATGGCTATTTACACAAATGTGCTTGCTCACCTTCTCTCAACACCTGCCTGCTCTCTTTTTTGTCGGATGAAGGTCATAAACCATTCCCTATGACACATCAGCCTGGCGTCATATTTATTTAGCCGGTGTGACCTCACAGGCGCTGCCAAGCAGCGAAACGAAGCTCTGTTTCACAGCTCGGCTGTCACTGGGGAGCCACATTTCCCTCAGATGATGGCAGCCTGCTCTCTGAGCTGTGATCCACGGCTTCCTTCCAGCCTAAGACAAAATGAAAACTGAGTGGTGTTTTTTTTCTTGCTAACTAACTCTTCCTTCCAGGGACTGGCAGTGGCAGTTGCCAGTGTGGATTTATGGCAGGGGCAGCAGGTCCCTGCCGAGGGGAGAATTGGTTCCCGTCACCAGCCTGTGAACAGTCTGAGGGGTTGCTGCAAGTGGTGATGGGCTCGTGACCGGTGCTTGGCCAGCTTGTCCCATGCCTTGCACACCCATCGCTGAGGCGCTTCTGCTTCTTTGTGAGTGGCGGGAGCGGGGGTGCCAGAGGCTGGTTTCAGCCTGGGAGAATATGATGGGCTCATGAGAAGGCTTTACATTGTGAAGTCTCTGTCTCCAGCACATGTCGACCATACTCAGAGCAAGCATGAACTCAGACGTAATCCTATAATGTATGAGTTCATTGAGTCACAGAATCACAGAATCACAGAATCTTAGTGGTTGGAAGGGACCTTTGAGATCATCGAGTCCAACCACATGAAAAAAAACAAAAAAACCAAACAAACAAAAAAAAACCC